>VRYO01001463.1:75383069-75405220 GCA_009812075.1 Sialia sialis | reverse complement strand
TGTGTGGTTTTAGATTTTAATCTACAATAGCTGTTTTGTTTTGTTTTATTATTATGATCCATGATGTAATAAAAATAGAAATTGCTGAAAAAAGAGTTTTAAAAAGCAATCAAAGCTAATCCAAGCTGCCTTTTTTTTTTCTATAGTTAATCTACAAGCTAAGAAGATATTCAATCCAAGCTGAAAATTAATCATGGGGATTCAAAGGAAAAAAAAATCACCTGTTTAAGCTGCCATGAGCATTTCCGGGGAAGACAAAAAGACAAGTAAAGTCCAAATCCCAAAAGTCTGGCATTTTCCTCCCATTAGAAGAAGAGAATAACAGAGATTTGATTAAAAGTCTTCAAGAGGGCAAGACATTTAAATTAAATATCTATACCTTAAAGAACTTGGCATGAGTTTATCTATTGCCTTTAGTAAGTTCCTTCTCTCCACAGTGCTTCAAGAAAAATTGTGCTCTTGGCACAGTTTATTTATTATGTCTTAAATTATTGAAGCAGGCAGTTAACTGACAAAAATGTAAGTGTTATCCATGCTTCTTTTATTGGCAATTATGACCAGCAACTTCTGACAGGTTTTATTAATTTTTCTGCGGTCTCTTAGATAGTAATCACAGCAATCTTTACTCAATAAAGTATATGTTTTGTTAGAAAAAGCCTATTAATGATACAGGGAACATTCAAGTATAAATATTTCAGCATTATTGCCTGAGAATTCAGTAAAAGTTTCAAGATATTTTCTTCATTTTCTTTTTAAAGGATATTTTCAAAATCATGATTGCTGAGATTCAAAATTTGAGATAAGCCATACTATGATATTTGAGAAGTTAAGGTACTAGATCTAAGCAAACTAAATGGATCAAGCTGATAAAATTAAAGCAGATTAAGATTCTGAATTAAAACCAGACATTGCAAAACTATCCTTTCTAATTTTTGAACTTTCTCTGAAGTACGTCTTTATTCTTGTTTGAGACATGACAGCTATAGAGTTATTAGTGATTGAGACTGCTGCACAAGAGGATCTTGTGCTGTTTCTGCAGAGTAAAAAGAGGAGAAGAAAATGGAAGGGTGGCATAAGAAGAAAAAGTAGATCAGGGTGGAAAACAACAACAATTCTCTCATGCCTTTGAACAAAAGAAATCATGGAAACTGAAACGTATTATCAAGGTGCTAGTGATAGCTGTCACTCTCACACTTAGGGCATGCAATGCATTGTCTCAAACACTGACAAAGGAGAAGTTCCCACAAGATAAGCTACCCCAACAGTCTCAGATGGCAAACAGGAAGGTGTTAATTTCAGAACTATATGGAAATGATAGGCATGCAATTAACACACTGGACAAGATTTCACTGTGTAGACTGTAGGAAAAGCTCAGACACAAGGAGGGGAAGGTGCCAAGCCTGGTGGAGCAGATCTGGGTAACATATTAGGACAAAAATTCCCACCATGGCAAACTGCAAGAAAGGAAGCAACTGCTTACACATATGCCATTAGAAGTTGTGAAAACTTTATGCAGGGCTCTGGACACTTGGGATGTGCACTGCATAAAAGTGGTAACTCCAGAAGAGCACTCTCGGAACATCCACACTGAGAAGACAAGAAGAGCCATCAGGATGCTGCTGGAACTCACATGCTGGGGACCATCATCTTTATCTCCCTCTCTCTCCCTCTCTGTCTCATATATTGTTAAATAAAATCTATACTATCGACTTTGGCATAAGGCCTTGTTTGCCCCTTAATCCAGGAAGAAGCCTCTCTTAATAATTGGACCCTAATACTATTTCAGGAATACGTTCCTAATTATTCCAGTGGATCAAAAACACTGCAAACACACTAAATATTATTCAGCTTGACAAATATTAAATTGCTTCAGTGTTGAAAAGATAAACTTTGTTTTTATCACTGATGTCCGGTAAGTGATATTTTTGTAACCAAGGAAAACAAAATCTATCTTCTAGTATATTCAGCCTACTATCCAAACTTAGCTCTTCAGCATTAAAAAGCAGGGAAATGAGTTTTAATATCTGAGATTATTGAAATTCTTTATCTATTCACTGAATTCAATATTTTCCCTTATTTCAGGTCTTCTATCCTATCTGAACATCAGAAAAGGACTTCATGGTTTGACATCCACCAGGAATACAGATGTTCTTTGTTACTCATTGTTTCCAAAGTTATTAAAAATAAGTTTTAATTAATTGCAGATCTTTTTAGAATCATAAGATATTTAAATTGCTGTAGATAGAACTGCTCTTTTTGTCCTGATGTTGAAATATAGCCACTGCTGTTGAACTTTCTGAAATTTGTTGAAATAGAAAACATTGAATGATTCTTTCATTATTATGTCAGTGTCATCGGGTTTTCTAAAAATCAAAATTTATTAAAAAATCGTGTCCTTTTTTTGATTGCATTGTTCAGCTCACTCAATAAATAAATTTACAGCGGTATTAGGATTTTTTTCAAATTTTATTGTCAACTTGGTAAACAGCAAACAACAAAGTTAACAAATACCTAACAGAAAATTTTAAAACAAGTAAATGGCCTCACAATTTGTCTTTATTTTTCTGGTCCTTTTATAACTGTTCCCCTGCTCTTCTCAATCATGCTGGTTATTTTTGTAATTTCTGCTTTTTCTTTGCCTTCAAAGTCTCCTGATTTTGAGTGATTGAATGCACAGGAGAATGTTTAATCACTCTTATTTTCATGCCACAGAATGCAGATTTTTGACATTTACTAGGAAAATATTATTTAAAAAGGTATCATTATTCCAGTCAGCTTCAGATTCTTGATGGTTACCCATAATTATTTTCAATTCTGCAAAATTAGAAGTTGAAAGGAGACAGCCTGTGTAGCATTAATTTGTTTGTATTTGTTTCTTTATTCTTATTTAGAATAAGGATCTGATATGAAAGAGACAGTTTTAAAAAAGTTCCTGATCTATAAGGATTTTGTCTTACTAATATGAAAAAGAAGCAGTAGAATAGAATATTCAAAATTTTAAGAATATTGCTGATTCATTTTTAACTTAAAAGAAACAAGGATGGAGGGAGTAATGTTTCAATCAACTTAAATTCTTAAAGGATAAAGGGACAGAGAAGCATAGACAGTATTATCAGTACTGAAAATTCAAAACAGACAAAAATATTAATCCATAGTGTTTTGTTTAATTTTTATCTCCTCTGGGCCAAGGGAAGTGGATTGCACATATGAGAGAAGCTCTGACTCTGATACAGATTTAGCAAAGCATTAAAGCATAGGCCTGCCAATTCTCTATGTGTTCTTGAGTGTACAGAGAGGAAATTTTGAAAAATATCATATAGTTTTGCAATCTTATTATCAAATACATAACAGCAAATTCGCTTGAAAAATAAGTAGCAATAGGATTTCATTCAGGGAATGTATATTAATATATTCCTGTTCATTTTTATTTTTAATATGACTGTACTCAGGCAGAATCATAAAAATTTTTGAGAGTGTATTCTTTTTTTCTGTTTTATCATAGTGTATCAAAAGTATTCATACTTACTTAGAATTATATGAGTTATGCAGAAATCATGTCTTAATCTCTGAGATCTAGAGATTCTGAATGGAACACTGCAGTTCATGGAATGTTGAAAGGTACCTTTCATTTTGAAAAATTTGAGAAAAAATTGGGAAAATGTAGGTAGTAATTCATTATGGAAACCCTATAAGATGACACAAAATGCAGAAGTATTCTGTTCTATCTTGATGAAGCTATGAGCCACCTTCTACATTTATGCTTTGATTTGATGTACTCTGGGAATTTTTTTGGTCTGCCATTAGTCTGGAACCCTATGTCTATGCATCTGTAAATGTTTGGAGAAACTTTGCCCTTAGGAGATCACAGTTTGTGACTTCCCATTCTGAGAAGACAATACAAGTTTTAAAGGCAATCAGTCAGTTGAGGAGGATTCCATTAAATGTAGGACAGAGGTGAACCAAAGACTAGGCATGAATTCCAGCAAATCCTTGCTCTGGAAGCGTAAAAAATATATCTTCAGGGGTTTCATTGTTTCTTATCATCTCTTTCATGTGCAGAGGCCAATGGCAGCCTTCATCACTAGGCTGAGAACAGAGTGCAGGAAGTCAAAAGGAGAGAGAGAGACTAAACAGAATAGATTGTGATCTGTAGTAAGGCAGAGAAATGTCAGGAAGGTCATAACTCATATTTTTACTGCAAAGAAAACATTACGCCCAAGAACACACTCAGCAATGCATTACCACAAAGACATGCCCCAGCAGTGGTTGTGAACATGTAGGTGCTGGAAACAAGGTGACCATGCCCTTCCTGCTACTGGGGTTAGACGTAGAAACTCATTCAAAATGAGGCAGTGTAATTTTCATGCACACTTAGCCCTGCATGAATATGTGTTACACTTGCAAAGGCTTGAAGACTTGAAAACAAACCAGCTCACATAGAGCTGCCTTAATTACCATTTTGTTCTTCATATTACTGTTGCCCACAATTTTTGATATATAGAAATATTTAGCTTGAATCAATATCCAAAGACTAATCCAGCACCTTTAACATGAAAAAAGCTTTAAAGTCCCTCCCTTTAGCTCTCCTCACCTTCAACCTTTACATTTGCAAGAAGACATTAACCATCATATCTAACACGTTTTTATTCCTACTCTCTTCCTGAACTTTTTAAAAATAGTTTGTATTTTTCCATTCATGCTGGGATGAAGAAAAAATGTTAAAGCAGCGCTGCAGTATCTCAGTGGTTGTACACACAACAGAGCACCAAATTAATTCACAGCATCAGTAATGTTTGATCACCCAAGGGGGGAGATACACAAAGAAAATCAGTACCATCTAAAAGCAATTTCTGAAGCAATTTCTTCTGCAGAGATTGTCATGTAAGAGACAATGAATTTGATAAACATCAACACATTATCATCAGACCGTTCAGGATATGAGTATGAATAAAGTTTTAAATTAGAGTGGGACCTAAAGACAACACTAGATATGTGTGTACATAAGAATATGAGAGATGTCTGGCATAGATACTGGACAGAAACAAGTGGCTTAGGTTCTGCAACATCAGCTATTTCTCCGAAATTGTTGGTGCAAGACAAGTCCACATCAAGATCGTATTATGATAGTTTTGTCCCTCTATGACAAAACTAATAGAATGGTATTTTTCTTGTAGCATAAATTTTGTTTTCTAAACAGCAAAAACAATGCATTAAAAATTCTGAACTGTCAAATGTATTGTGTTGTATAAAATAATAAATGCCATAATTACTATTTGCATTATATTCGAGTAATAAACAAATAGATACAAAGAGTCTGGGCACTTGTATGGTGTATTCATTTGCAAAATGAGTAAGTGAAGCACAAAAAGTGAAATTTTCAAAAACACAACAGGAAATTGGAGATTAAATTTTAATTGAATTGATGATGATAGGAAAATTTTCAATGGATATTAATAGGGAGTTTAGACAAAGTCTAAAGGGAAAACAAGAAAACAAGAAAGCACAGAATTCTCTCTTGAAAACTTAGGTGCTTTAAAAACCATTGCTGCCTCTATTTGTGTCAATTATGTAAGCAAGCAAAGCTGCACTACTGGATATATTGAAGGCAATGTTACTTTGGCTGTTTTGAGCATATTAGGCATAAGTAAAATCATTCAAAATGCACAAAACAAGCTTCCACTTAGATAAGTCTCCCACAGGGTCTTATTTAGAAAATTTATTCAGAGCAAAATTAGTGTATAAAGACAACACAGATTATGGTATCATGCATAAGAAGAGCAGCCCAGTCATTTCAAAGCACAGCAAAGAAATAGAAGCAAAAAACAGAGAACCTGACTCTGTGGCCCACTGCTGACAGCATATCTGCTTTAAACAGGAAAAAAATTTGCTTGCTTCAGTGAGTGCTTATATATCTTGCACTTATCAGCTGCATTGTAAAGTGCAATATATCTAAGAAAGTGCTGGAATACAAGAAGTATAATTTGGGCTTTTGCTGGCTAAATACTGTGAAAAAACATCACTAGATCACAAACTTTATTTTGGGTTCAGCAGTCTGATAGTCTTAATACCACAGCTTCATCAACAAAATAAACTTACTTTCACTAAAATGTAAGTCCACCTTTGCTCCAAGACTTGTTCTTGCTTAGGTGATAAATGCTACTGGAGAACAAGGTGAGGGTTTTCTATGGTAAGAAGCACTTGTTTTCTAATTCTCTGTGATAAATGTGATGACTAAATTGTTATATTGTAAAGAGAGTAGAAGCAATATTCATCATTATCTGCTTCACTCAACATACAGTCTGGTGATCAGAACATCCTGCTTAAAGACATACATAAGGGGTAGTATGTTAAACTGTATATCTAAACAGAGATTAGAAATACATTAAGAATTTGATTGCTGAATTTTGAAACAGAGATTGAAATCAAGTTCAGACTAACCACTCAACAAGCAAGTCAGAATCCACATGGACAGAAATTCTGATCTTCAATGGAAACGGTGCAAACCTGACTCTTATTTACTGCCCATGTGAAAACAGCAACAGTTTCTACTGTAGGCAGATCAGAGGCTTCAATTATAAAGCAGAAACTTTAACTGCAAAGAAGGAACCTCAATTATCCTATTTGGACTGAAAAAGTATATGTAGTGAGAAGACAAGAGTATTAGAAAAGAGAAATGTCTTTTTAAGGAAACATACAGGTTTAAGAGATCAACGAAACCCTAGATTTAGGTATGAGAGACATGTAACTACCGGCTTGGCATGTTTACAAGGTGTTATGAAAATGGCCATAAAAGTAACATCAAGACTTTCATAAAAGGAAGCCAGCCTTACAGACCTACTAGAATCCTTTGAGGGGTCCAACAGATGCAGGACCAAAGATCATCCAATTCACACAACCTATCTGTTTTTTCTAAAAGGTTTTGAAAGGAACTAAACAGCTCTCTTATAAAAGGAATGTCACTGCACAGATAAATAATTGATAAGGAGGTAGGGAAGTAAAGTGCAGGAGTGCAGAAGGGCCACTGCGTAATTTTCACTTTGGTTTGTTATGCTTAACACTTGGAAAACAGGGTGAGGAACAGAATGCTGAAGTGTTCTATTAAAATTATTTTTTTTCAGAGCAGAATGGAAAAGAACAAATAAAAACAACTAAAGGTGAGAGACTTATGAAGTGAATGACTACACAATAAAACTTCAAGTAAAAGTCATCATATATGAAGAAATTCCATCTGGTATTTATTTATGAAGAAAAAGGCAAGTGAGACCACCTTGGAAATGTGATTATAAAATAAAGCTCTATGAGAAATGTCAACTTACTGTTTAACATCAATCAAAACACCCAAATCAAATCCTATGAAGTATTTCAACAGACAGAGGGAAAAACAATGTAATTATGCTTTATAATAAATCCCAGGTTTACCTGCCTCCTGAATAATTTGTGTAGCTTGGTTTCATCTCAAAACTTGAGCAATGTCTCAGAGAGGTAAATTCAGGGCAAGAAGAGCGATCAAAATTTTGGAATATTTTCTCACTGGGAATGGCTATGTGGACTGTATTTTTCAATCTGCAAAAGATCTGAATCCTAAATAGACAATAGATTGAAGAGAATTGGTTTTCTCTCTCTCATCTAATAGAAGAATTTATTGCATTAAGCCAGTAAGATCCAAATCAAAGAGAAATAAAAGGAATGATTCTACAGGCAAGATGTACATTAAGCAGAATTCCCAGGCACAAGACTTTTTGAGTTTCATCTGTTTGTCTGAGTTTGCAAACAATCTGGATTTGTTTCTGCATGCAGTGAGAGTTACTTTATGAATACCTAACTTATAAATGCACATATGGATTTAACAACACGTGTGAGTGCATTTGCATATATGGGATATCTGTGTCAGGGAAAGGGTTGAGAGGAAGCAAGTGGAAGAGGGAAGCTTATATATATGTTTTGGAATGAGCTACAATTCTTTGCAAAAAGCTCACATGCATAGAAGCAATAACATATAGATAGCACCTAAAAGAATCTGCCTCATTCATCCTGTGTTAATATCTCTGCGGGAACTCATTTCAATTCTTCCTTTATCAATTTTGAAAGTAGCACATTTGCCTGACGAAACAAAAATCCTGTCAGTCAGTGTCAGCCCACATACTATTCTAAATTTTGAACAAGCAGCAGAACCTTATATCTCCAAGTTCCATCTTCTTTAAATTCTTACTCTTCTCATTCTCTCAAATAAGAAAAGGAAATAATTGCCTTTCTGAGGAAGTTAGTTGGTTTTCTCCTCAAGAAAAAAAAGTTTGGGCACAAGGAAATGGACAATATCCTGTTCTAAAAATCAGTGGTGGGGCAAGAGGTTTATCATCTTTGGCTTTCCCTTACTCTAGACTGATTGATCATTATTTTATATTAATCTCTGTAAAAAATATTTAATCAGAATTATTTCTTCCAAAATTTCACTAAAGTATTTCAGCCATGAAATAACTTCAGCCTAAAATGAATGTGCAGTAATAAACCTCATAGGCTTAGAATCATATTTAAGTACAAGACACGCTTAGTAATCACCCATCATGTTTGAAATAGAAACATGTATGTGTGTGCTAGTGCTTGAGCATTTTACTATTTAGCTATAGGCATCTTTTATCCTCCATTGAATCTATCATAGGGAGAAGATACTTAAGTAACATTTATTCTAAACAAGGTCATCCAAAAAGCCATTTTTGCATAGTACATGCTGAGCTACAATGTTGTATGGTAAACATTTTTATAGTTTAAGCATCAAAAAAATCTGCTTTGAAGCAATACACAAGCCGCCAAACAGGAAGAATTTATGTGGCCTATAATTTAGTATACTAAACAGTTGAAAGGAATAATGAAAAAGCCTTGAAGACAGCATTATTCAGAAATCATTATAGATTTTCATTGTTGGCAATTATGAGAATTGTCTCTCAACTTTTCATTTTATGATTCTCAATAGATCATATAAATATTAGGTACACGGTAATATGATTTACATACAGTTATATATACATTTATTAGGTTAATCAAGGTGCATTTTAAATGACCATAAAAATAAGAAAAAGTATTCCAGCCCAGTACTGTCATAACTTTTTTTTTTTTTTCTGTATAAACAAGTAATTATTTCTCTCTAGCATTCCATTGGAATCAAGTTTTCTAGATCTGCCATATACCAGGGATCAAAAATTTCTACCTTGTGAACATAATAAAGATTATCACACTGAGGTATCTTCATTGTCCTGCAAAGTGAAACTTAAAAGAATCAGAAGTAAATGAAGTACAAGCAGAATACTCCATGTCTTGATAGACACCTTAGAATGGCAAAACTTGAAGATAAATAACGCTAGCCTAAGAATATTCTGTTTGATATTATAATGTGTATTTTATATCTTATCCACTTGTCCCAAAATATCAGCCATGGGAAAAGTTAGATAACATTTAGAGAAAAAGGAGAAATTATTGGCTATAGTTAGTTTCCCAAAGGCAAAATTTTTCTCTGAAGTGTAAACTTTATATAATGCAGACACTGAATTTGTCAAGTCAAATTATATGAGTTGTTCTGGTTATTGATAACATATTTTTCCATCATACTTTTAATGTGTGAGGGGTCTTCTGGTTCTTTATCTGTCAGTTAAAATCTGTTTGGTGTGGAGAAGAATAAGAAAGATCAATATTCAGCAGTCAAGGGTGAGACAGACAATAAGGGTTTATGAGATGAACATTCGAAAACAAATCTAAAAGTGCCAAATAAAATAAAGCTTAATTCCCTATGTAGGAACTAGTTTTCATAAGCTTATCAAGCACACCTCCTATGCTAAGGTTCTTTTGTTTGTCCAAAGATTTTTTTGTAGTGCTGCACAGTACTCAGACCTCACTACATCTATGGCCTTAAGTGCAAGTTAGGCAACCTCAAGACTAGCAGTTGTCTGCTTCTGCTGCATAGAAACATTTAGTCTCTTCTCCAGATATAATGTTTGTCTCTTTAAATTTCTGCTCACATTAAAACTTTGGTGTGCAGTAGATACAGAGTGTTAACCAAATGCATCCAGATCATTTTGTGATGCAAAGGAAAAATTAAGTCAGTTTTCAAATACTGAGTTTCCATTAACTGAAAACACATTAATAATTTATTGAAGTCCCTGCCAGACTCTGTGGAAGGATTGCAGAAAACAAAGAATAAAAACAATTGAACTTAAAGTTTCACCTTTTAATAGAAAACATATTTAGTTATTTTTAGTCCATTTTGAAGGACCCAGAATGGTCCTATTTTGCATGAGATTTCCATAATAATTAAACTCAAATCTTACAGAAAAAATAGCCTGGTCACAATTCATTAAAGACAAAGAGAATTGACAAAAACAGTTCAAAATTAGAACTGTTATAAAGACATGAAGAAAATGGTATTTTGATCAATTTTTCCATTATAGTTCTGAGTTATTCAAGTACAGTAATTTCACGAATATAAGCCGCATCTTTTTCACTGAAGAATGCAGCCTACGCCAGTGGTGCGGCTAATCATCAGGTGCGGCTTATTTATAGACAATTTTTGGTGAAATGCCAACTCAGAAGTGAGGGCCGGCCGGGGAGAGAGCTTACGCACAGCCGCTGTGGAGCTGTGGCCAGGCGGACTGGGGGAAGGTGGGGAGTGGGCTTCGCACCCTGGTGGCGCACCCCGCCGCAGTGAGCCCCTGCGCCCCGGCAGCGCCTGCTGGCAGCGAGCCCCCACACCCCGGTGGCGGGCAGGGCAGGGGGGCCGTGGCAAGTGGCGGTGCGCGGGCTCGCTGTGTGGGGGCACCGCGACAACTGGGGGCTCTGTGCTGGGGGACCCCGCCAGGGTGCGGGGACTCACTGGGTGGGGGACGCTGCCAGGGCGTGGGGACCGGCTGCTGGCAAGCTCCGAGGAGCAGGTGGGAACCCGCTGCCGCCAGGCTCCGCGGGGCAGGTGGGGGCTCGCTATCGCCGGGCGCCACCACCACTGAGTAGGCGGGGGCTGCGGCAGCCAGCACCGGGGCCTGGAGTGCTGGGGCCTCTGAAACCGGAAGGGTGCCTGGGACTGCCTTTAAAGGTTTCACTGGTCTATGAATACTGTTTGCAACTTGAGCACCTTACACCAAACCCCATGCTGGTGTGATTCTGTTACTAACTCGTTACTTTGTCGCACATGGATTGTCCCTTAAAAAAAAAAAAAAAAGCGGCTTATATTCATGTGCGGCTTATATATGGACAAATCCCGTGGTCTGCTCTGCTACCCGGATGTGCGGCTTATATTCAGGTGCGGCTTATAATGGTGAAATTACTGTAATAAATAATAAAGGTCAAATACCAAAGCATCCCAATTAACTCTGTAACATTTTTCTTCATTGCAATTTGGTATTCTATTTCTGAAATACAAAGTGAGTACTTCTTTCTTTTTTCCTTTTTCTCCCAACATGCTCAGTCTGAGGCTATGGCAGCAAACCTATTATAAATTGTTTGCAAGTAGTTGTGCTGTCCTGAAAAGAGAGTAGGAGAAGATTTTTCTCTGAAATTTATTTCTCTGATTTCCTTTTGCTCTGGGCAGGTAATAAATTTGCTGTGACTTCTAGTGGCACAAATTATGATGTTAGTTTAGCTGTGCTTGTTTCGTGATTTGGGTCAGAGCGGCATTGTGTCTCAACTCCATTTTCTCTGCCTCTCCTGTTGACTGCAGTGCATGGATAGCAGCTACTCTTTTATGCACCCTGTTCACGACGTGTAAAGAATTCAGCCTTTACCCAGGTTACTTTAAGGGCATGTAAAATAAATGACAAAAGGAATGCTAAGAATGGTGTTGCAGCTAACAAGACAGTGTACATATTCACAACACTGACACATCAATGTCTGTTTTTGCTGTCATTGTCAGAGCAATACACTTTTCAGTAGGGGTGAAGACAAAAAGTATTAGCTACAATGAAGACATGAAAGCAATAAAAGTGCAGTAGGACTCTTCAGTACTGCCTGCAAGATTATAAAACATTACTTCTAGGGCTAAGTCCAAATATATCATAACTCTGACGGGGTTAGCTATGACAAACCCTTGGAATACATGAGAAAAATTGGAACACTCTTTCCTGACATGTAAATAAAAAGTGTTCCTGCAGGAGTACCCTCAGATCCACTAGTGCAATGTAATAACGATTTTTTGCTAATGGAAAATATACTTATTTAATTTTAATTTGCAAGATATGAACAAAATTAAGAGACAATTAAGAGACAATTCTTTGGTTTGGGGAAGGAAGCTTAAAAATATCAATTCAGTGAAGGACTGAGGAATCAGCAGTTATTGTTGAAAATTGACTGCTTGGTGGATGAGGAATTGGTTGGATGGTCACATCCAGGGATAGTGGTCAATGTTGCCATGTTCCAATGTACATCAATGACAAATGGTGTCAGTCAGGGGTCAGTACTGGGACCAGAACAGATGATGCATTTATCAGTGGCATTGGTAGTGGGATAGAGCACAGCCTCAGCAAGTCTGCAGGTGACACCAAGCTAAGCGGGGCAAGTGACAGGTGGGAAGAATGGGATGCCACCCAGAACGACCTGGAAAAGCTTTGACAAGTGGGCACAGGGGAATCTCAAGGTTTACCAAGGTGCTGCTCATGGACTGGGGCAACCCCTGGTATCAATAAGGGCTGGGGGAATGAATAAATGAAGAGCAGCCCTGCCAAGCAGAACTTGGAGATGAAAATGGAGGAGAGATTGTCATGACTCAGCAATGTGCACTCACATCCCAAAAAGACAAACATGTCCTGGGCTGCATCCAAAGCAGCGTGGGCAGCAAGGTGAGTGAGGGGATTCTGCCCCTCTGCTCTGGTGAGACTCCACCTGCAGAAGAGCATCCAGCTCTGGGGTCACTGCACTGGAAGGACATGGATCTGTAGGAGCAAGTCAGAGGAGGCCTGTAAAGACAATCAGGAGGCAGAAGCACTTCTCCTAAAAGGAAATGTTAAGAGAATTGGGATTGTTCAGCCTTGAGAAGGCTTCAATGTGACCTAATTACATCCTTTCAGTACTTAAAAGGGGCCTATAAGAAAGATGGGGACAGACATTTTAGCAGGGCACTAGAGGTAATGGTTTTAAACTAAAAGATAGGTTAGATATAAGGAATTTTTTTTTTTACAGAAAGACTGGCAAAACACTGGAACAGATTGCATAGAGAAATAGTGAATGCACTGTCCCGGCTCATTCCAGGGCGTTTGGACCAGATGACTTTTTAAATTCTCTTTCTGCCCAGCCTATTCCAGGATTCTATGAGTTTTAGAAACATTCATGAATACAATTCAGAATTTTAAAAGACCATTTAAATTTACTGATTTATATTATGACTTTTCAATTTTTTTCTTGCTAAATGAAACATTTTGAGCTGTCTGACTTCCATAATGCCATTGTTTAATTGCATTTTCACTTTTTTTTTTTAATTGGGAACTCCATGTTGCTCAATTTTATGCACCTTACTGAACCACCCATACTTTGCAGGCTCCTCACACAGGCAGTAAAAAAATATTAGAATTATCTATAAAATTATATGGAGCAAAACCCTGGGACTGCTCTTCTGAGTAATTTCTCTTAGCTGTCTGCTATGATAAATATTTCAGATTGAGGCTTCTCTACATATATTTATTTTTCCTTCAAGTATTTACAATCAAGCAGATTTTGTGGGACAAAATCCCATTATAACAATTATTACCTTTTTTGGTAGGAATAATGTCCCACTTCTATCATCTTCAGAAGCAGCTCAATTTAATAAGGATTGACAGCTTTGAAAGTCTCATGTGATGACATCATTCCAGGCTTTTTCTTTTTTGAAATGGAGGTTAGGAGAATTCTATCTGAGAATAAGTCATTCTTCTGAAGAAATTTTTTTCACATCCAGAATCAGAATTAATTCTAGAGCAGACAAGGATTTTTACTGTGTCCAAAAAAATAAAACATCATATTTTTAAACTATATACAATTAAATACTTGGATGAGCTTCCATATCATGATACGTATTTTATAATATAAAAGAATAGATGAATCTTATACAAAACCACTATTGGTTACAGTTAGTTATACTATAAAAATTAATGAAATTTATGAAAACATTTCCACTGTTGACAACTACAAAAATTCAGTGATTTCCAAGAACATTTGATATACAATTGTCAAGAAACTGAGTATCTTTGGATTTTTTGCCTGTAAAAGCAGCCGCAATTATTATTATAAGTTCCTCTTAATCTGGTCTTGAGGCACAAATATATTTTCAAAATTTTGTGTTCTGATACCTGTGATACTTGTAATCTCTCTTCCAATAAATTCTTCCCGGGTTTTTTGGTTTTGTTTCATTTTTTAATACATGATCACTGGATTTTGGAAGAAGCTTTTGTAAAGCTCTATGAAGCCTGTATTGTGACTCAGCTGGCTGCCACTGCTTTGGTTGGAAAAGCTCTCTGCAGTGAGGAGGAAACCTCCCAAACACAGACAGTGGCATGGCAAGGCTGCCTTACTCCTGGTTCAGCACCTGCCTACAGGAAAATTCATCACCCCCACGCCTTTCCTTCAGCACTTGCTTTCAGTGACAGTGACAGATGCAGTGTGGCTTCTCACACATTTAGCGGATGATCTATATATTCTGTTAACACTTCACCGGGGTCACCAAAGGAGTGAGGATGCTAACATGAAGGTCCAGCGACATAACAAACACATTTTTCTTACTGTTACATCATGTTGCAGACTGTCAGTAGAAGTATTTGAACTTTTCCAGTACTCTGCTTTCTCATCAGCTTCCTTTGACTCTTAGCAATAATCAAAAACTATTCAGCTCTTGGCTGAACAGACCTTGCTGCATTTTTTCCAGCTTTATATGATTTTGTAGGCTAATAATTGCTTTGTTTCTCATGTAATTTCTTCAAGTCCAATATAATATGAGAATTATTGAAAAACATACACATTCCTTCCACTTTTATAGCTGCTGATAGCTCCATTCTATTACCTACTGCCTGGTTTCCACATTACTGACAAGATATTTGGGCTTTTTCCTGTACGGTCTCTATTCCAGACTTCATTCATAGTGAAACAAAAAAATCTATCTCTTAGTACAGAACACAGGTTTTAAAAAGCATACACAATTCCTAGCCTAAGAAAATCATAAGGAAGGAAGCTTAAAAAAATCTAAAGAAGATCAAGAAAGTTCTCTGACTTCACTGAAATTTGTAACAGCTGTCCGTTGGCAAGACAGAAAAGTCTGAAAATTCCTCCTCCACGATACATTAGCTTTTGGGTAAGAAGCCTAATATTTTCTAGTCTACTAGAAAAAGAAGAAAGAAAAGTGATTTCACTGGACACAACTTTTAGTGTCCATATTCATAACCACCAGCTGACTTTTACTTCTTCCTTGCAGGTCCTTAAACTCTACATAACTTTGGAGCATATGTGAAAATTGGACCAACAAATTTGTTTGGAGACGGCCCCTCAAGTGATTCATTGCACATTACTGAATAGTAGGAGGAAATTATCAAAAGGGAGCACAGTATATTAAATGCATCACCCTCTGTAAATGCCTATAGAAGCATTACTGAAATTTTCCAAGTAATTCTAGATTCAATAATTTAGTAAAAGCCAGAAAAAGCTCATATCATGATCAGAAGAGTTTATGCTGAGCAGTGGAGATGTAAGGTAATTCATCCTAATAGTAAGGAAATTACTTACTATCAAAGATTAACAACTTAAAATCAATTGTGTTAGTACAATGTCTTCTAGACAAAAAAAGAAATCAAACTTTAATACATTGCAAATATAATCAGCATTTATTGTGCTGTAGCAATTCTGAGTCCTCATGAAAATTCTTAAGTCTGAGAAGATGATAGTTTGAAATTATTTGCCAAAGCAATTATGACATTTGCCTAAACTATTCTCTCAGCCCTTTTTCCTCTGCCTTCTCTGTGTCATTTTTAAAAGGAGGGAAAAAAGAGTCAGGTTGCCACTTGAACATTGATCAGTAGAGTCCATTGTAAAAAGAAAAAAACTAAATTTCTGCTTTAAAAGCTGTCAAATTCTTGTAACCTGGGGAAAAAAACTATGAAAAAAGAAAGGAAAAAAAAAAAGAAACAAGCAAACAAAAATACCTAAAACTCCCATAATGTTGTTGTATCAACCTGAAGAAGCAAACACTGTAGTTTCAAAACACAGGCCAAGATGCTGATGGTTACCACTGCAGGAAGGAGATCCAGAACCTGAACCAAAGTTCTTGGAAGAGGAATTTTGTCTATAATTGTTCAATAGCTCAAGAAGGTGAACCAACTCACCTTTTCGAATTAACTTTTAGGAGCTTACATCTACAGTAAGTTAGCATGGCAGCTGCCATTGGCAAACAGTTAGTAGGAGAATTACTAAATAGATTACAGTGGCAAAATGCCAAGGGAAAATCATTATAGGCAATACTGTGTAAATGCTGCTAATGCACACGAAACAACTTTAAATAAACTGCAGTTTACAAGGGGTTTGATAATTTAAAACAAGTATACTTCTTTCATGCCAAAGCTGAGTAGTTGCTTATCTTACAGTAGACGACATGCAATGTTACCACTCTGTACTACAAATCAGAAGTTAGAAAATTCCCGTGAAAAATTGAAATATTTTCTGTGCTCACAAGGTTTCTTATTTATATGAAAAACAACTTATCTGTGTCAGCTTGCATGAATGGACTGTTAAAATGAAACTCAGCGTTCCCTGAGTATTTCACCTAGATACCTTCAGCTGAGACTACACAGACAGCTATGTTCAAATTATATTTTTCAACAAGGAAAGAAATAAAAAGAGACTTTAAACATGACAGTTTTTTCTTCTTTTCCACTGAGTTGAGTTGTATATTGGATTGGTGGTTCTCATGATAGTCACTAATAAAAAGCTACAGCCAAAAGAAACACCATAGTTTTTACCTTTCCCTGTGTGGCAAGAAAAGCCAATACCTTTTGTTTTCATATAAATGTAGTCTACATAACAATAGGTAAGAATAATGTTTAATACTAAAGATCCACGTTCAATATGACTGACTACCTTATTTCCTACCTAGTATGAGCTTCCTAACAACTTTTTTTTCTTCTTCAAAATATTCTGAAAGATCTCTCACTTAAGTCAAGATTCTAAAGCTATAAAGGTAAATACAATGAAAGTATGTTCAAATACATTTATACATATATCAGTAGGCATTTGTGAGAAAGAGATGCTACAGATTCAGCAGCACCAGAAAATATATGGACACAGCAAAGAAAGAGGATCTGCTTTTGCTTATACAAAAGAGCTCTATTTTCTCCTTTTAGAATTTACATTTATGCTATATTCTCACAGGTTACTTTAATGGGGAGGCAAAATCACATGTAATGAAACTTTCAGACTTCCTATCATTGAATTCCCTCCATAAGGTCCCAGAAAACGTAAGTTCCTTTTGCTTACTGTAAAGCCATATGACTACATATGGAACAAGTAATTGAGAATTATCTGGCTGCAGTACAAGGAAAAATTCATTGAACAACTAATTAGATTAGTGTTGCTTCACTACAACTTTTCTGTTGGGAAAACAGCTGCTTCAGAAGGGCAGTAGAGTCACAGACCTCACATCACCTTGTTTACACTTTTTCTTTTTGCAAGCACTGTAAGTACTGTGGATTCAGCTTGCTACTGCACCTTCAGTAGTGTAAGCTTTACTTCTCAATTTGTTAGGTACTGAAGTGACTAGGTACAAAGGACACAAAGTCTCCAAATCTCAGCAAAAAAGACACAGGCCCATACATATATCCTCTTGATTCAAGGATACGTTTCCACTTTTGATGTTTAGGATTTGAATGTTTTACATTTTTGCCCACCACCTCTACTTACTGTTAAAGAAATCATATCATCAAAACATTCAAATTTTGTAGTACTAATAGAATATTGGTAATTAATGCAGAATTGTAGCATGAATATTCAAATCTGGAGAAGAAAGCGCTCCTAGGAGACATTTCCTTTTTCTCTAAAATTAATAAATTTTAATTTTCCTTGAAGTACTTATTTTAAGTCAAATCAAATTATTCTGAGAGTCAGGCACAATGCAGAAAAAAAAATAAAATTAGCCAAATCAGGCTGTAATTACATGGTTACTTCTGTCTCAAAATACCTATTATACATCTAAGGAGAAAATGCACAACCAATAAAAAAAAGAAAAACACTGATATGGAGAGAAGTGTGGAAACTACAGGAAAGGGCAGTTAAAAAAACTTTGTCAGTCGAATAGGATGACAGCTTTACCGAACAAGGATATTGCAGACTATGATGATACACAATACACCTTGAATGTGGAACAAATCCTATTTTTATCAGACATCACCTGGATCAAATCAAGATTAAGGATGACACATAGTGTCGCCCTGCAATATGCCTTTTTCAGGGAAAGACTGTCAGAATAAAACTCTGTTGATAACTGGATGATAAGGTTCATGCCTGCTAACTCTAGTTCACATATTTAAATATTTTCATAGATACTCCAATTAACAAATGTAAGAGGCATGGTTCTGTGGGAAATTTCAAGAGTCCTTTGGCTTTTGAAAGAATCAAATATATAGACATTATATGAATCCTAAATATAGGTGTTATCCACGAGTTTCCAAAATATGAAACATTATAGAAATGTATGTTTAACCGACTTTTTTTTAGAAAGAATTAGAAGCAGGCAACATGAGTCTGACTGTCATTTTCAGGGATTCATTCCAGATTGAAAAGACTAGGATCCTCTGGAGTTCTCTAAAACCAAAAGAATTATGAAGAGTCGTATCAGGTAGTAAAAGGCGTAAAGGCCAGAAGCGATAATGACTGAATTATTAAGGCCGGAATAGATAAAAGGAGTATCATATTGGGAACCATTTCCAAGAAAAAATTTCTGGCTAGATGCAAAATTTTTTTTTAAGTCTTTAAGGAAGATCAAGCTACTCAATGAGTAATGTATTTCTATTTCCTTTTCGATAGATTTGACTTTCTATCTGGGTTTTCAGTCATTAAATATAAAACATTCAGAGAAAAGACACATACAAATAAACCAAACAACTCTGTCAGGCTTTCCCAAAAGCTACTAAAAATGTAACATTAATAAGCTGTAAAGGATGACTGAAAAGGGATAAACTAAATACTAAACTGAAAGAGAATGGATTTATGTTGAATATTCAGAAGAAATTCTTTGCTATGAAAGTTTTGAGGCACTGGAATAGGTTGTTCAAATGAGCTGTGGACATCCTGCCCCTGGAAGAGTTTAAGTCAGGTTGTCTGGGAGTTTGAGAAACCTGGTCTAGTGGAAGTACCCCTTCACATGGCAGAAAATTCACAACTTAATGATCTTTAATGCCCCTTCCAACCCAAATCACTCTGTGATTCTCTGTTCCTCAAGATGAACAAAATAAAAATGACACATGAGACAGTTTCCACTAAAAGGCATTTATTCAACATTCTATTACAAATAGTTGCAATGTTTTTCTGTTAATTTTAGTATTATATTCAAAGACATACAATGCCCTTACAATAGTGTTTTGCCTTCAGATGAAAACCATCACATTTTTTTTTTAATTATGAGTTTTCCACTGAGTTTCTGATGGTTCAGAAAGACTTTTTGATGCTTGTAGCATGCATATTACAGGCATTTTCTCAATATTGAGATAATGGTAACGGAATAAGAACACAAAGAGGATAACACAATCCAGGGTGCAGGAAGAACAACGCCTGTTTTGGACTGAAGTAAGCAGCACGGTGCTATTTAGAGCATCAATATTCCTGGGCACATGAGTCCTTTCCAGAACTAGACCTGCCAGCATTCATCTGCTGCCACAGTATGGCTGTTTTAACAGTGTGAGGGTTAGAGAATGAGAGAAAGGGGGCTTGATCACCAGACAACACTAGTCCCTTGCCTTCTTGCCTTTAATGGGGACAGATTCATTGTCACCTCAAAAATTTATTTCAGTGTTCTGCATCTTAATTTCCACATCACTCTTGCCCATCTGTCATTATGATTTGCCTTGGAGATGCGTACAATAGCAAATGCTTTTTCTGTACACAGCAAGAACAATATACTAGGGCCTTTTTAAAACTGAGCTTTGCATGGCTACTAAACTTTCACCAATCCTATAATGATGCATGCAAATTCACACCAGCCTTCTGATATACTTTCAGATACATGCCAAGTTATTTGCGAAAATGTAATACATACCTAAACACACTGAGTCAGAAATCTACATTAAGAAACATATGTGATTAACAATATCTGTTTCTTCTGTGCAAATAGGGGTTACTGATTCTGAGGAAAATGGAGTAAGTCTTGAATCATTTATTGTCTGATACATCCAATGTATTGAATAAATTTCAAACTGTGCTGATCACTAAATCAGACAACAGTTTGCAGATACTTTTATTGTAAAAGAAAAAGACATTTTAAAAAAATTATTCTGATTATTATACTTTTAAAATTGTTATAAACAGTAGTGAAACTATAGTAAAACTGTAGTATAATTGTAATATAACTACAATAACTTGTTTCAAAGGAAAAAAATGAATATAGTACCCCTATGGACAGATAAGCATGACATTTGTATTAAATTATTTTCTTTACCTTACAGTCATTATCTTATAAAGAAACTGCAAATAAATTCAACTGAGTGAGACTGAAAATGTTCTGGAATATACCTGAGTAATTCCAAGTAGAATTCATCAGGGAAATAACTTTAAGGGGGGAAAGCATTAATTTTGGTAGTACATAATAGATTTGGGCTTTGCACAGAGGTTTCTGCTCTATAGAAAAATATAATCTATAAACAGTCAGAATTAAATTACTCAAGCAAGAATAAGACTGTATCAAAGGTTCTAATAATATATTTTTAATATTATTTTCAGCAATGAACTGTATTAAAAAAAAAAAAAAAAGAGAACCAAATATGGAAAGAAAATTCCTTGAAAACACACTATTTCTTAGTGCAAAAATATGTTTTTGAAAACGCACCTGATTTAAAAGAAACTTTGTGACACTTTGCTAGCTGTTATATGTTGCAGTACATACTTTTTTGATGCTTATTAATTAAAGGAGGGAGGAAAGCACTACAGATAGAATATTATAAAAAGCCTGATGTTTTAATAAAAACAGTATTATATATACTTCAATTAAATTATGGTTATTTATTTGTCGTAAGATGTTTTAGTGACCTGACATCAATGGCATACATTTTTTTCCACTATTATGTTTCATCCAACAATGGAAATTTTGATTTTTTTTCCTGATTTAAATTCTTGCCAAATACACCAAATCCTGTCTTTATTCCTTAGGATCATACATAACAGAAACATGTGTTGTATGAAATTGTATTTGAAAATAAAGTATACTGAAATTATATCTGGAGTAACTGTTAACAACATTTAATAATTTTAGGGTTCTCAGTGTCCTCTATCTGTTTTCTTTTAAAGACGGAGTATGAAAGACAGTTGTCTCAATTTAGATCTAGGTAGCATAGAATTTTGTATTCATTCAGAATATGTAGACTTTTAAAATTATTAGTTATGCCCTTTTTGCATGTTCGTGTCTTAAAAATAAAGAATTAAGCATACAGTGCCTATGTTTCTAATCTTTGTTATGTTATTTTGCATTTGCCATTTAGTAATAGCAGGAGCAAACAAATATGAGCAATGAACTATCAGGAGAAGCATGTGGCAAATCTGTGCTGTTACAATTAAAATTGATAGTTAATCCCATCCTGTCTCACCACTCAATGACACATCCCACTGCAAAACCAGGGAAATGCTGGGGGCAAAATTGGAAAGACAACAGCAGAAAGTGCATACTTTGGGATGAAAATAATCCAGAATGAACATGTCTCCCCCATTATTTAATGTGCTTCTGGAGATACCCCAGATGAGAATACTCCTAAATAGACAGATGAGAAAAAGAAGCCATACTTTTCTGGATTAGTCTTGTAGATAATTACAAACATATCTATTTTTTAAATATATACATGCTGCTATCCTTATACAGGATGTTATCTTTGGAAATACACAACCACTGCCTCTTCAGCAATGGTAGCTCCAATTCTGTGTTTTTAAGGGAAGAATAATAGATTATGATAGCATATACAGTAATTTCA
>VRYO01001463.1:75352417-75362459 GCA_009812075.1 Sialia sialis | reverse complement strand
GTGTTCAGAGACCAAAATACGGAAGGCACCTTGCACTGGAAAAATTTCACCCTTCATTTAGACTTCGCCAGGAATCTACATTCTCAGTAACCTGGTCGCTGAATGTTGAAGGCCAATATTAAAGTGGTTTGATGAGATTGGTGTTCTCATTTTTGACTTTTCTGTGACCCAACAATATGGCTTCTGTTGGAGCATTCAAAATATATACTGCCAAAAAATTCATTACTACAGATTTAGCATATCATTTCATTGTACTTTTCTTTTTTTTTTTCATTAAGTGATGTGGCTAAAACATAGAATAAGATTTAAAAGATGTGCTTATTTCTGAGTAAATAGGTTTCCTGTTGGCCAATAGCAAATTATATTCAGTTAGGGAACACAATCACTTTTTCCTGTAAGAAATACAAAACTTTATGGTGGAAGAAAAAACATCAGTTATTAAGAGATTTTGTATCTCTTGTGGTGAAAAACATTAACCTGCTGCTCAGTGTCCAGATATACCTCCTCTCTTTTTATAACACTGCAAGTTGTGAGCACACCCTAAATAACACCAAGTGCGTGAGTGGAAAGTGGAAAGAAATAGCAAGTCAAAAAGACAAAGCAGGTCCAAAAGCCATGGCAGAGATAGGAGTTAAATGGACTTCACAATCCTTCTTACAAATACCAGACTAGATACTTGCCTTATTTTTTCTAGCATGCCAAATAAACACTTTGCGACAGCTACCATGAAATGAAAACTCTGTGCCATAGAATATGTCATTCTCTCACTTCAACAGCCTAAGAAAAAATTCATTATAATACTCTCTCACATAGCAATTTTTCCTTGAAAACTGACGTATATCAGAGACAACCTGAAAAATAATATAACTCTTACTGGGTTTACAGCAAAAGTGTGCACTTAGTCTATTGTTTAACTTTAACAAATTATAAGTTGCAATTCTGATGGAACTTTTGTCTCTGTTGTTCTCATTAAATTCTTACCTTTACATTTTTGCCATTTTTTGACCATTTAGAATCTTAAACAGTAATTCTTCTGGAACAATCTTTTTCTCTTTAGTAATATGTGTAAACAGCCATTCCCACTAAGAAAAGAAGGAACCTTTAACATAATTTCACAACTTTTATTGAAAGAGAAAGGCAGCAAACAAGACTCAGCTATGAAGTCATCACTTTTGGGCTGAATTTATTTGTCCATGATGCATTTTCAAAATCATGCGAAAGTTGTGTTAGGAAGAAACACTTAATTTTATTTCAGCAGGAAAAAAATGGCAGTTTATAAGCATGAGGAAGTTGAAGAGAAAGTCCAACAGTCACTCCCTTAAACCTGTAGTCCCTCCCATGAAGTATCAGATTCTTTACATCTATATTAATGAAGCATTATGTTCCAGGCATCTTAAAAGTTTTTACTAGTCAGTTGGACTTTAATGCTTCAAATAAACATGTTTTATTTTGTGTTAATGAAGACCATATAGATAATAAACAGCTCTATTTTTGTGTGTAAGTCAAAGCAAATAAAAGGTGTCATGTAAGTATCACTCCATATTTGAAAGACTTATGGCATACTTTAGGCTTAGTGTGGCTATTTTTCTCACTTCTAATACACATATATACATATAATATATCTAGAACATAGACAAGATTATACTTCAACCCTCACATACACTTGAGTATGAAAAACTTCAGTCATGACCCTAGTTAATTTTATCTTCCAGGGTTTATACTACCAAACACCACACAAATTGGTGTAGAGGCCACTCAAGTAAAAGTAATGTCAAATTTCTATTCCACAAGGCAGAGTAAAAAAACCAGACGTATAAAAGCACTCTTTATATATGGAATATGCATAAAAATTAACCGGTTTTCTATTGTTCATTCTGACCTTGACCTACCAGCTGCCATAGCATCCTTACTCTAAACAGTGCAAGTGACCAAAAATTTCAGGCAAGCCACACATTTACATTTCATTCTTCTATTCCCTGCATGTCTAAGAACATTGACAGCTGCATCTTGAAGGGCTATAAATGTTCTTATAAAAGTAAGGAAAAAGAGAATTAGGTTGAATGATATCTGAAACTTAATGTGCTAAGAATATGAGTCACTTCATCATGTACAGGTTAATACTAGGAATAGAGCTTCTGGATGATAGTCAACTTTCTTCCGTGACACAGGCAGTCCTTTATAAATTAACTGCTCAATGTACATTCTAAACTAATTCATCTGTGCTGGCAGGTATGATATGACTCCTTAAATGTCACTTTGCTTAAAATATTATAGTAAAAGATGAATAGAGCAAAGTGAATTTATGAGATTGTTTAGCATAAAGTAAGTCTTTTTTATAAGACCAAAGAAAAAAGCCCCAAAAAAACTTACTTACATCTCAAAATAGATAAGGTACTCTCTGTCATTTTGATGTCAGTTTTGTCAATTGAACTTGAAAGGCCTGCAGTTAAATGCAATGAAGGCTACAACCATCACTCTGAAATAGGTAACAGAGAAAGTTTGTTTCCTTGAAGTAAACTTTAATGATATTTGCTTTGGAGCCAGGTCTCAGTTTTTCTTCTGATATGGTATTCTACTAAAATAAGGAAAGACAGTTCATAATTGCTACTTGCAACGCAATAAGGACATATTCCTTAGCCTCTTAAAGTAGTATTTCAACTTCAATCACAGCAAGTAGGATCAATATAACAAATTTTTCTTAGCAGGTAGCATGAGATGACTGTCTGTGACCAGAGAAGTGCTTTCAATCTGAGGCAGAGGCATGGTATTTTACAATACATAACTTGTTGACATAAATTGCTTTTTTAAGTAATGAACTGACAGAACTGGACAGACAATTACGCACATTTACTCCTGTGGGAAAAAGATAAAAGAAGTCATAACATAATGGCAAAGAATGTGGCTAGAGGACAGCAGTTCAAATATAGATTTTTCAAACAGAAAAGCATAAAAAATAAAGAAGCTAGACCGTGTATTAATATCGTCCAATGCTTTTCATTACAGGGTTGTATTTGTGTTTGGTAATGACTTTGACATGTTTTGGCCCTTCTGTTCATATTGGCTAAGTTAATTTGGGGTAGCCAGGGGAAGTGGCATAGGTCTGCAAAGGAAAGAGGAGCACTCATTTACATTAATTTGTTAGAATCTAAGTTTTCAAGAACAAGGTTGAGGTACAAGATGGAAGATTGATAAATACTTGAAGATCTCCATTAGAACAAATCTGGCTTTTTGTATAGGGACTGCAGTTTAGCCTTTGAACTTGAGTTTATGTCATCTGAAATTTCCATTTTCATTACAAATGTGTATATTTGAAAACTATTAAGACATGATTAAGCTGAGAAACAAAAAACTACTGAAAACTTTCTCTCCCTAAGCCTGTCCTGCTTTATCAGGTGCTAGTACAGACCAGTGGTTTATGCACTGACCATGTAACTCCATACACTCCAGCCCCAAACAGCAGGAAGAAGTGAGGGTTGAAGACCTGTAGAGTTAAAACTGAGACCCAAGGTGCAGACTTGTCTTTGCCTTAATGTCATTAATCATAACTCAGGCTGATTTAGAGGGAACTGTTTTACAATAGGCAAGCGCTTTGAGCATTCCCATAATATAGATAAATAATAATGAAACATTGCATGAGAAACTAAATGGTGCCATTTTCAAGAAAAGAACTCGCAGAACAGAACAGAACTTAATAATTCCAGAGAAGACCTACAAATATTAAATAGTCCAACTGCTTGACACTTCAGGGCTGACCAGCACACATTACTTAAGGGTATTATCCAAATACCTCTTAAAACCGACTATCTTGGGGCATCAGCCACCTTTCCCGGAAGCCTGTTACAGTGGTTGACCACTCTCTGCGTAAAGAAATGTTTCCTACTATCTAATCTGAACCTCGTCCTTTTTGAGCCATTCCCATATGCCCTATAACTTGATACCAGGGAGGAGAACTAAGCAGATCTGTCTCCCCTTACCCTCGCCAGGAAGCTGCAGGGAGCAAAGTGCTCCCCTCAGCCTCCTTCTCCTCGAACTAGATAAGCTCGGAGTCCTCCGCTGCTCCTCACAGCTCTTCTTTCCAGCTCTTGCCCCAGCTTCGTTGCCCTGCAGGCAAAATTGGTAGAGATTTTGGGAATGTTTTGCTGTGTTAAGCAAGCATTTTACTTGCAAGACATTAAATATGATATTATGGATAAGATTGTACTGGTTTTGGCTGGGATAGGGTTAGTTTTCTTCATATAGCTGATACTGTAGTGGTTTGGCTTTTTAGCACATTGATATTTTAGCTATTACTGAGCCATGATTGCAGACTATCTTTTGGTTTCTCGTGTTGTTCTCATGCTTACAGAACTTATTTTTTGGTTTCTCATGTCACCCCATCATAGAGTAGGCTGGGGGTGTGCAAGAAGTTAGATAAAGACACAGCTGGAACAGATGGTCCCTTTGTTCCATCTACCTGCGCAGCTGGGCACACATTGCAGCTTAGTGATATCCTTGTTGGTACAGGGAGCCCCAGCAGAGACCTGGGACAAAGACTTTGGCTGAGCCTGTGTGGTGATGTTGGGAATTAAGGAATTTATCTCCATGGGGCTTCTGTGTTGGTCCTGAGCCCTTCATCCTCCTTGAAGGTCCATACCTGGTCCTGCAGCCCACACCTCCTGCAAGCAAAGATACTGTCACATTCTGCCTCCACCCCCAGGGACACGCCCAGCACTCAAGTAGCCACTTTGTACCTCAGATACCCACCTGGGTCCACCTGGTTTGCTGAAGAGGCTACAGATGTGACTTTTCTTTCCCTTAGGGGAATTACATTGTTTTAAGATCGTACTTAACTTTATGCAGCCAGACTTTATTCCTGGGATGTCACGCACCAAACGGCATCATGCTCAGCAAAAAAAGTTGGAAAAAGAAGGAAGGAGGGTATATTAGGAGTTGTATTTTCCTTTTTAATTAACTGCTATAAATGCTAAAGCCCTGATATTTTGGGGTTATATGATGATGTGAAGTAGTGAATAAATTCCTTATTTTGCTTTGATGCACACACAGTTTTTGCTTTCCCTATTAAATGCTATCTTCACCTTAACCCAAAAGTTTTCTCCTTTACCCTTCCCATTCTCTCCCATATCCTACAGTAGGGGGAGTGAGCAAGCAGCTGTGTGGGTTTTAACTGCCAAAGGGATTAACCTACAACACATATTAATATTTCAAAAATATTATTGCTGCTTTCTCCAGTCCAGTCTGCTTTTCAGTTTCATTAGAATACCAGATAAATTTCCACACATTCTACACTTACATGAAATCAGTAATGAAAAGGAAGCTGGAAAGCTATGAATTTATAGATCCAATCTAAATATTTCAGGTGTTAGCTCTTGCCCTAATAAATATGTATTCACATGTAGCATTCAAACTGGACTCTACATTGGAAAAATTATTTGAAAGAATGATAACTAGTTATGATGATGGAAATCAGTATCAAATCTACGGATTTTTGCAGTGCTAGAGACAAATTTGGAATATTAGTCTTCCCTTGTTTTTCTTAAGTGATATTAAAACCAAAACAAAAGCAATCAAGTTCTGGAGGATTTAAAACAAATATTCTATTTGCTGGATTATCCTCCACAGGATTGTTTTATTCTAAGGAATATTTGAGTCACATAGTTTGTGTTTGATCATCTCAGAGTGCCTCACTTCAAGTCAATAAAAACAGTGTTCGATGGTGACTCAGGCAGTATAAGAAGTGTGTGACCCACTGGCATACTCCATTGCCAGTACATCACTCACCCTTATGTGAATCCAAAGAGAGCAAGAGAGCATTATTGAAAACACAGAGGAGACATATATGAAGAAGGGTGATGTAGAGTGCCGCTTCATTGTGGAAAGTCACTTAGATTTAGAAAGATAAAGAGTATGGGGTGTTGCCTAAATTTTATGCCACTGACAATTCTATATAATGTCTTTCAAACCCTCTCAATATAAAGAAAAAATAAACTGGGAGTAAAATCTCGAGGACGAGGAAATTAAATAGATTTAACCTCATTTATAAGCTATATACTATAAATCATACACTCTCAATGGTCATATGACAATCTGAGGAGAAAAATATCAGCTTCGAAGCTTTACTCTGGAAAGTTACCAGTTATAATCTTTCATCTTGGAGAAGCTTACTTCTTTTTCCTTTTAAGAAAAGGAAAGATCAGGAGAAGATGATATTTTCATGATGTAAGCACAAGCATAACTGAAAATGCAAGCATTTTAAAAGTCATCATTATCAATGAGTGCCTCATTTGTCTCCAGAAAGTTTTAGAATGCACACCACTGTGTGCTATGGATGCTTTGAAAGCAAAATATGCGTGTGATGTTTTTTCTTCATTGCCTTTGGCCTATCTTAAATAAAATCTTTTGCCTCACCTTTACTCCCGGCTGGCTAGAAAGTAGTTTAGGGGTCAGACTGCTTTACTCTTTTATTGGGGTATATCGTAAAGCAAAATCTAAGTACTCCAAAGAAGGAGAGCTCTCATAAATGTGTCACAGAATGAACTACCTGAATAAAGAGGAAAATGAAAACAGAGCAAATAAATATTTTTTTCTGTGATGGAAATCAAAGCAGTTTCAACAACATCATAATGGCATTGTCTGCAGTCAATACACAGAAAACACTTTTTGACATCATGCAGTCACTTCATGCCATGAAAACAAAATTCTAGCACGCCATTTATAGATCCAACTTGAATACATTCTAGCTATGGCTAGATTGATATGCCTTCTGGAATTACACAGTTTTGCCAGTTTGCTGATTGCAGTGAATGCTCAGTCTGAACATTTCCTAAAGTCTAAGCTTAAGGGCACAGGAGCTCCCCATGCTGAGCAATAGAGGGTAAATTAAGAATTCACACCTTAAACTTTGCAACCAAAGAGTTCCTGTGCACCCTTCTCCAGATATACTGAAGGACATAAGTCATTTCAGCACCACTATCTAAGCAACGAAAGTTTGCCCCAGGAAACAATTTAACTTTCAAACTAAGATGGAAGGTGAGAAATAATTTTCAAAGTCTATTTTTTGGCCAAGTATGAGAGTGGTCATAAACTGTCACTTAAATTTCTGAGGTCTGTTGCAAGTTTGGCATTACTCTTTTTTCTCAGCAGTCTTGACTCATTCAACATTGCACTAACAAACAGCAAGGACTGCTAAAAGCTGAACTCAGTGTGTATAAACTTAACAAATAAATAAACTTAAAGCCTTTGGGCTATGACTGTGTAACAATAAGGATGAAGCAGAATTTGAAGGTTTCATGTGGAGCCATAGAATAAATATTTTATTCACAAGTGAGCTGCTAGACCATGTCTATTAAATGTCTGTGGACTTTGCACTAGAAAGTGTCCATCTACCAGCTTTCCTCCAGCATTCTATTCATCTTTTGAGGGAGTACAGCCCCCAGCTTCATGTCCCTCCACTGGGCCTGCTTCAACAGGACCATGTCTTTCCTGTACTGAAAACCCCAGAGCTGGATGCAGCACTTCTGGTAAGGTGTCGCCAGAGTGTATTAGAGGGACAGAATCCCCTCCCTTGCCCTGCTGGTCATGCCCAGGGTACTGTTGGCTCTCTTGGGCTATGGACATATCTTACTGGGTCATGCTGAACTTTTGTACACAAATACCCTCAACTCTTTCTCCTAGAGTTTTCTCCCAGAATGTTTGCTGTCTATGTAGAAATAAGCTCAATAAGAGGAAAAGAACAATATTTTTCAACTTTATTTAAAATATTAATGGGCTTCTTTAAGCATTACAGTTGTTTAGAAATGTTTTAAATGCCTTCATGACTTATCCGTTTTCCACAAACAGTAAAAATTATGGCTGCTTGTTAAAAACTATAATGCATTTTAAATGGTGCTTATGGCTCTATTCAATTCTAGGAGAATGGAATTGATTCATAGGTTTATTTTCTTATAGACTCGCTTCAAAGGCCTGTATTTCTATTAAGAAAAGTCTATCCATGGTAATTGAACCTGCTGCATACTAAACAGTTTTATCTCTGCCTTAATACAGCTTTTCCTTCCTAAAAGCTGTAAGAGATAAGCGCCTCTGAAGTTTATGTGTAGTTCAAATAAAAAATAAGGTAGATAAATGGAATGAGCTGAATAAATGGAAAGAAATCTACTATGAAATTAAGATATAAATTGTAACTACGGAAACAGCCTTTGTAATTAAGAATGATTTAAAAAGACATGGAAGATGTTTAATCAGATGTTTAAATTATCTGATGATTTTTTTTAGAAAGGTAATAGACGTTGATGCAATAAAATCCTTTAAAATTTTCTTAGGGCCTCAAAATAAAAACAAACAAACAAAGACCCTCAGAACCTAACTTCAAGTTATTTGCAATTTTTCATGAGTACAGTGTTAAAAAACAGGCCTTACTTTACAGCTTTTTCAATGTGTCTTAAACCCACATTACAAACTGAACCAAAATACTCTTGTGATATTTATAAGCCAGCATGAATACATGGATCCACATACACTTTTCAGTGATTCTAGTAAATTTTACTGAGGTGTGGTAAAACATTTTATAAAGGAAAACAATTCTACAGGAAAGTAATACTACTTTCCAGAGATGAGATGGGAGGGAAAATGCAAAATGTTCCAGCTCAGCTAGAATGAGGCACAGCTGAGAAAGGTATTTTATTTCTAGACTAGTCATGTGGTCTAGGTCATGAACTGTGACCCAAAATTATATGAGATAACATCTACGGCAGAGTGCCTGTTTGAATTTATTCTGAAAGAGGCAGCAGAACTCCAGAGTGAAACACAGACATGACCTGAAGCTGGACTGGTCTTTATACAATAATGGTGAAACAGTGACTTTTCAATAAATTTGTTTTAATTATTTGCTTTAAAACACTTTCTTGTGCTCTGTGTGTGTAATGCTGTTTTTTTCAATAATACTTCAGCATAAGACACTCCAACCAACATCACATCCTCGTAACTTGAAGATTGCTGAGGTGCCAGAGCCAATGTAGCCTTATAAACTTTAAGTTCATACTACTAAATCCTTACTTGGTACAAGAGATCCTCACTTCTTCACGTGCATTTTGTTAGGTACAAGCTTGTAAATTAGAGACTAGGTTTTCAGTTCATTATTTAAGGTTTTACTGCAAATATGTTTAAAAAACCTATTGGTAACACAGCAGATTTTTGTGGCACTAGTAAAGTTTTATATGGAAAACCAAAATGGAAAACCAATGGTTTTTTAATACATATAAATTGTGTATTGTGTCCAAAGCAACTGACTTATGACTGATTTTCACAAGTACCTCAAATGTAGTTAAAATACAGACTTCCTACGCACAGCGGTTATATCTCCATAATAGTACCTCATTCATCTATTAAAAATATCATTATCAGTAAAACTGCAGTCATCCTTAAGAGTTTTAGCTCATACTACAGTGTTACAGCGCTTCCAAAACTTTATGTTGACAAGGTCTGATAGGGATGAGATACAGATAGAAAGTATATCTTAATAAAATCAGAGTTAAAATGAGAGAACAGGTACCTTTTAAACATAAAGTGCATTCTACCATTTCTTTATCATATTACCAGTTACTTTAAAATGCCAACATCAACTGACTCAGTGACAGTGAACAAAACTCACCTTTGTAGTTCAGCTTTTATTCTTTATCTCAAGGCTGAACTTCAGCTGTCACTATCAGAAAAAATCTCTAAAACAAACAGATAATACTTAACTAGGCCTCAAAGATCTTTAATCTGTTGTATTTTAATAGTGCTGTTTGTTAAATTGTATTTAATTTCTTCTTCTACTCATCTGAAAAAAAAAAAAAGAACTTGGCAAGGTTCAAAGTTTGATAAGTTAAGCAAAATTTCAGTTATTTGTGCAACTTTTGTGGGTCTTTTGTTGTTTGTTTGTTTCTTCAAGACAGGCATCTTCCAGAAACTACTTAAAGAGTACAGTAATTTCAAGACTATAAGGCACATGTCCGGGTTGTTGGCAGTTTTGTGAACTTTTGTCCATATATAAGGCACACTGGACTAT
>VRYO01001463.1:75320813-75351417 GCA_009812075.1 Sialia sialis | reverse complement strand
AAATGCTGCTTTTATTTGGGTGTGGTTTATATATGGACAAATCCTGTGCTCTACCTGGCTACCCGGATGTGCAGCTTGTAATCAGGTGCAGCTTATAATTGTGAAATTACTGTAAGTTTAATAAATGCAGCACCTTTAGGCTCAGCCATCACTCAAGAGCAACAGTAGACTGCAATGACCACTGTCACAGCCAGAAGAAGGAAAGGCTTCCTAATTATTGTCCTTAGCTCTTTAAACAGGTTGCCAATATAGGGAAGATAAACATGTTACTGTGCATATTGGTTTCCTACATAAATTCACCTTGAAATTTTTAGAAAAGGCAGTACGGAAATCAAGGGAAATATGATTTTAGAAAAACTGTTGCTATTCCAGATGATAAAGGTACACTGACTGATGGAAATTAGGGTTAGTCTGAAAAGCTTGTGAGGAACACTGCTGATGCTTTTCCCAAATCTAGTTTGGGAAAGTGGAAATCCAGTTTTTTCAAATCTGGTTTACCATCAGCCAAGATGGTAAAAACATCTACACTGGTTTTAACGTAAACACTGTGGAGTTCAATATCTTATTATCTTCATTGTTTTCAACAACTTGGCAGATACTATAACAACCTTTTAAGCCAAGAAGTGGCAGACAATATTTTTCAATATTATTGAAGACAGCCTAGCTCTGATGGTCTAACTTCTTGTAAATTTAAGAGCCAGCCACAAAGAGTAGCAAGGCCCAGAATTCCACAACATGAAAACTGAAATAAGACAAATTATGATAAAAAATTTTATCAGAAGCCTGATAAAACAATAGGTCAGTTAACAAAAACTCCACAAACACTGTGTATCAAAACACTGATTAGACAAGAAAAAGTAGAGTTGTTAAACTCTGCTTCTTTTATGAAGAGCCAAAGAAGAAGAATTTTCTGCACTTCTCCCTGGAGCTCTTCCCAAAGCTGAAGGTGATGATGATGACCCTTCCTTCTACTCTTCTAAACTGCTTACTGTTGTCTGTGATAAACATTGGACAATTCTTTAATATGTTTGCAAATAAATAAAAATATTCCTGTGTTGTTTTTGAGATTTTTATTCACTTGCTCCAGGCCGTTCTGGATGATCTGACTAACAAACCTAGCAATACATACTCACAGCTTCAGGGCCAGAGAAGAAATTTTCTGAGCCTTTCCTTTAAAAGCTTCCACATCTCTCCACAAGAACTGGGGTTTAGAGGGTGAAATCATTTTCAAAGATAATGGATTTCCAGAGCAAGTAATTAAACAGCTAAGACTGAGACTATCAAAACCTAATGAGAGTGAAAAAGATTGAATAGAAAACCTGAAAATCAAGTCTGTCCTTTGTTCACTGCGTAGAAAAACTGTGTGGTTTTTACCCAATCCCCTCTGCTTACAGGACGCTCACTCTGGTTACCACAGATAATGTGTTTCTTACTACAAATCTGTTTCCTCCTTCTGCCTTCTTCCATCTCCAGATTAGTCTGTTTGTCCATCTGAGATGAGTCTGCTCATTTACTCTCAGGGAAAGGCACAAACACCTTTTCCAGAGTTTTTGCTCTGATGAAACATGTCTGACCCTGACTCTTTTTTTTTTTTTTGTCTTTTCCACCATTTTGCATCATTTAAAAGGGATGACACTTCAAACAGCAAACCAGAGTTAACTGATGTTTCTCATACTCTCTGTCCTCATTTCTTTTCAACATGAATAGATCTAAACATCAAAAAGATGTATTTGCTGTCTTCAAGGAAATGTTTGTGTTCAGTTCCAGATTTAAAATCTGCTACTCAGAGATTCAGAAATGGGTGTTTTACTGCATAAAATTCTAGATGTAGTAATATATTTGAGGAAGAGCAGCACTGTCAATTTAGGTTGTACTTTTCCAGATACCATTCATTTTGTGATATTTCTTATGCCATTCTACACCTGAGAGGTTGGTTAGTCTAAAACTGCCACATAAACACATGAATGTCCATAAAGATTTCCTCAAATAAATGTACTCCTACTCACTCTAATTGGGTATTGCATAGGTTTGCATTAATAGGATTTAATTCATACAGACACTTTGAGTATCCACATTGAAAACTGCAACCCATCTAGACTTTATTTTTACAATATTTGACATTTACTCCCTAAAAGTACTTCTTTCAGCCATTTACTTAAAAAATAAAAATGCTAGCTCAATATAAATTATTTTATAGTGATAGTTCACAATTTGACAGCAACCTGAAAAGTTATTTTTCTGCATTATCAGTAAAACCTTTTTTCACAGGTACTATATTCATAACAGATGCAAAAACTTGTTTTTCTCTTTTATTCACCCAACTTCCTTTTTGTCCCACTCAATAAACAGGGTTTTTTGTTTTCTTTCCAGCTTAAAACCTCAAAAACAACAATATCTTCCACAAATATTTATTTTCTGTGCAAATACATAATTGACTGATCAAATTTTTCTCTGTTAAATAAACCAATATTGCCAAAAGGGATTTTGTTGAGCTTTTCTTGTCAATGAACATAAGCAGGAGGAAAAGCCAGCCAGCATCTGCCTCCCACTTTATACAGCTGTCATGAAAACTGGGGAGTAAAACAGGTAGCACAAATATGACATCGGTCTGGAGACCATGCCCTGGACTTCAGACCGAATATAGAGACATGCATTTTGTCTCTTATACAACAAAATACAGTAATAACATGCCAGGAAGACTGGGTATGCAATGCTGCACCTGGTCCAGGGGGATCCCAAGTGTAAATACAGGCTGGACATGACTAGCCGTTGAAGGAGGTGATTTTCCTTTCTACTCCAATCTCTTGAGCCCCCACCTGGAGTAATGTGTCCAGCTCTGGAAACCACAACATGGATATGATGTGGGCCAGTTGGAGTGAATCCAGAGAAGTTTGACAAAGATGATCAAACTGTTGGAGCACTTGTCCTATGAATAGACTGACAGAGCTGTTCAGGACTGACAGGTTATTCAGACTAGAGAAGAAAAGGCTCTGGGGAGTCTTTATTACGGTCTCCCAGTACCTAAAGCAGGCCTGCAGGAAGGCTGAAGATAGTTTTCACAAGGATACATAATAATAGGACAAGGCTAATGGCTTAAAATTAAAAGAGGCCAGGTTTAGATTGGGTATTAGGAAGAAATTCTTCACTGTAAGAATGGGCAGGCACTGGAACAGGTTCCTGAGAGAGGCAGTAAATGCCCAATCCCTATAATTGTTCTAGGCCAGGTTAAAAGTTTTGAATGACCTAGTCTAGAGACAGATGTTCCTGCCCAAGGCAGGGAATTGGAACTAGACGGTCTTTAAGATCCCTTCAACCAAAGTCATTTATAATTCAGTGATTGATTTGGCTTAATTTTCTTTAAAACTTCATTGCAAGCATGTGCATTAATCAGTAAAAATCTCAATAGCTGATCATACTGTCTTCCAAGAGTATGCATACTTTCAGATAATTAAATTTACTATTTTTGTAAATTCAATTTTAACTCTCCAATTATTTTTCTTCCTAAATTTTTAACCTCTGAAAGCAGTGTAAATAAGTTATTTGAGAGCATAAAAAATAGTTTCATGTCTGGTAGAAAAAACCATTGTCTTTACCAAATAAGTAATCAGACACCTAAACATTATGTTCCAATGCCTCAGCTTCTGGATTCTTTATCACCATAACTCTAGGGTCTATGGCAATACCTACAAATTCTAGAAGCACACATTTTTGCTTGAATGTATGTAAGGAAAGTATGGCCACAGAGGGGTTTTCATTACTACTGTCAGTTATATCTCTGAATTGGAATTCACTCATGCACAACACTCTCAGAAGGATAGTGGCGTTTTTTCATCACAACCAGAGAAATGGAGAGCTGCGGTACTAGCCACCCCTTATAACTGGGGTATAAACCTTAAAGTTCACAATAACTTACTCTAAAAAAAATAAAAGAAAACCCCACAGAATCAAAAAATCCTTTTGCTCTAATATGTAAACCATTTTTTTCTTGAGTAGTACTTGTTAAAAATCAGTAAGAGTCATTCCTGAGCCCCCATTAATTTGGGAGACATAGTTAGTCTAGTTGAATGTATGTGTAAATAACTATTCTACCAATGTAGAGGTGTCCACAAAAGGTTATATTCCCAAGGGCACGATAAGGAAATCTAGATGAGCAATTCCATATGCTGTTCTAAAGCGAAAGAAGGAATACCCATGCTAGTCTACTACCTCTCTCACTCTAAAATTTTGTTAAAATATAAAGAGGAGATTAGATTAGCATAGTCAGTATCTTGTCAATCAAAAATTAGAAAATATAGAAAATATTAGAAGATATTTAAATATGCTAAACAAAGAAGATAGGAGTAGAATAATATTCGAAATTATTTCTAAACTTATTTAATACAGTTCTTTTATCTATGGGACAGAACTTTTGGCTGCTTCGATACAAGGTTTGCATACATGTTCAAAAAAAAAGAAAACTTACTAATGTTTACCGTGTTCCTTGACATTTTAAATCAAATGTGCAGCAACCAAATGCTTATGAGATGCAAATAATCAACAGTGAATGTTCTTACATTTACGGATGGATTAAGCACAGTAAGATTTAATTAACTTACGCCTAAACAACAGGAAATTATAAATAGCAGTCACATTTCTTCATTTACCTCTCCTACAATTTTCATTCTACTTTCAGAAAAAAAATCATTACATGTTAGTTAGAAACAGGATAAACACAATGTTACATAGGGAATGGAAATTTTGAATACATTTGCCAAATGTACCATGAAAATTTATTTCAGCAAAAACATTGGTACGTCTCCAGCTTTTTAATAGCTTTTCGTCTGTGCAGAAAACAAATAAGACTGGAGAGAAAAAGGATGTAGCCTTTCTTTTTTAAGACAACAGAAACACAAAGTAGCTTTCTTTTTTTTTTCTCCCTTTGTTTTCATATTAAAATAAATGCTTAGAAACAAATATCTTTAAGCACTCCATCTCTCCAGATGTATCAATTCACTTCCAGCTAAAAAGGTTGAAAGGACAAGAATGTTAGAGATACCCTAAATCCATGAGAAAGTGTTTGAAGAAGTGCAATTTCTTCCCCTGAGATAACTATACTGTAGTCACTGAGACATTTTCCCTTGTTTAAAATTCTTTAACATTATATGATAAAAAAGAACTAATACAACATATTATAAGACCTAAAGAGACAATACTGTACAGTTCCTGTGCTGTGCTTTCTCACTTTTAATAACTGTAAGATTCACAAGACAAGAGGAGAATATTCTGATTTGCAAATAACTGTGAAAGATAAGAAAACTATTTGTTTGGTGCCTTAATCTTAAATGGAAAAGGTTAAGGAATGTTGACTGGTTTGTCTAGTCATAGTTTATTTCAATTTTCAGTTTCCTTTAAAGAAACATTCTATTGACACCTTTTATGCCTCATCTGACATTTCTGATTTTTGTGGAGGCAATTACCAATTGCAAAGAAGCCATCTAATGAGATAATATTCACTGATATAAGCTTTGGGAATCTTCAAATGGAGAGTGGTGTTTGATTTCACAAACGTGCAGCTGGTTTCTGAGATTCTTTTGGTAGGTACTATGGTCCTTTGAAAGATGGGTAAACCACTCAGACTTGATTTTCAAAAGTTCTGACACATCCACTTCTCAGGGACTTAAAATCAGGAAGAGCAGTTGTACAAAATGCAGCAGAGGAGGCAGGGAAAATAACCTTGTGAATGAAATAGTAAACGAGCTGGAGATGTAATAGAAGAAGGATCTATGTCCTTATTTTCTCTCTGGTAAACAGTTTCCACAGTTAAATTAGCATGAAGAAAATGGAGTAAACAGCTGAAATTTGGAAAGCTCCATTGGAAACTGATTAGATCTCAGGAAACAGTTTGCTTAAACTCTTTTACTCCTTAAAGTTTGCGGACAAGACATCCAGCTTCTACAGATAACCAGTGCTCAATCCAGTGATGGATGATTCCAATTTGAAGTTGGATAATTCTCAGCTCCCTGCTATGAAACATTTGCAAAAGCACCCATTTTATAAGCTAAAGACAAAAGAATTTAGTATAGATACAGATAATAGAGAGCATACAGATAGCATTGAAGGATATTTTCATATTTTAATGTTATAAAGCATTACACTGTATGGAAACAGTGATAAGAAACACTTCACAATTGAGGCTCAGCTACTACAACAAATGTTTTTTCATTAACCCATGGAAGCAAAGCACATGTGAGACAGCAGAGACAAAATAAGAGACTTCTGACACAGCAGAGATTGTTTTTGTAATTATTCATTCCCATAGCATTTTTTCTGAATTCACTTCCTATCTTCCTAAAAGTTAAGACTGCAAATAGAAAATGTGTAACATGACAAACCCTGTCAGTATATAGGCTGTCAAAGAAAAGATATTATCAGGGCACTTAACAGAGGACGCAAAGCCAAGAGATGCAGAATCAACATTACCACACACTGAAACGCAATTATCTTCATACACAGAACAAGCTATGTAACTAAATAACCTGTGTCTGCCCGCTGACACTACCTAGGTAAAGGGACAAAGTGAAGTAATATAATTACTCCTTGTCATCTATCAAAAAATTGGTCTGCTATTTATTATTTAATTTGGTATCTATTTGATCCTGCTTAAAATCACTAAATAACATAGAATTCAAATATTACATTAGCTGTCTGATATTTCCCTATGTGTTATTTTATTCCTTTAATGATGTTTAGTGACCTTAAATCCCACTGATTTTTCCTTTCCCAACTGAAATATTAAACTTGCCTAACTTAGAAGAAGATTGCAAAACCCCAGTCTAGCATAGCCATTTGCTTTATTGGAGAGTATTTAATTGGGTGATGGAAATGGAAAATGAAACTCAGAAAACTCAGAAAATTCAACCTCTCAGAATTAGAATGAAAAGGTATACATATCATCAATGGAAGCACATTTGAATTCCAGCCAAACAGCACATGATCCACAGCTGGCAGTCCTACTGCTCCCTGAGAACCATTCTTCCACTCTCCACCCCTGAAAAAATTTGAAAACAAGAATAAAACAATACTGCCACTGCTAATGATGACCCTCTGACACCACAATTTATTTTTGACATACCTCATTGCTACGTACACTTTCACATCCTATTTGGCAGTGGAAAACAGCATATAAAAATTGGGAACTTCTATTATACACCAGTTGCTTATTCTAGTTCCCTTGCCTCCATGATATGAAAACAATCTAAAATTACCTCATTTATTACCTTTGGCCATACCAAGGCAAAACCCAGTGGCCTGTGCATAAACAGAATTCTTCGCATTCAGTTCTATGAATACTGTCCTAAACATCAAGCTGACTTTATCTCTAGCAACTTTAAGGAGGGATATAGATACAAAGGTAATACTAAATACTTATGGATATCCTGGTTGTAGTGGAGTGGAGGCCTGCCTACCCTCTGGATACAAGGAAAGAACGTGGTATTATCCTGGCAAAGATGCAAAAATCATCAGGAAATACCTTGGAGGGAAAAGAGCTGCCCACGGATGAATAACTTAGCATCTGTTCACAAAGGATTTGCCATGGAGAAGGGCAGTTTTCACTGAATATTTTCATGTAGGCTGTTCTCAGTGAAGGATTTAGTTATGTTGGTCCAGAAAGGCAGAAGTGTACTCAGAGCAAGCTGTTAGATGCACAAGAGTGCTTTGCCATGAAAAAAATATTCTTTTTCCAAGAGTTATTAGTGAGGAGCATTGCAACTAAAACCAGTGCAATTCCTTTATACCAGCTAAATGCACTCCTATAATAGCAAACATTTAGTTGAATCACGGGGTAGGTGTGTAAAGTAGCAAAAAGAGCGACTGAGCAGTTTTAGCAAAATGCAGAATACATAGATATATATAGATATATATACCTACAAAATTACTGCAGCATGCCATCTTATGTTGCTAAGGACTCTTTCATGGTTCAAGGATCTGTTCTTTTTCTCTGTTGAGCGCTGGTATTCCTTAGAAAACCTGGCTTAGCTTGCTGTTCATCCGTGGCCTATTAATATAAGACGTGGTAAGTCTCTTTACTTCTCTGTCAGTCAGAACCTCCCTTGTAAAATAGAATATTTTTTATTTATTTCCAGAATTTTAAATGAGGAACTCTTATCAGGAATACTCAGATGTTTTGGTACCATAAAAGAACTTGTATAAGTTGGGTATTTCATGTGTTTCATGTATTGTATTAAATTCTTTTGAATTAAATAAAATTTTAAATTAAATTGTATTAAATTCTGCCATTAAATAGCAAAAGTTGTCTAGAGTATTTTTTTGTAGGAAATTAATGATGTAAAAGTTCTTCAACTCCATAATCTTCAATGTATAAGAGAATGTCTGTTACAGCTCAGTATAAGCTAACACCGCAGAAAGAAATTTAAGTTTGCCCTGAATTTGTCTGTATTGCTGAGAAGTGTTGAACTGGTTCACGTGGCCATGAAGCTAGTTTTGTTACAATACTATTCTCTGAGCCAACTATATTGATTATAATGAGTGACTTTCCAAAGCTTTCTAATTTGATGATTTTATCGTTTTGATTTTGTATAAAAGGAAAGCAAATTATCCATAATGAACATCTCAGTCATTGCGGGGGGGGCCGGGGGGTGGGAACCAGGTGATCTTCAAGTCCCTTCCAATCTCCTAGCATTCCATGATTTGTGACTCACTACTTTATGTAGGAGATTGTTTCCTGCTTTGACATATTGATAAAATGGAGTGAGGGATGAAGCAGACCCATTTATGAGTCTATTTAACAGTTAATGCTTATCTTTTTTGATGGGCTTCCCATGTATTATTAACAATGTCAAGCATGTTTTACCTGCCACACAAACCAATTTATTTGAGAGTCAGGTCACACGATCTCAAGGAGATATGATTTAAGGGTAATACAGACTGTAAAAGCCAGGGACTCTCTGCACTGAAACAGAACATGCATACAGTTCTGAACCTCACTACTTTATTGCTTTAAAAGCTGGAGAAAGATGGATAAATATTCATCTAGTATCCTCCATCAATTAAAAAACCTTAACAAAAACCCCAACAAAAATATAATAAAAAGGCCACCACAAACCAAATAAAAAAATCACAAACTCATAAGTGTACATCTAGATTCCAGTCACCTTCTTATTATTTTTTATTTTCTAAAAATGAATGAACATTCCCCAAAAGATGCTAATATTAAGTTGTGCAGAAGATATTGGCTTATTCCTTCTGTTATGAGTATTTTAAAAGCATGAAGGTTATCAAAAATGATGAGCTCCAGTTTAAAGTTGAATAATGATATCGTGAGGATGCAGCAATCTGTAGCAGCCTTGGCCATAGTGAGCATGAAGAATTGATATGAAGATCCCAAGGACAAAGAAGAAATAAAGCAGCAGATCCTAGACCACAGACACCAGGGAAACAGCCTGAGGCTTGTTCAGGGAGCAGGCAGGTGGAATCAAACAGGAACAGCTCTGAACAGCAAAGAAGACAAGGGAACCTGGAAGGTCTTAAGTGCAGCATTCTCCAAAAGTTCCAAAACAGCCAGTCCAGCCTCAGGAAAATATATCCAATCCAATCTGGTTTTACTCCCCGTCTAAACCTACTGTTTTAAGTTTACAAATGTGGTATCACATTTTTTGCTGAAAATGCACCATAATATTAGAGTAGAGCTTACATTATTTCTTTCAATAGGGGCCTCTGTAGCCATCTCTTCTCCAGAACATTACTTCAGCCCCACCAAATTGCAGGTTACTCCAATTCGTTAACATTTTTCTTCTTTTGGGGTGCCTGAAGTCAGGTTCAATATTTCCGAAACACTCTAAAAAGTGCTAAAATTGTGCATTAAATCTTCCTCCAACATACTATCTGTGTTACTGTCAATACAGCTCAGATGTTAAGGTATTGTGTTCTAGGGAGTTTGTTTATGTTTCAAGCGATTTATTGTCTCACACAGTATCAGTGGAATAATGCATTTCATCTTTCAGGGAATGTTGATTATGATTGCTAGAAGTAGCAGCCCCAGAGGACTGTAATACTATCAAAGGACTATTAGAATTCAAAATTATATGAAGCTTGAAACAGAGTATGCAAAATTAAATGGAATTGATTTCTTTTTAGGACGAAAATGAGATTTCTGTCACATGCTAGAAGTAGTATCAATCACAGGAACAAAGAACATAGATCTTTCAGGGATGCTGAAACCTATGAATCAGCAGGGGATATATATTAAGTCATAAACAGGAGGCACCTACATCCTCCTGAGTTAAAGAAAAAAAGCCACTTTCAGCACTGAACAGACATTAGGATAACAAGGTGGGAGTATTGCAAATGAAACTAAACAAGAAGTTAATACACTTAAGCATATTAGTCAAGTTTGCGAATATAGATCAGGGAAAAGAAAAAGAATGCAGGTTTCCAGGGGGTCACCAGCTTCAGCTAACAATGAAAAATAGCAGTAAATGTCATATGGGATATATAACAGGAATATGGATATCAGATGTTGAAAATTCCAGTGTTCTCAGACTAGAATATTGCAGAATAATTAGCTGCAAATATTCAGGAACTTCTGCTGTTGGTGAGAAGGCCCAACAAACATTTGTTAGAAACAAGGACTAATGAAGTGAAAAAAACCCCAAAAACAACAAAAACAAAAACCAAAACAAAAACAAAAAAACAAAAAAACCCCGAAAACCTGAAACATGGAAAAAGAAAATTAAAAACCAAAACAACCACATGAGCTGTTGAACCCAAAATCCCCTTTCATTCCTTTCCTACTTATGAAAGGAATAAGAGATCTGTTAGTTAATTTCTTGAAAAAGAAAAAGCTTCATTGCCACTGAATTGGCAAGAAAAATTGTATTGCCATTCCATATAATGCCTCTTTGATCCAGGCTTAATTTTTTGGTTTTATCTTCGGGCTGCCTCATCAGTAGGACTTGTTGGGCTCTTGCTTGCAACAGATTTAATGTGCTTTAGCCTGTTCTCCATAAACTTCTGCCATATTTTTTTTCCACATACTACTTTGTTAAGTCTCTAAAGAAGCTTGATCATCACATATCTCACAAAATAACTATGGAAAAACAAAGGCAGTTTCTAGACCAATTTCCTTTTTTTTGTTTCCTGAGAATTTAAAAGATGTTGAGATTCTTGGAATTTCCACTTTTAACAGCAGACCTGTACCTACTCAGGAATTTGAGGATTTACTCACACAGGAATTTTGGAACAGGTGAATAGAGTGTAAATTAGTTCACTCTTGCTCCTAAGAACCCACTGCACACACTGGTGGTGCGCAAAGACCATGCCTGCCTCATGCCTATAAAAATACACATCCCAGAATAGTGTTCACAGATGACTGTTTTCCCCTGTCCAAGAAGCAGTGCAATCTGCTTTTGTTATTCAAACTCCAATGTTTCCTGTAATTAAGCCAACTCATTCCAAACTAGAGTGAGTATCCCTGCATCACATTGTAGTCTGAGTTGTAAATGTGGTTCTAGCAAGTTCAGCTATCTGTGAAAAGTTTGTGCACTTTTTTGGATGGAAAAAATAGTTAAGAGTACACAGGGAACAGGTGCATGGTAGCCAGAATATTGCATATTTGCACTGTCCATGTAGGGTCCCAAGTCCACCCTGACTTCTTACTGTGGATGAACCCTTAATAAGGATAATAGCTTTGACCTTTCTGCTGGTCCTTATGCATAGTTACATCCTCCCTGCAGTTTTATTGCCAAAACTAGTTTCATTAGCCTCAGAATAAAACTAAATTTACTGCATTTTACCCCACCCATTCAAAGGATTCTTTTTCTCCTGTCATGAGCCATAATATTGGATCAAGGTTTTAAAGTCTATCCTTTGAATTTTCTTTATAAGTCTAACTGCAAAAGGGGACAATTTTACCATTCAGTCCATTAAACAATTATATTTGAGGACTCAAGTTAACTCTTATGGTATCATATTTAGCAGAAATAGACTTAAAATTAGTAAAAGATTGATCTTTTAATAATTCATTATGCATTTTCTTTGTTTTGTTTTTATGCGATTGTGTTTGTGCTGCTCATATAGTTCTGAAGATTATTTCTTTGGGCTCATTACCAGAGATCAAACAAAACACCTGTTACATTGGACTGAAAGTAATTTATTAAAAAAGCTCTACTGAATTAGCAGAAGAATAATCTCATGATGAAAACAGAATTTTAATCTATCTTCTGGGGAATCACCTCATAACAACTTATATTGATAGAAATAGAAGAATGAATCCTCCTCATACAAATATCTACTTTTATATAGCAAAGACATCAGACTAATTTCTGGTGAAAGCATCCATTGCACCGGTTTGTGCAATATAACAGTTCTTAGTTCTCTGATGTTAAAATTAAATGGAAAAGTGGAAAAGCTCTCCAGCATATGCAAACTCCATCCTTCATTACACAAAACAATTTCAGAGCCATTGGACTTACAAATGTGTTAAATAAATGAACTAATATATTACAATAAAGCAAATACATTTTTGCACTTGTAAGAGCTAAAGTCATAAGACACAAAAAGAGATCTTCCCCTGTCAAACATTATGCATTAAAAAAATTATATTAAATGTGCCCAGAATAAAAATTATTTATATTGCATTAAGACACGAGGTTCCATAACCATGAGTTACTGAATTCAATACTGTTCTCCAATTGATATAAGAAAAAATTATCCTCCTTGTACAAGTCAGGAATTGTCACTCTGTAGCCACAGAAGATCAAACTCAATGAAAATAACTTTTTCCTTTTGATGTCTAGTTCTATAAATTTTCAAGCTAATCTAAGTGTTAATTCTTAAATGTTTGCTTTCAGTATAGCTACAATGCATATTATTTTAGAAATTCTTCATCTGGTATTGGAGTTCTTGTCAGATCACAGAATATTCTGAGTTGAAAGGGGCCAATAAGGATCATCAAGTCCAGCTCTTCAGTGAATGGCCCATACAGGATTAACCCCACAACCCTGGGACTTCTGGCAAACTGAGCTAATCTCAAGGTCTAATGTTAGGTTCCAGACATTTATATTCTGGTCTGAATTTGTAGGTTTTTTTGGGGGAGATTCTTTTTTCTTTTTTTTTTTTTTTTTTCTTTATGGTGGGTATTGTTGTTGCTGCTGTTGGGATTTTTTGTTTGTTTTTTTAAGAGTTCTAAATAAAACTTTCTGAGAATATTTTCATATGTTATCACTAAATCTCAAGACAGAGTGAAAAATTTAAACACTATCTTCATACACGAAAAGTACATTTTCAAAGTGTTTTCTACATATTAACCTATACACCTTGTAAGAATTACTGAGCTGTTGTATGTGAGTTTACCTTGGCTGGATGCCAGGTGTCCACCAATCCCCTCTACTGCTCCCCTTGTCAGGGAGATAGAAATGAAGACAAAAAAAGTCTTGATTGTTTAGACTCAAGAATTGAAGCAAATAAAGGTAAGAAAAAGATCTAAAGAAATATCCTTAAGGGGCAAACAAGCAGACTAGACTGAAGAAGCTGCTGATACTTTGTCTTTATCAGTTAATTCTTCTCACAGTTGTTGTATAATACTGTAGTAACACTGAAGTGTGGAAACTAATTATTATTTTACTACAGCTTTTCAGTAATCTGTACCATTATACAGTGATTGTGTAGCCTGACACTACTTGTTCACTCTAACAAGTGATTCTTTAACTCTAACTAGGGGACAAGGGTAGTACTAAGGACAAATCTGGAAGGGTAAGGAAAATGATCTTCACAGTTGTCATTGGCTCAAATTCTTGCTGGAGGCCTGAGTAGGATACCCTGGGTTTGTTCAGATACTGTAAAATATTGTCCTCTTGTTCTCTAAAACAAAGATCTTGGCTGGATATTTAATATAATAATCCTGAGTTAATTTTTCACACAATTTTGGTCAATTCCTTGCATAGTATGATAAAATCAAAAAAATATGGCTTAACTGGTAATGCTCTAATTTGTGGCCAAGTGAAGTTTTTGGGTGAGAAGCACAACAGGAGCTGCTCTCTTAGAGTTGTCTCTGCCCTTGCCCTCAGGAAGGAAGAAGTCTCAAGCAAGAGATACCCTGGGTAGGAGGAATAAACTCGCTCATTTGGTTTCCAGAGTAGAAGAGTTGATATAAATTTAACAGTAGTTAACATAATGACATCCCATGCTGAATATCTTCAGAATTCATTTAGAGGCCATGAACATTTGAAAGCAATGTAACATTATTGTAGCTACAATATATTATCCTGTATCTGCCTGTATTTTGAAAGTAAGATTTGTTATCTTCTGCTGAGTAAGGATATTTTGAAAATCTATGTCTTGCTTCCATAAATTTAGAATTTTGAAGAGCTTAAAATGTTTTGTTCCTGTATCTTTAGTTGCTAAAAAAAAAAATTACAATCAAGACATGCCTTTTTTCTGTATGTGAATATCTTAATCATGAAGTGTTTCTCTTTCTGCTCAGTTAATTTTGGATTACTTTCTGCAGAATTTGGTCAAGAATTTGTGTCCATGTATTTGTGTTTTAGAACCAGGTGTCTACCATGCTTCATTGAATGATCTGCCTTAGATTAGGATGGGGCTCTGAAATTACTGGTATAATATAAAGTTTTGCTGTATTATGAAAAAGGAGATATAGAGGTTTGAGAGCAGTGCATCTGCATTCTTGCTGCTTCTATGGTTTATAAATAGGAAGAAGGGGCTATCTTTGGAAGATAAAGATGATGTCTAGTTCTAGGAGGAAGGTATGAGCCAGAGACCTCAGTGAATAAGCATTTTTTCTGTCCTCAGGGCTGGATGCTCCTCTCTTCAGCATTTCTTTTTTCTGTGTAGTCAGTTTTCTTAGATACTTGACACTTTTGCCTTATTGACAAAGATCTATGAGGAAAACTCTTGGCTGGAAGGTTCAGTTTGGAATCAAGGGACAATAAAGTTCAGTGTCATAAGCATCAACACTATTTTACCATGTCCATATAAATATATTAAACACTGCCACAATAGACTTTTTTTTGTTTGTTTGTTTTATTGATTTGTTTTGGTTTTTTGTTAATTTTATGTGTGTTTGTATGTTAAAAATGTTTCAACAGTCCCTGTCATGATTTCATCCTAAACAAGCTACCACTCTCTCAAACCATTTCTGGTTGCACCTCCAGAGCTGTCATAGACAAGGACCATTCCCAACAGAGAACTTGGCAGCACAGTTGACAGCTATTCCGCTCCGGATGACAGCAGCACTGGGTAACAATCCTGAGAATGGCCAGTTTAGCTTTATAGACATAGAGACAGTGATTTGATCCCTGGCTTTTTAAACAGTTTAATGCAAATGGGAAAAGAAGGAGAGCAATGTTACTGGAATGGCTGAAATCAAAACAGTGCAGCTGGTGGGGATGAAACTGACAGGAGATGCTTTTTCCTTGTGTGAAAAGAGACAAGAGTTTTGCCATAATATGACTCTTTTTTTCTTTCAAAAAGAAATAGAGAGCTTTCTCATTATGTTTTCTAACTTAGTGAATCAGTCTGTTAATACAAATGACCACTGTTGACAAAGGTCCTGTTCAGGGTAAAATAACCACAAATGCACAGAATAAAGCACAGACTGTCACCTGAACTTTGCAAGGAAGGTGCATCAAAGCAATACATATATATATTCACCAATGACTATTAGGATGACCCATTTCACCCATGCACTGGGCAATTTCAAGGACTTTTTTACTTTTCCTGGATTTGCTGACTCAAAAAGTAAAAGGAAGCAAAAGGAATTTAAAAAAAAATCAATTTTGTAATATTTTAATGGGTACCTTAAAATGTGAAACACTAGGGTAGTTTAAGGGTCTTTACTATATCACATTTTCATCAAGTCTAACAGAATTCTGATTGCTATAGGAAAATCATGTAATGAAAATGAGAACTGCTTAACTCACCTTCTATGAATTTTAATGATAATGGAGGCAGTCATCTCTGTACTTTTAAATTCGCAGCTGTTGGTATTGTAGCTGGAATCAGCCCTCCTTCAAATTAAATTAATAATAGTGCAGTTTGTAATGAAAGTAACATTTAGCAGGTACACTTGAGTTCTAAAGAATACTGTAAGTGCAATCTCAGTAGTGTCTGTGATAATAAAGATGTAGTAAGGATGAATTTCAACTTCTATTATAATCAAACTCTTTCAGCTATTGCTTCATTATCATGCAAAACCTTTTCAGGTGATATGTCCTGATCTGATCTCAATCCAAGAGCATTTAAAAGGGCAATCAAAATCAGTGCAAATGCTGCTGAGAGTTTTGAGTGCCTGGAAGAAATGGATGGTGGTTTTCAACAGATATTTTTCACAAATACTACCAAATTCTTACTACTTCTCATTAGCTTCCTGAAGAACAGTTAGATATATGGATATGTTTATAACCCCACACATTCCCAAGGAAACACATTGAGGTAGCCTGAAATATAATGAAAATTTTAACTGCATTTTAATTCTATACAATATTACAGGCTAAAGACTTTTCAGAACGTAGTTAAAGACCCTAAGATAAATACTCCCTTTTTGTAATAAAAAACCTAAATACATTCAGCAGTGATTTGATTTTTACATATTTTCCTACAATACTTTTGTTACTAATGACAAGCTCAGAAAACTAGGAAATTAGGATGAAAAGTAAAAATTTGAAAAAAAATCAGCATAAAATATTGTGCCAAAATTGAAGATGAGGACCATAAATTGTTTTATAAAAGTAAATCAATAGCTACACAAAACTGGCCTCATCTCATGATCAAAGAGTTCATAACCACGACCTCAAACAATTACAGACCAGGGAATAATTTGATAAGAAGATGCTAGCCCTTCACACACTACTGACAATACAATCGCAAAAATCCTGCAGGGGAAGTATCATGAAGGCTTCTTAACCATTAATTGTAAGATGCCTTGTTTTGGAAGCATTCTTAGTTTGCAGCTATACTTAAATGAAATATTCTTGTCTGTTTCTCAAAAATTCACCTTTTCCTATTTGCTTTTAGGCAACATGCATTTAAAGCCTTGTAAAATGTGGGGAAAAAAGTACTTCTATGCTTTTACAAAATTTCAGAAATTATTAAAGGGATGAACTGCAGAGACATGATAAATTACATATATTTTATCCTCCTGGCTTGCTAAAATAATTTATTATATATATAGCATATTTAAACAATGACTTGTTTTAGTATCAAATCTCTCAAAAGTGTTAAATTTCCATGAGAAAATCTCTACCTGAGAAAAATTTCACTTTTAAATGTGAAACAAGATTGTCTCTTCAAAAAATATTTCTTGACCCCTGAGTGAGACAAGATTTTCCACAGAGCCATGTAATATTCCACCAAGAAAACAGATACAAACATACCATCCTATATTTCCACTGCATAAATTGCATTTGTACTTGAATATTAAGGATAAGATGTATTAAGACGTATTCTATTTAATACATCTTTTCCCAACACAGCTATGTAAAATCCTATTCATTAAAATGGCCAGGTGTTTTAATTTTCAAATGTTCCTACTGTATACACTAATTTCCACTTTGCTACATTTTCTCATACATAATGTATCAAACTGCTTCTTGTTGAGGGCAGGTTCTTTCACATGCAGTGCAGAACTGGAGTCAAGCAGAATCCCATCCCTTGTCTGCTTGAATTTCAAGTACCTGTGAAGCAATTACAAGAACAAAATGCTTCAGAAAGGAAAGTAATGTTTTAGAGGATGGTCACATCCACTGAAACTTTTTCTGCGTATCCACGTCAATTCTTGGAAAGGTCAGCCTTTCTGAAAGTTGTGCTATCATCATAATTTCTCCTTTATTTAGTGTCTCATCTTTTGGACATGTTCAAGACGGAGGGATGTAAAAATCAGAATGCTGCTGAGGAACATGGAAAGAAATTAAGCATTACTGAGAACAGACATAGGAAGCTAGGAGGGGGATGCAGTGCAAAGAAAAATTTCAACAGGAATAATAATTAATAAAACCAACCTGCCTGTGACTATGTCACAGGCCAGTGGCACAGCCCAGCAGCTGGTACGAGCCAGCTGAATGGCATGAATGAATGGCATCCATTCTAGTGGGCTAAAAAGGCAGCGTCAGGATCATTCTTGCTGACTTTTCATTAACAGTGCCATAAAGCTACCCAAGAAAATTGTATAATGATTCAATAACCACAATACTAACTGCTTGAATACCGTGTCAGAAAAGACACTAGAGAATGGCATGCATTAAAATTAAAATTAAATTTCCACCTGCATGGAAATTTCTCATAATATTGCATTGTGCATAATCTAAGAAAACTAAATTGAGCTACTTACAAGTCTTTTCAATTTCACTTCAGATTTCATGATAGTTTTCATGCTGCAAGACATCATATTTCTTTGAAAATAAAATATTCAAAGTAGTTTGCCTTAGGCAGATTGTGTATACAATACAATATTATCATCCAACAACAAAGAAATTACACTTTTCCCTTTATTTCTTCCTTTCTCTTCAAAATATTTATGGTTTACTTCTGCTTTACAAAACTGAAGTGAGACTCAATATTAAAGCCCCTGACATACTTATGATACTCAGTTCTATAAGAAAGAAAATATAAACAGGAAGACAGTGATTGGTTCTATAAAGAGACAAATTTCCCAATTCTGCCTAAACCCAAAATTTCAGGTAAATTCCGGTTTTTGGTGCCCCTTTTTTAAAGTAACAATATATATAAGTATACTTCCCTGTATTTAATATTTTAGGTCAGGGCATAATATTTTGCATAATGTGTTCACAATCATGACTTTTGAGTGTGAAGGATACAAAAGTTAAAAATACAAACTTAGCAGTAACTGTTTTAGGAGGGATAGCAATAACCAGCTAAGGAAGAAAAATAATGATAAAGAGAGTTTTACCTTTCCCATTCTTTTTCTTTAAAAAAAGAAAACCAACTTTAGTTTTAAAGGTTATTAAGTGGTAATTTTTGAAATCAAAACTTGTTAAAAAATCTTAAGGAACTCAAGTAGGCATAAGCTTCCTGCAAAATAGGCAATCGTGTCAAAATAGAAAAAGTGTTTGAGTGGGACAAATAATCTGTAAAAAAAGAGGAATCAGTCTTAGGAACAATTAGCCTTTTCTTTCAGTGGATGAAGTCACTATCAGCCTTCCAAGAGACATGTGGTGCATTATATCAAATAACTTCTAGATAACCTGAAAACAATCAGTCACTAACAATGTCAAAAACAAATATTGATGAATGAATTATGCAGGGTATGAAGAATGAGAACCAGGCATGAAAAATCTCAGGAAGACTCTAAAAGATGCCGTATTCAGAAGTAAAGGGGCAGATGAAATTCAAGAGAGTTGCACAGTGATGCACATAATAAAAAAAAACAAATTAAAATAGTAACTTCACAGAATCATAGAATGGCTTAGTTTAGAAGGCACCTTAAATAACATCAGGTTCCATGGACAGAGACACCTCCACTAGACCCGCTTGTTCAAAGCCCCATGCAACATGACAGTGAACACTTCCAGGGATAAGACATCCACTACTTCTTCCAGGGATAAGACATCCACTACTTCTCCAGACCCGTTCCACTGCCTCACCACCCTTGCAGTAAATAATTTCTTCCATATATTTAATTTAAGCCTACCCTCTTTCAAATTTAAGCATTCCCCCTTGTCATGTCACTACACTTCCTTCTAAAAGAGGCCCCTTTAGGTACTGGAAGGCTGAAAAGAAGTCTCTGAGCTTTGTCTTCTCCCGGCTGAACAACTTAAGCTCTTTCAGTCTGTTCTCATAGAAGTGCTCCAGCCCTCCTATCATCTTTCCTGTCCTCCTCTGCACCCAGTCCAACAAGTCTAAGTTGTTACATTTGGAGTCCCAGAGCTGAACACAGACTCCACATGAGGTCTCCTGAGAATGGAGTAGAAGGGTAGAATCACCTCCATGACATTTGGTCACGGTTCTTCTGATGCAGCTCAGAATACATTTGGCTTTCTGGACTGCAAGTGTGCCTTGCTGGGTCACATCAATCTTGATGTCAGCACCATCCCAAGTCCTTCTCCTCAGGCCTGCTGTCAGTCCTTTGTCTGCACAGCCTGTATTTGTGCTTCCCATGAGACCACTTCTCAAGCCTGTAAAGATCCACATATAATGTATTGTTAGCAAATCACCACCAGTTAGGATACTTATGGAGTTTAATAGCTTAGGTTCAATGAAAATACCCCATAGCTATTAAAAAACAAATTAGATGTCAATCTTTTGTGTGAGTTGACCTTGAGTGGTTGCTAGATGCCTACCCAGCCATTCTCTCTCCCCTGCTCCTTTACATGATGGAGGAGGATGGAAGAAATCAGCTAGAAATTTTGTGGGTTGAAACAAGGAGAGGGAAATATCTTTCTAATTATTGTCACAAGCAAAACAGACTCGACAACTTTTCAGGAAAAAGGGTGTGGATATGTTATTTTCTGTTGTTCCCCATTTATTTAGTTTTCACCTCAGTATGAGGGAAGAAATGAGACTAAAGTTGCTTTCCTTGGGTAGTGCAGAGGTGCTGAAAATTTGCTGCTCCTTCAATTCCTCTGAGAAGTGATTAATTGAAAACTAAGCAGGAATGAAATAATAAGTACAGTTACAAACCCAGCAAACAATCACATACCGAGTCAAATTGCATCTTTAGAGGTGGAAACAAAGACCTCAGCTTAAAATAGGTTATTTAATGAATATCTTCTGTTTATGTGCCTGTGACTGTTCTGCATAAAGGAGAATGCAAACCCAGCAACAAGGCCTGTGGGAGAAAATAATATCTCCTCACACTAATATGTATAATTCATGCTGTTCCTCTGTTGAGCTTTGATTTACTTCAGATGATAAATCAGCAACAGTCTGACCTTCTTCCTGACCACAGGTACATTCTAGTTCCATAACTTTTTTTAATCTTAGTGTCATAAGGTAGATGGGAAGTATCAGTTTCCTTTTCATGACCCAGCCACTAGTTTTGTGTGACAGACATCATATTACTTAAACCTACCAGCTTCTGCCTTTTTTCTTAATGTGAGTACAGATCAGTATCTTACATCATGTTAGTCAAGCTGGGCTTACTAGTGTAGCTTTTGTTGGAAAAATTATTTCAAACATAACTTGCATTCCTCTTTTTACCTATACACATCAGTGAACTCTACAGTCCAGTGTCTGATGCCCCACTAATAAAGAACAATGGATTAATTTACCAGATTGCTAGAATGTTATTAAAATGCAAATGGTTGGTTTCTGTTGTTCAATATCACATACAATTACAGTAATTTCACGATTATAAGCCACACCTCCCAGCAACCGGGTAGACCATGGGATTTTTCCATATATAAGCCGCACCTGAATATAAGCTGCACCTTTTTTTTTTTCTTTTTTTTTTTAAAGCGAGGGTCCCTGTGTAACAAAGTAGCAAATTAGTAACAGAATCGCTGCCAGCTGGGTTTGGTGTCAGGTGCTCAAGTTGCAACAGTTTTCATAGACCAGCTAAGCCTTTAAAGGCAGCCCCAGGTGCCCTCCCCAGCCGACTCTCACTTCCGGGTTGGCATTTCACTGGGATTTGTCCATAGATAAGCTGCACCTGAATATAAGCCACACTACTGGGGTAGGCTGAATTCTTCAGTGAAAAAGGTGTGGCTTATAATTGTGAAATTACTGTAATTTGGGACCTTGTACACTTTTGGTACAGTTCATTTGAAAAGCTTGAGGAACAGAAGCAAAATCTGGAGGTTTTATCCCAAAAAATTAGATGAATAGTAGCACTTAAAAAGTAACAGTTGGGAGCTGGAAATTGAAGAATTGAAGAATTGTGAGGTTTAGAACCACTAGGTGCAGGAATAAATACAAGATGGACAGAATAATTATTAGACAGAATTGTTAAGAGAAGGATGTTTCTGCAAATGGAAGAGAAAAATTAACAACTCCCAGTTAAGAACAGCTAGTTATCAAAATTGATTCTGAATTTGCAAAACTCAATTTAACACATTAATCTTTTGCCTGAATCCTTTGCAGAGTCTGGCAAAGGCTTTGGAAGACTAAGTCCCAGGTAAGTCAGTAAAGTTGCTGGAGCCAAAGGCCAGAGGGCTTATTGTATCTAGCAGCTGTTGAGCTGTACCCTGAATGTATCTTATTTCCCTTCCCCACTTCTGTATTTTTACCCGAAGTACTTCAGACTCCTCTTCCCCTCCCCTCCTGAAGGCACAAGGAGAACCCTTCGACTAAAGCTCTGATGGTAGAATACATAGGAGTTTGCAAATTCACTGAATACAATGTAAAATATTACAATCTTGTGTACTCTCTCTAACAGAGAATGAAGAAGAAATATTTGCCCTTCTCTATGAATATGTCCTCACTCTATGCAAAGGGGATCTACAGTGCACTAGTTCTGTTTCTAGCAAGATTGCAGCTGATGAGGAGTTATGACACTTTTGAATTTGAACTGCTTTTGAATTAAATATCAAATCTGCAAGTTGTAGTTTATCAAATGACAACAAAATTTAAAATTGCATCACTGCCACTAAAAAATAATAATTTGTTTTGTCACTCATTTTTAAAACCTGTATTTAGCATTATCTTTAGTTACTTTTTTTAAACATGTTTAGCTATTTGTTTATGATAATGTAAATTCACAATCTATTTGTAATCTTAGAAAGTAAACTTTTTTATTAGAAATCCCATTTTATTTTTCAGGTACTTTGTACAGACAATAATCCCTCTATCTTGGCTTTTAGTGGTTTTGTTTTTTTTACTATTATTATTATGTTCTATTTCAGAGAGGAGTATGTGGATTAAAAATGTTTTTCTATTTTGCATGCATTTCACTTCTTGAAACTGCAAACAACCAAAAGAAGCAGCTTCTTTCAGCTGTTTAATTAGCCATGTCTTCTTTTTCTCTGCATACCACTCTTATCAACAAAAGCCAATTATGAAACCCAAGTTTGACTGTCAGGTGAATATGAAGAATTATGAAACAGTGCTGCTGGATGACTCTTTTATTTTGACATCCTGATTTTTTTCTAGTGGTTTAACTATGTTTCCCCCGCTTCAAATGATGATATTTGTAAAGGTTAAATTCCCATGTGAATCTGAACCCAGTGTAGGAGAAGTTCAAAAATTATTCTACTGTTTCAACTGGAGTCATTTCAACATTAAAATGACTCAGAGTTAAAATGCAAATGTATTTAGTGTCATCTGTGGATTAATTCAAACAGAAAGTGACAGTTTCAGTATAGTCTTCACTAGGAATTTAAGTCTGAAAATTTTTGAAACCAAAGCTGTGTAAATCCAGATCTAAGAGATCTGCACCCCAAAACATAATGGCAGCAAAGAGTACATTGACAATGCATTCCTTGCTGCCTTATAGCTGTTAAACTAATGATGTGAAATGGAAATATGTCAACACAATACACCTACATCTGTCAAATTACTCCTAAATGATGGCTACATCTATATACTCCTATTTCTTAATGAATACATCCTGTCTACTAATTTTAGGTAGGTTTAATATTTAATGGCATTGTACTTCTCTTACCTAAAAAAAATTACTTAAATCTCCTATAACACAGTTCAAAATTATCCTAAACTTCAACCCATCCACTGCACAGAAGGTACATACTCTAAGATATCTGATACTATCAGCAAACCTATCTGGATGGTGTTAAAGAGCTGTGACTAACAACTAGATCACCTCTACTTAGCCACAGGCCCAGTCCTTCGTATCCCCTCCACTTAAAACAATATATCAGTGAGTCAAGGCCCTGTCTGAATCTTCCAGGCAGAAGCCAGAGTGCAGGAATTGAGTTAAAACCTTTGAACAGATTGAAACATGTTAAGCTATCCACACATAGAATGGGAGTTTAAGTTTAAGTTTAGATGCACGTTTGAGTTTTAGGATAAATAAATAAGTAATAAGAAAAGTTAGTAAGTTGGTCAGTAAGTAAGTTTCATTGAGAGCTGCAGTGTTTTAGTAAAGTAAAAGGTTCCAAGATAAGGGAATAGAAGAGCTAGTTCTAGTGAAGGTTAAAAACATACTATTGCTTTTAGAACGGGCTCCAGACACCCAGTTTGAGACAGTACTTAGTCAAAATAGAACTTCAGTGAGAATATTGTTTACATTTTTCAGATTAAAAAAAAGATAGATCATATACGTAATTTATATGTATCCTAGCGTGTTAAGAAATTAGGATTTTCATAGGTTCAAAGAAGGTGGTTTGAATTTATGTGTTAGCTTGTTAGAAAAACCCTATAAAAGATTATGGATTGGGGAGAGTTATTGCTTTTGCCTTTGCTTTTTGCCTTTTGCCACTGCTTTGCCTGTAAGGGTTTCCAGCACCCAAGAAGATCGGAGCTTCAGCAGCAACACCTGCCCTCTCCAGGACCCCCCAGGTCGGCTCCTGCTTTTGTTCAGGACTTTATGCTAAACTTAGCATGTACTTTAATGTCTATGACTGTGCCTTATAAGATTGAAGCGCTTTTACAATAAATAACCTTTTCAGCAACTACTAACTGCTTTAATAATTTAGAGATAGCCCAGCTCGGAAGGTGCGACAGAAGCGCCAAGGGAGGTAACCCCACATATCAGAATTGGAAAGAGTCTGGTATATACTATTTTTTATTAAATCTATTACTATTTTCTTGCCACAGTAGATCTACTGCTTTGTCAATTTTTCAACACCTGTTTTGACATTTATTTTGTCTGCCAGCTCCTTCACATGACATCAAAAAGAAAAAGAGACAAAGAGTCTCAAAGTAGGTAAACACAGAGCACTAGGAAGGAAGAAAAATATTTTTTCTCAAGATCTCACCATTAAGCTTTGTCAACAGAGTATGCATGACACAGCAAGTTCAGTAAATCTGAGTATTGCCTTAGAAATAAAAGCTAAGGAGTTAATGTAATCAAGGTTTATAATTTCTTATTCTGATCTGAGCCACTGAAAGAAATAACTAAATGCCTGTAGAATGAACTTCTAAAATAATTCATTTTAGCTTTCCTTCCTTCATCTTTCCCTTTAATACGACAAAATGTTTTAATGAACCCAATTAGAATGGTAAATATCTCCAGAACACAAGTTGCAGAAATACTTTCGGTAATGGCAATGCCATCAAACATATCCATCACATCCTTGGCCTGGCACTGCAGCACTGTGATGGTTTTCATGGCTCTGTTGACACTGTGGTAGCATATAAAGCATATAATCTCTTGCTAACCCTGTAGCCTGGGGAAGGGAATTTGGTACAAGAGGGGAGCTCCTGCAGCATACACAGTCCACCACTTTCTGGGGCAGTTGTAAAGCTATGGAGAGTCTTGGAGCAGGTTGGACCAGCCTGGCTGGTATCCAATGTCTTGAGAACATGTGTTACCCTGTTGGCAGCTGGGTATTCCCCATCCAATCCAATAGTCAATTTCATCAGTCAGAAGAGGGTTGCTCCAGGGTATCAAAGACAGAAACACTCAGGACAGAGCATGGGGAGAGGGCCAGAGAGCTTTCCACATACCCAGCATCCAGGTCCCAACTCCATACTGCCTGCTGGCAGACCCACCTTGCTGACCTCCTTCTGCCTCACACCATCTCTCTTGAAGAACATAGAAGTCTTTGACTCCTAAACTGCTTATAGAACAGTCCTTGAACAGTTTTAGTGTCTGAGTCCATTCAGACATTCATTCAGTCCATATTCACTGTTCATAAATTGTGACAAATATTTGATCATAAAGGGCATAATCCAGCTAAATCAGGTTTCTTCCCTGATGGATTATCCACCAACAATACAACAAAACAGTCATTAATATGTACAAAAAAACACAGAGGGAAATATTTTGTCTTAGAAAATTGGGAAGAAGGATGGAAGACAGCAAGAGAGCAAGTAAGCTGGCTTTCCTTTAGTCTTGTATCCAATAATGAATATCAGTAAAACACAAAAATTCTATATTTTATGTGGCCCCATTAAATCGTTGTGTCAGATTAATCAGGTAAAAAAAGAAACTCAAGGAAAGGAAGAATGACCTTCTTCTACTGACCATACTAATTCTTTCATACTATTAAAAAAAGGGTTTGACTATCATCTTAGCTGTCAGCTGGATGCTACATAACTGACCATCTGGAAGCAGAAGAGCTGGATTCGTAGTTTTTAAAGTGATAACACAGGAAGATACATGAGAACAAATATTAAATTATACAAAAAGAAAATATTACTCTTAATATTTCTGTCATCCTAATTTAATAATTTATTACCAAGCACAGAAAAGAAATAAGTATACAGGCGTCTCTCTCAGAGATGAAGATTCTAGGGAAAAGAATCTTTATTATCTGTATATCAGTAAAACAAAACTCAATAGAGTTACACAGTGATAGCAAACTCAAATCAAATAAACAAGCTGCAGTTATCAGAGTGGTGTCAGCTAGAACTACAGTCACAATTTTGATTCAGTCCTGTATACTTCAAATGAGCTTAGAAAAGAAAGTTTCATTCTCAAAGTTATCTGGAATTGTGCTCTTGGAGTATATGTTGCCAGGAAAAGTAATGGATCATTCCTTTCCCTAGATGAGGAGAATTCTTATTGTTGTTATATTTTTGGCACTCTATGTTAACTTAGTAAAGGAGATGTTGTCTAAAACACACATAACATTGATTGTCAGCTTGTATGTCTTTCAGAAAATATAACAATTTAAATGGAAGTCATAATATTTTTGTCAAACTCATCTTCCTCATTTTTTTATCTTATCCTAATTTTCTCTCTCTGCATGAATCAGTGGATTGATAGTGATTTTTTGTTTCTTTCCAATGAGCATCATATTCACAGGAATGTAAGTATTAATTGTATTGCATCTTTTCTTATTGTACTATAAATATCAAATAAAGGCAAAATAAAATTGTAGCAGAGAGCCAATCAAAAAGGGAAAAGAGATTTACAACAACACACTGACAGGTTAAGGAAAGACAAGTTAAACTTAGGCAAAAAAGGAGACACTTTTAGGATATAGAATGTTTTAGTTAAATTATTACTTTATTTTTAAAAAGTAATACTTCAAAGTCCAGATTTTATTTAAATGTGTTCCGGGTTTTTTTTTCCTTTTTTATATTTTTTTCCAAATGACTTTATATTAATTTTCTCTGTGTTATCCTGTGGTGAGAATGATAGACACTTAAACTTCCTTAATCCCTCCTGCCCAATGTTATAGCAGTCACATTTCAAAAGTTTTTGCAGCAAAGGCCCCCAGGGATGGAGTTTATTCAGATATTTTAATTTCTCATCTCTTTTCTCCATGGCTGAGGGGCACAAGACACAGTATGGAAGATACCAATACAAAACATATGACCAGGGGCGAGTATTAAAAAAGAATGCACACAATAAAATACATACGTGAATTCTTAAATTTCGCACCTCCTTCTGTCTGTATGAGGTGAACCCTTCTCCTTCACATAAACCTCTTTTTGGTTTTTGGTCAAGTATCAAGACTGAGCCTCAGTTAATGTGAAGCAAGATTTCAGAAGAGACAAGAAGACGGACTAGTCCCTATAAGCAGATTTACTCGTGATTACATACTCTATCATCTGCATTTACAAATTCCATCACCCAGTATTAAACAGTTTAAGAAAATTTATTTATATCTGTTTTTGTCCAGATTGGGACTTGTGAGCATTTCTTCTTTTTCTCCAACAACAACTCCTCTGGATCTGTTTTTCAGTTATTCCAGTGTGTGAGTCAGATGTTGTAAATAGAGGGACACATCTTGAGTTCTTAGAAATAAATAAAATAATAAATAAAATAAAATAAATAAAATCTAAACAGAAAAAAAAAAGAAACAGAAAAAATAGCTATGTATGTAGATTCAGTTTACTGGAGCTCCTCTTTATTTTCTGCTAAATACATAACTAACCCCAGTGTTTTGGCGGGCAAAGCCACCATCTTCAGTTAAAAAAAATATTTTGAAATAGACATTAAGAATGTTAGCAGGGAAAGTTAAAGATAGGACTGACAAAGTGGGAATAGCAGTACATGTGGAGTTAAGTCTTTAGCTGTACTTTGTGGCAAGCTGTGTATTTTAAAGGAATGACACATGTACAGAGTAGGTACTTAAACAGAAGTATGAACTATCCGTGGTTCTAATGGTATTTCAGAACTTTTCTACCTTTTTTCCTGCCAATGTTCACCACAATGCTAGGACATTATATGAAACAGCCATATGGAGGTAAAAATGTTTCCTTGAAAAATCTATTTTAGAATCTACTAATAAAGGACTGTACAAAATCTATTTCACTTAGTAAACTGTGTTTGCCTTACTTTGTTTCAAATACAAATCCTACTTCTAACACAAATTGGATCTTAAGAGTTTTTCACATGAATGATTAAGGAAAAATATATTTGTCATTAGTTTCTCTTAATGTATTTAAATTACAGATTCATTTTATCTAAAAACTTAGTAATTCTATTAATTTTTAAATTGTTTAAAATGTTTTCAATTTTGCTCATAATCTGATTTGCCTTCACATGCCTTTATACCTCCATATATGAAGACCGCATTAGATGTGAAAAAGTTGGCATATCTTCTTTTAAAAATCCCAAGTTCTAATGGAAAAAAGATAGACTTTTCTTTGTTCACACTGGTCAGACATACTCAAATTACATATTGCCTAACTATCTAATAAAACCAATCTTCTTTCCCATTAATACCCTGAGTATTTTCCACTTACAATGTTATCTCCTCTTGCTTCTTTCTATGAACAGAGCAGCCAAATTTATATCTACAGGACAATTTCTCATTATTCATCAATTATATGGTACTCTATGCACAAAGCTGGGGATTATGACTTAATTGAATTTTAGCTTTGTTTTTTGACAGCCCAACCTTACTTCATCAATTTACATCCTGTAGAAGTATCTTTCAGTAAAAATTTTCAAAAGCACTTTCTTGAGCAATTACTGCATCTTCATTAGCTAAAATGAAGTGACAAACATTTCAATCAGGGATGGAAAGTTGATAGCCCTTTCACTGTGGAGCTACGCTCTTTTATGTTAGCCAGGTGTCTTTGTCAGGTGTCCCTGTTTGACTGGATGTAGATCACGAACTTTAGATTTGATTTGACATACAATTGGATTTTTACTTCCCTATGAATATTATGTTTTCATGCTGTTGAATTATTGTTCAACAGCCTATATTCTCAGCCCATATTATAGACGAAGTAGTCAGGGTACCACAGTGAATAACAATAAATATATTTGCAATTATGCAGGCACTTCATGAAGCCAGCAGTCTGATGTTCAACTTGGAATTAAATCAGTGTAAGGGTAATGGGTTACCTTTGAATTAATTCAGAAGAGTAATTCACTTAATACTTTTCCAACCCACAAGATCATTCTGAAAACTTCATTAACAAGTAAGGAGAAACACCTTTATCACGTAAGATTGCTGATTCCCAATCCTAAGAATTCCTTCAAATCAGTCAGTCTGTTAAACAGACATCCCATCATAAAAAGACAAAATAAAGCCTTATTATAGTAAAAAAAAGCACAAACTTATTTTAGCCATGCAGTCTTCTGGGTCTCCACAGTCTTCCATACAGCAACTAAAACAAGGTCTTGAGGCTATCATAAAGAAACTTGTCTACTAAATTTAACCAGTTACTTATTTATGAAAAATTATTTAACATTATACTTACAAATCTGTGGTAACAGATCTCACTAAAAGACTTGGAGAAAGACAAGCAGTCTGTATTAATGAAGCTCAGTTCTTGTTGTCTTAATTCATTAGGAGAAAAATTGATTCACAGTAGGTCCTGTCAGGCACGACTAGAATTTAACCTGGTTCAATATTTACCTCTGTGTAATTCAGGATAACAATCCAGCTATTTAATGAGAATCCACTGATTTTAAGACCTCCCACTCAATCTAAATTACTTCTACCTCTAGCATCGGCTGGGAATTGCCTCCAAACACAAATGGATGTAATTCCCAGCTGCTAGTAGAGCTGGATATAAATCATTCAAAGTTTATGTTGATAAAAGTGACCAAGTTATATACAATGCACAGCTTCATGCCCTAATTATCATACAGTGCCAATTTGCCCAGCCAGTGTTTCAAGTATCTCTGAGATCAGGAATGACTAAATGATTTTCATAAAAGTTATGCAAAAGTCACTTTTCAAATTATCACAACATAGAAAGGAACTCAGAAGATAATATTTAGAAGAAGAAATGTGGATAAATTATAATTTTTGAATACACCAGAAATTCAATATTAAATAGATTTAAAGGGAAACACATGCAGATCAAAATTAACTCATTTGAAGGCTGAAAATAAATACAAACACTTTTAGTAGCAAATGGTATCAGGAGCCAGTTATTCAAATTAAATAGGAGTCAAAAAAAACCAAACAGAGGAATGCTAAGTAAAGTTTCTTCTTACACTGTTCTTCTTAAAATGTTTATGGCTTAAGAAGAATAAAACAAGAGTTCTTATATACTTATCTAACATAAAGTAAAATTTTCTCATTAGAGAGGTGTTGGGGTTAGGGGGTGTGTTTACTTTTTCTCTTGGTGGAGGCTGAGAATTTTTCCCATTATCATGTTA
>VRYO01001463.1:75292238-75319813 GCA_009812075.1 Sialia sialis | reverse complement strand
TCCACTTTAAAGTATTTCATCCCCTCTTCCTGCTGAGAGCACAGAAGGGAGTGAGCATCCAGGTGGGAGCTCAGCTTTTAGCTAAGTTTAACCCACCATACCCTCCTTCTTTGAATTAGCTGTAGTTCCTTTCTGATAGCACAGATTTGCCATTAATATTACTACTAAAAATGATTTATACTGTAACAATGAAGAGCTGGTGCAGTGTCAGTTCTGTTTGGAAAGCGTGAGTCAACTACTAACATAAAATGAAAGATAAGGGTCATAAATAGTTAATTATTTTTTTAGCTTTGCAGATCACACAGCTTTCTTTTCCACTTACGACTTACTAACAGCTGTCCAGGTAAAATGCAAGGTGATTTGTACATGGGAGTATAAAATCTCCATTATAAACTTTGATTTAGTTAGGACTGAGAGCACTTGAGTTTAAAATGTGTGGTTTACAATGGTGCACAGTAATATATTTTATCTGTTGCATGAACAAAAAGATGTTTAAAGCCATAGTGAATCATGTCAAAAACAACTAAGACTATAGTTTTTGCATGATCACAGCTTTTGAAACAAAAGTCTCAAATGTCAGAAGAAATTAAAGATGACATTTTATTGAGGAAGGACAAGGAGAGAGGCTGGAGCAAAAAGTTTCTGCAACGTCAAGTAAAGTGGAATTTGATATCTGAATAGAAAAAAAATTGGTTCCAAATGGATGCACTACTAACCCAAAAGCACTGACAAACTATCTGAGAATGGACAAGCCTTTCTTGAGTGATCAAGGGAGTAAAGCAGTTTCTATGATTTCTGTAATCCCAGACCTTTACTGTTTAAAATATGGAAAAAGTTAAGCATGTATGAGAAAGGACAAAAAAGTGGTGATTAATTCAATTTGCCTTAGTACATGAAACCATCTTGCAGCCCAATATCATTTAAATAAATAGAACAGCATTTTGTGCTGTGGAAATGTAGTTCAATCTTATTGGAACTTACGCTGACGACAGCCATGCACAATGTGCTATCAATCTTATTTTCTCCTTTGTCTTGTTATATTATAATAGGCAAAAAGAGTTATGAGTTCACATGATATGAAAGAATGCGGTATTTTATCAGTTGATATCACAAAACTATCCTTTTCTTAAATAGGAAGAGATAGAAGTAAATAAAGAATAGCAGCCAGAAGCAATTATGAAGAACTCTGAGCAGTATTCCCTAGAGAAAAAGATATGTACATTTTCCTGTCTAGTTCCATTACGTGTATTCATTTCAAAACTAGACACTTTCCAATACAAACAGAGCAAATTCAATTTTGTTCAAACAACATTCCCTTCTAAAATTTCATGTGCCAGGTGAGAAACACAACACAGAGCCTCAAACAAATTAAACATCTCATTTAAGAACAATGTAAATGTTACTAATTTACTTTCAGTAATGGGAGTTCTTCTGATTCGCTGCATGACTGCATTTGAGTGTTGCAAAGAATAAGCTGTTTGTTTCAATCTTAAATCATGTTTGTGTACAAGAAGATTTTGTCAAACTCATGAATGTCAAATAATACATTGTAAATACAGCCTTTGTTAAGTGGTTTCAGAAAGATTTATGCAGGCTTCAATAAAAAAGGAAAAGAGAGGAGCAAGTGAATCCATCATATGTGCTTTTGCTGAGGTGGAGCGATACGGCCATGTTATTCAGCTTATGGGATCAACTGGACAAATGCTCTCAACAAAAATCTGTGAGATACACAAATACACATACACTTTTCACCTAACTGCTACAAGAGTGGTGGTTGCCTCCCTGCTTGATTTGAAGATGAGCTACATTATGTAATTACTGACCACTGTAGAGATGTCATTGAATAAATGAAGGAAGACATAAATAATGCATTAGAATTTTGTTTATATGCATATATTTGGAAGTTTGTGTTTTGATAAAGAGGAGAAGTCTTGGAGGAATTATCAATGAGAAGGTGAACTTGCAAGGAAGTGGGGAGAAAGGTAATATGACAAGGTGATGATAGAGACAAAGGTGCCAGGTCATTCACTTGGATATTGATATCAAGCTTGTCTGTTTTAAATTGGGATTTTCCACTGCAACCCAAGGAAGGGAAAAGCCAGGAGTGTTAAGAAACCAAAACGGGTGAATATGAGTCATGGGTACAATATGTAACTGAAAGTTTGAAGTGATCCTGATCCTGAAGTATGTCAAGTATACCGACATGTCTAGAGCTATTAATATGAAAAAATACAAGGTATTGCTATGAACCTAAAATGGCACCAAATAATTTTGATAAACTGTGTTCAAGAAGATGAATTTAAACAGGGAGGGAGGAAGAGAAAATAGCTCTCAGCATGATGAGAATAGAGAATTCTGTCCATGGGATGAAATGAAGAACATTTAATTTATTCAAAATAAAATGAAGAGGAAAACACCTCTGCCTAAACACAGCAGAATATAGCTACTGGAAAGGACAGAAACTATTCAAATCCAAGAACCTACTGGCATGGAAAGAACAGTTGTAGAGAAGTCTGCCTGTATGAGTGGCAGAGGTAGCAGAGCAGTCCAGCTCTAACATGGATATGGTTTTCTTTAATATGAAAGGGCAAAACTGTGATCTGATTCTAGTTTCAAATGCTTCCATAATTCCTGTAATTCACGTTAAGAATAACCTAATTAGGACTGTGCTGAAGTCTCTATCAATTAGAAAGATGCAAAGGAACTGACAGGGTATACAACCCAATGGTTTGCAAAGAGAGAATATTTCTTTTGTTATCTCTATCTCTAATAGGCAAGAGAATCAGCAGGAACACCCTGTGAAAGCAAGATATTAATCCTTGAGGCAATAAGGCAGCATGGACAAATCAGTCAAAGAAACTAAAGGACCTAACAGCATCTGCAGACAGTCAGGCCAGGACTGTGATTAACAGCCTAAGTCTGTGTAGTATAAGTATATACTTACATGAGAATAAGGATACGTACATGTTTATATTGTATCTATATATACACTGTTACAACCTTCAGGCATTTGTTCCCCAGATAATTTCTAAGCACTCAGTGACTTTGAATAGATTTTTTTGTCCATAAACATATTCAGGATCCTTTTAAACTCCATGAAGTTATACTGATAGCATCCTATGTCAATTATTTCCATGACTGACTTAAAATTTTGGTAAAGACTGCTTTGTTCTGAATTTGCCAATTTATAAATTCCTTTAATTCTCCCTATTTTTTTTCTATTAAAAGAGGAAAAAAAAGCAATTAAACCCTGTACACTTTTGTCCCTGTTTCTCAATAGAACCATAGATGCTTCTGGTATTCCTCTCGTTTATTTCTTTTCCAGGCTGAAGTGCTCCTTCCTTAATTCTCTCTTGCATTGAAGTCTCTTGTCCTGATCATTAATCAGTATGCTTCCTCTGGGAAGGGAAACTGTGTCACACATAAATCCTATACTGAAGTTCAGAGACAGAGTCCATAAGATATTTTGAACATGACTCTGAAGCAAAGCAGAAGAAACATATTTTGAAGCTCAATGACAATGTAAATTTTTTAGAAGTTTGTAATTTGCAGACATCAATAAAATCACTTAAATACAGAGCAAAGATTTGGGCACATACTGCAGAATCAACATTTCAGAAAATAATGAGCACTTTGTAAGGACCTTTCTCTTCCACGCTGTTTTGTGTTTTCCACACTGGAAAGGAAGGCTATTCAGACCCTTAGCATAAAGACAGAAGCATTCTTTTCTGACTCTGAATATTTGGCGGAACTAAGTGCCAATACATCATAATGACACAATCAGAAAATATCTCTACCAATGTTTCATTACATCAAGACAATCACTTCTTAAACTTGGTAGCATCTGTTGCACTAAATTAAACATCAGAGGAAGCCCTGGATACCATCAAAACCAACAGTGAAATGCAGTGTGACACTAATAACCACAAACACACAATTAATTAAACTACCCCATGATTTTTCTTTCAAGAAAGGCCAGAATAGTTGGAAAAGGCAATACTTTAACAACTAGCCCAGAGAATATAGAAGTGCCAAAATATTTAATAGATAGCTTCAGATTTGTTCAATGTGTAACAATATTTGGCAAGTATAAGCAGCAAAACAATGAATTAGATCCTTGTCTTTATTATTCATCTGCTACAGGTTAAGCAGGAAATTCATAAATACATCTGGTGTTGTTGTGTCCAATTCCCTATCTGAGATAATGTGCTATTTTAGCAGATCTTTTAGATCTTTAGATACTGTATAAATGTATTAATCTCCAGTAAAAACAGCTGATCTGAGTGACTGAAAGATAGAAGTGAAGTGTTGTATGATACTATAGAGTGATGAGCTTAGTGGGAATTGAAATACCTCAGTATGCTGTTTGTTATGAAGATGCATTATTATTTCAGCAAAGAACAAACTGCATCCCATGATAAAATATCAAAAGAAACCTCAATTATGTGAATAGAGGAAAACTGATTCTATTGATACACCTAAATTTAGGCAATTTTTTGGCACTTCTCAAGAGCACCATTAAAGTAACAGGCTTGAATTTCTCCATCTCACCAAAGAGCATATCTCTGAACTGAAGTAATTTGTTCACCACCAATATTGATATTCTGATATTTTTTACAAGAAAGGTCTGCCCTCCAGGCTCAAGCAAAGGCAGTTAATTTAAACATCCCTCTGAGCATGACAAGAGACATAGACAGAGACTACAGCATATTCCCATACCTCAGATGAGCTTTCTTATTATAGTTTTATAATAAGCTCAGCTTGTGTGTGAATTAGAAGGCTATCTTCTTAGGACAGCACATCTCTTTGGTCACAGCATGACACAAATGTGTTTCTGAGCTTCTAAAACAAAGTGAATTAAATAGCAAATTAGCAGAAGAAACTTCAGCAAGGCAGTACCCACCTCTTCCCATGAGTACTTTGCCCAAAGGTATGTATTGTTTAAAAAGGGCAAGAGTAAAATGGATTTTGTGTGCATGGAGATCAGCACTGACAGGAAACACATCATTCACGCAACAAAAAACAGCACAAATGACCTCATCCTGTTCTGCTCTCAGGCTGGTCAAAATGAAGCCTCCTCATGGAAAATACACACATGTATAGGATATGGGTTCCTCCAGTAGCTGGTCTATCCAACAACTGCATCCTCAGATGACATTTGAGTGCTCAAACTCTGGAGTCCAGACCCCAATCTAGTTCCTGGCAAGGTTATTAGAACATTAAGCTTCCTTTGTGTGTGTGTATGAACCTTTTATAACAACCTACTAATACTTTGCTCTTGGCATATTTTTTCTGTCTGCCCTGGGCATCCTGATACTGGCCCATGGTTGATAAAGTATCACACTTTGCAGAGCTGTGTGGTTGCCTCTTAACTAAATAAATGGATAATGAGTGTCTTCCCAGCTTTAGGATCTTCATGGATTGAGACTGATCCTAGGGTCAGTCCTGTAATGAATAAATCTAGAGAGTCTAGCTGAAGGCAAAAAGAAAATTCACCAGCTATTAGTTCTTTGAATTGTCTCTGTAAAGCTTAATATTCCTCTCAGTTTCTTTTTTTTTAGTTTTTCATGGACAAACTCCTTTGATTTAATGCTAGTCAGCCAAGCAGTTTAAAACAAGGCACATAAAGCATCTCCGAGCTCATTATTGCCTCTTTCCCCAATAAACATTGCCCTCTTGAAGTTAGATTCTGGAAGAAAAAGAACATTCTGGTTTCTAAATACACAGTACCTTGTGGGTTTGGGTTTCTTTTTCAATTATTGTCTCATTTTTCAGAATCTAGGAAATTCAAAAAGCACTGCACTTTATCCATACTCAAGCCAAGTGAATTCTCACTTTGCCACTGACAAAGTTTTAAGCTTCTAATTAAGCCAACTTTCCTGTAAGGAATCATCTTTATAGGTGCCACAAGGATAACCAGAGTTCATATAAAAATTGTAAGAAATGCATTGTTCCGTGTCTCTCTCCTTTACATTTATTAAGAGGCATCAGCCACTGACGTTTATTTATCTTTTTCTGCTTCTACTCCTGTTTTTTTGAGATTTCTTGGAGGAAATCTGCCAATAGAAGACTAAACATTTATTTGGAAAATTGCATCAGGATAGAATTGCAGTCTTCACAACAGGTCTTAAAGTTCCAATGCAAGACTGAACTGACTTATAAGAAGACATGCCTTGAGGGAAGGAGTAGCAGCAGCACCACAGCACTTCTCCTTATGCTAAGCTATTCCATAAGGTCTTATACTCCAAATATCAGATACAGTCTCAGACTCACTCTACAGCAGCCTCACTCTAACCTACAGAAACTATTACCACTTCTAATAGAATGCATGTTTGCAGAATTCACACCAATTTTTTCTCCCATTGTTTAAGACCCAAGTGTGAAGCTAACCCAACAAGCTTCATTAAAATCTTAGAGGAAAAGATAACAAATTATTCCTTACTTGCAAATTTTTGTGCATGATTCCAGAATCATAGGAGGATTTGGATTGGAGGGGACCAGTGGGGTTCATCTGATTCAAACATCAGGTCAAATCAAGGCCAAGTTTTAATTTACAGTCTTGAAGGGTATTTGAAAACATATGATTTTTCTTTCTGGAGGGCTAACTTGATTTTCTATCTTATTAATTAAATTATGTAATTTATGACTAACAATGAAATCTATGTTTTGCTATCAAATGCTTTAATGAGGAATTCTATATAATCTCTTAATATAAAAGGAAATTGTATTCAGCAGGTGAAGAGGAATTTTATTCTATGGTAAGAACCAGAACTTTAGGAAAGCAAACATTCAGATCTTTAAAGAGTTACTCAACAGGACTCTGGTAAACTGTTCTCAGGGACAAGGGAGCAGAAGAGAGCTGGCAGATCTTTGAGGACTCCTTCCATAGAACACAAAAGCTAGGGATGGCCAGGCACAAGAAATGGCACGACACTAGCATGGGTAGATAAGGCCTGCTGGTCTATCTAAAGGGGCAAGAAGTAAAAGCATAGGCAGTGAAGGCAAGTATAAGGAATTTGGGGAAGAGTGTAGGGATGCAATCTGTTTGTGTAGGGATGAACTGAGGCCACAACTGGAGCTGAATTTGGCAAAGGTAAGAAAACAAAACAAGAAGGGCCTCTAAAGTAATGTTGGCCAGAAAAGGAAGGCCAAAGCAAGCATATTCCCTATGATAAGAAGGCTGGCATATTGGTAGCTACAGATGAGAAGGCTTCACTTTTGAGTTGAGTACTGAACAAGATTTTTGCCTCATTCTTTAAGAGCAACCTCTCTTCCCAAACCTTTTGAGTAACTGAACTGCAAGATGAGGATTAGGAGATCAAAGTGTTTAGCTCTGTAGGAGAATCAAAAAATTATTGAGGTTGACCATGCCATTAATTGCCATGCCCTGTCATTTCTTGAACAGTTTCAGTGATGGTGACTCACCACCAATCTAGGCAGCCCATTCCAGTGTTTAGCAACCTTTTCCAAGAAGAAATTCCTCCTGTTGTTCAGTGCAAATCTCCTCTAAAGCCACTTGAAACTGTGTCCTCCTGTCCTGTCACTAATGGCTGGGGGAAGAGACTGACCCCCACCCTGATACAACCTTCCACCAGGCAGTTGTAGAGTGATAACATCACCCCTGAGCCTGCTTTTCTCCTAGCTGAGCAACCCCAGCTCCATCAGACATTCCTCATAGGACTTACCCTTTAGACCTTTCCCCAGCTTCAGTGCTGTTCTTTGGAAATGCTCCAGCCCCTCAATGTCTTTATTGTAGTGAGGGGCCCAGAACTGGACACTGTATTTGAGATGCAGCTTCACCAGTGCTGAGAACAGGTGGAAAATCACTACCCGGATCCTTCTGGCCACACTAATATTGATACAGGCCAAGATGCCTGTTGGGGGTTGGAGGGAGTGGATCTACTCTTTCCCTGGTGAAAAGTTGAAAAATTTTCCCATTATCATGTTAAAAAGCTATCTGGGCAGTGCTGGAGCTGTTAATTGCTCAAGACAAAAGAATGAGATGGGGGCTTAGCTGCCTGAATTGCTAGTAGAGGGCGGAGTTTGAAGAGTCAGGTATTTGAGGGTTTTAGGGTTTTTTTTTTTTGTCCTCCATGGGGGGACACTTGCCAGCTGCAACGCAGAGGAAAGAAGTTCCTTTTTACTTCCTTCTCTGCCTGCACCCCTGCACTGCTACCATCTCCTGCGTATAAAAACAGCGCTGAGCACCGGAACCCAGAAACAGTGAGCAGCGTTTTCCTTCACCCTTCTCCCAATCAGGACACAGCCCTGTCACCTCACGTCCCTGCTCCTGCTGTGCTGCCGCAGCTGTGAAAACCTGCCCTGCTCTCACTGGGACTGTGTGGAGGAGAAGAGTGTCTGTGATTGCAAAAGGAGACAGAGTTTTGTTCTGTCTTACCATCGTTCCTTAGTTTTTTCTTTTCATAGCTGATGTTGTTCTTGTTTTGTCTTGCAGATACATCAGTAAAAAACTGTTATTCATAAACCCATACTTTTCTGCCTGAGAGCCCCTTAATTTCCAAATTATAGTAAACTGAGAAAAAAGAAATTCCCACTCTCCACTTTAAAAAAAGCTCCTGCCTTTTTCTAACAACACCTGCCTCCTAAACCAGTTCAATGCCATTCTTCGCCACCTGGGCACATGCTGGTTCTTGACCACCTCCAGGTCTTTTCTAAGTGGCTGCCTTTCCTGCCACTCTTCCCCCAGACTGTAGCTCTGCATGGGATTGTTGTGACCCAAGATTAGGACCTGGCATTTTGGCTTGAGGTACCTCATACAATGGGCCTCAGCCCATTGATCCAGCTCGTCCAATCCTTTTGTAGAACCTTCCTACTTCCTGGCAGATCCACAGCCCTGCCCAACATCATGTCTGCAAATGTACTGAGGGTGCACTCGATCTCCCCATCCAGATCATCAACAGAGAGATTTAACAAGAGTGGCCTCAATACTGAGCCCTGGGAGCACCGTGAGTGACCAGCTGCCAGCTGTATGCAACCCATTCACGATCACAATCTGGACCTGTCACTCAGCCAGTATTCACCCCAGCAAACAGTTCATCCTTCTGAGCCATGGGCTACCAGCGTTTCCAGAGAATGCTATGAGAGATGATGTCAAGGGCTTTGCTGAGGTCCAGGTAGGCAACATCATAGCCTTTCTCCCATCCACTGGGAGGGTCACCTGGTCATAAAAGGAGATGAGGTTGGTCAAGCAGGACCTGACTTTCATGGATCCATGCTGGCTGGGCCTGATCCCTTGGGTGTCCTGCATGTGCTGTGTGACATCACTCAGGATGATCTGTTGCATAACCTTGCCAGTCACCAAGATCAAGCTGACAGATTGACAGGTTCTTCAGATCCTCATCCCAGCTTGTCTTGTGGATGGATGTCACATCAGCCAACCTCCAGTCATTTGGGACCTCCCTCATTAGCCAGGATTAACTAATTACAATTAAACTACTATGTAAAGTAAATTAAAGACACTCCTTTCTCAGTTCACAAAATCTCAATTTCTCAAGTGTTTTCTTTTCAGGGGGACTTATTGATCAGAAATGACAGTCCAGAATATTTACCCATCAGAAGCATTTAAATTTTTTAATTTAGCCATTAAAATAGATTTTTATGAATTCAATTTAATAGTTACATTAAGTTAATTATTTAAATAATAAGCATACAATAGTGCTGCAGTGACAACTTGACAAAAATATCCCTAAGCAAGTTCTAAGTCATGTTGACATACTCCTCTGTGAACAGACAGATCTGTCTACAGGCTGTCTGAGCTGACTACTTAAAAGCCAACTCCAAACACTAAATCAATATAGGGTTATAAACTGAAGCCCATCCCTTGTGCCTCAGTAACAGATACAGTGTTAGCGTGTCCTGTCTGAAAAGTTAATTGACTCTGAGACACACATAGAGGTGTTGCATATTTTTATGAGGATTCACACATTATCTGAGAAGTTGTTCCAAATATCTGTTTCTGCTGATTCCTTCTTAAAATGAAAGATTTTTTTTTTTAATTACTCAAAATAACGTATTTATAAATTAGTTCAGGTCACAAACAAAACTGTATATTGGGAAAGTATTATCAATTTCATAAGTTCATTATGAAGTATGTCTCCCTGAGGTCATAATAAGATTAAATTAGGATACTTGATTGAAGATGCCTAAGTTTCTGCAAATAACCAAAATAATTTTAATTCTGCATATTCTGGAATAAGCAAAGTAATTTTATAAAATCTTAATATAAAAGAATCATTTTTTCAATGAGCTAAAAAGGAAATAGAATATTAATTTTTTTTTTTCTCATTGTGATTTTCTTTTGGCTCTTTGGCAGCTCTATTCCCCATCATCCAGATAATTAACAAAGATATTGAACAAAAATGGATCCTATCTTGAGTCCTGGGGTATACTGCTATTTCTTGACCTCCACTAGACTTTGTACACTGATCATCTCCTCGTGAACCCAGCTGTTAACCAGTTTTTCATCCACCTCACTCTGCTCATCCTGCTCATACTTCATCATTCTTCTTTATTAAGGTCTTATGGGAGACAATGTCCAACGCTTTACTGAAGTCCAGATGAAGAATACTCACTTGTCTCCCATCATCTACCAGACCAGTGTTTTGATCATAGAAATCTACCAATTTGATTGAACATGTCTCCTCCGGGATGAATCTATGCTGACTACTCCCGGTAAATTTACTGTCCTTCATATGCCTAGATATGTTTTTTAAGATTAGCTTCTTCATCATTTCTACTGAAATGAAGGTTATTTTATCTACTTAGTTAATGTAGATGTTTCTAAAAGTATGCTTATTTTATGTAGAAATGGTGTGCGTGTGGGTGTGTGTGTGTATGTAATTTTTTTTAATACTTTGCTATTATTTAAATGTTGTTATCATATATTTTCTGCACAAATTGCCATGTCATTTTTTAAAACATGTATTATGTTTATACATTATATACATGAATGGAACCCCACTCCTCTCATAGTGTTTTCTTTATGTACAACTACTGAAAAAAAGCCCCAGTCATTGGACCATCACGTATGGTACAAAGTAAAAAAATAAGTGGTTGCAGATGAGATTTGACTAAAATAGAATCCATGTGAAAGAGAGTATAAATCAGATCCTTATCTTTATTGATGTATCTTGGAGGCAGAGCGTGAAACATCTGAAATTGCAGGGATTTGTCTGACAGGGTTTATTATCTGCATCTCTAATGTGCCAGACAGAAAACACATACAGGCAGCTCTGCACTGTCCAGACAGTCCCTAAGACACCACACACGGTGTCCATCTCGTCCTTTGTTGGCAACTTGAATTAATCTTATCTGCTGCTTCCTCACACCTCTGCTGTGGCCAGTGTCAAAAACAGCACCTGTGGTAAGGGTCTCCAGTTGTCATCTCTACACAAAATCATCATGGCAAGGGCAGAGGGGAAAGCTGCAGGCTTCATGAATTTTTCAGCCCCTCCAAAACACTTAAACACTTGCTTTTGTGTCAGTTCATGAATAGGTCATACCTGTGTGTCCCTGGACTGTTGCCACAGGCACTGCTGCAAGTAATATTATGACAAGTGGATAATCAGACCTTGAACCTTGTCCACAGGCTCACTCTAGCAGAAGTGTAGTAGTCCTTGTTCTGTCTTTGGCCTGGTCCTCAGGGATTAGTGACTCAAAGGAGATTGTTTTAAGAGCTGCAGCTTATGAGGGTGGAAAAGTCATCCCAGGTTTACATTTTTATAAAGTTACCTTTGTAGCTTAACTCTTTAAAAGAGTGTAAAACTCTGGGCTAAGTACGGTTGGAAACCTTAAGGCCAGAAAAGAAAAAAAAATTAAAATCAGCAAATCAATCATAAATCATTCTTTACTGTAGACTTTCTTTTGAACAACAGTCTGATCAGAAAAGATCAGAAAGATAAGAACGAACTGCATGGTATTAATATACTATCTCTCAGGATACAGCAGTAATAAGTTACAAATCAATTCCTTGGAAAAAATCATAGTTCAATAGCAACTCAAGCTAATAAACTGGGCAGGCTGTCACTATACCCTAAAGGAATATTAAATGTATCTTTCAGGAGATTTTCCAGTTCTGAATCTGAACTTAAGCACAAGGACTTTCACTCAAAGAGATTAAAAAACCTCAAGACTATTTAATTATACTGTGTAGTGCAAATTAGTGAAGTGTTGTATTTCTTCTAACCTGAGACGGAGCTGTTGGGCATGAAAGTTTCTGGCTGCAATGCAGGGAAGTTCTTACTTCCATGGGGTGAGAAATGTTTTAAATTCACTGATACAAAGACTGGTTCAGATAAAACTTTGTATTCACAATAACAACAGGACCAAGACCAAATGTGATATTTTAAATCCATGCAGACATGGTAAATGCCTCTTATGAAACAGTTCCTTTCCTAAACATGACAAATTCTATTTGAATACACAGACTGTGTTGATATTTGGCTGCTCATCTGCTCTAGTCACAACTCTGTTCCATTACAGCATTGTTTTTGAAACAAAACATCATATAGCCTTATGGTAAATAAAGCAGAAATTAATGGAACTTGCATTCCAGGATGTCTTTGAGCCCATTAGAAGCACACCAGTTGCCATGGTCCTGCTTTACTACTAGAATCTGTGTCATTCTCTACTTGCATTGAATACTCTGTGACGTCTGTATTCTCATAGGTCTGAAAAGCTGTTGTATTCAAAGTTTCTCTATCTCTCTTTTTGATATTTTTGGCTCATGAACATAGGATCATAGAATAGAATCACAGAATCATAGTCATAGAATCATAGAATCACAGAATGGCTAGGGTTGAAAGGAAATGGCTACCAAAATGCCCTTCTTCAGTATAACAAAGATTTCTTACTCCAAAGCCTGCAAAACCACTTAGTAGTGGTTAGCTGACAATACAATATATTTCCTTTTAATCAGGCAGACCAATGTTGTCTCTTTGGACTTATGTGTCAATATTTATTCAGGCTTCATCCATTTTCCCCTGCAAACTAAGAGAAGTGTAGTCTTGCTTGCCTTTGAAACAAGGATTTTCTGATTAATAAGACTAAAACCTGATAAATTGTCTTTACTGTCCACCTGCCTATGAGTCACTAGTCACATTTTTCAGCAAGAGGAATAGAAATCAGACTCAAACAAAGTTCATTGCTTTGAAGAAATCAATCAATAGTAGTTCAGGGACTCTGGCATATGCAGCCCACCCTGTATTTGTATTATAACTTGCTAATCTGTTGCTGGCAATCTGTTTGAAACAGACAGATTCTTCACTCAAATTATCTTTGGATTTCCAACTCCAAAGTAATTTTTAAAGCCCATGCTAGCACTCTAAAATGTAGGAAAATAAAGTTAGAGAAGAAACTGGCCTGTGTATATTGCCTTTGTGACAGTTTCCTGACAACTCTTCTGACTGAAAATTAGAAATTTGTATCAATTTGTAAACACGTAGCAACAGTTTCTGAAATTAAAAATTCAATCTATTTCTCTCTTTTCTAACATGTCTTTAGCATTTTGTGAGATAAAAGTGTAAGCATGGCGTATAACCTGATATTTATCCCATGGGAACAAAAGGTTTCTAAAATTTCCAGTTAACAGGGTTAATCCATTCAAAATATAAGTTTTCATAAACCTCATGCTGGTGTCAAACATTCTTAAGACAGTCATGCAGTTGTTGTTCTCTGTGATGTAGTGGCAAAACCCCCAAATCTTTTTCCATCAATCTAGTGGGATTTATCTTTTCTTGATAATAATTGTAAGGCAATGCAAGCTATGTGTTTTATTTCACTTCCTTGTAAAGTATATATTAAAGATTTTAGATTTATTTCACTATGTCAGGAAAGAATAAGTACATACTTTACTAACTCCATCAGTAATTCCTTTATTTACATGTCTATTTAATTGCTAAGAATATTTGGACATCATTACTTTCTCATTGATCCCTTGGTGTTGCACATTATAACAAAGTTGCTAATAACTCATGCACACGGAGCACACAAGTAACTAGAATCAGATTTGCGCTGCCATCCATTGTTCAGTGAAACATTTTAGACTAGAAGCCGCACAAAATTCCTGAGAATTATTACCAAGCCCCAACGCAAGATACGTTACGGTGGTCCCAAATCCCTTGATTCTAATATATATGGTGGGACTACTTTAAAAGCTCACAGAAAGGAGGATTCAGTAGGAAAAAAAAAGACTAGACTAAAAACAGTGAGACATGAGCTCAACTCCTTTTATTGACCTCTTGTTTAAATCTGACAAGTCGCTCGATATTTTTACCATTCCTTTGTTTGTGAATCAGTAAAAAGGTCCTTTATTTTGAAGGCTTCCATAATGAAACTAAGAGAGGTGCTTGCATAATCGGGTTGGTTAAACTGACTGATTTTGGAACATAATGGCACAACAGTTTTAGGAGGAAAATAAAGGTCAGTGTGGTAGTTATTTGCAGCACACAAAAGTCCCTGTTAGAGTCACTGATGACAACACAGGTCAGAATGACTAAAGAAAGGAAGATTTGCAACCTGACTTTCCTTCAACTGTCTTTCCTTGCCTAATTTCTCTTTTTCTCACTGGGCATACTGCATTTCTCCTTCCAGGAGATCAATGCAAACTCACACAGATCATTAGCCCAGATGAAAAATAGTTTGACAAGCAATGAAATATTTCCAGTGATATGACAATGGCCTATTTGTGCGTGCTGAGCCTGAAAATATACAGGCAGGACAGAAGTAGGAAGGAAAATGATTCAGCCGGTGATGCTCACAGCTTGCAGAAAGTTGTCAACTTGATCCATATAGCATGTCTGATCTCTGTGAGTAAGCATCATGCAAGCAATGATAATCCTTCACTTAACACTTGGATGACTCACAGAGGAGAGTTTTTCAATAGATCCTTCCCTGACAGTAACTAATTTGCTTACTGCACTTCTCTGGCACAAAGGTTTTAAGTCAACTCTGCAGCTCTTAAAGGGCACATTAAATGAACAAGAGCAGACAACTCTGCATTTATTGGTGGTGCCAGTATCACAGTATGGAATAAACAGTTATTGTAGCACAGCTTTGAGACCAACATATTTCCAAATCAGAATGTGTATGAAGGAGATATATAATGATAGACATTGACTTGCAGGAGTAGATTCTGAACTACTGAAAAGCATAGTTGGACAATATGGTTAGACATGTCTACAGAATTCTTCGGTTCTCTTGGACTTGTAATTTCAGAAAAAAAGTCTTCATTTTTCCAGCAAAGAAAGTCAATTCTGAGGTTGAAAGATTGAAATTCAGTTCTGAGTTGTCCTATAGAAATTTTCTACTCTCATTAAAGAGAAGGTTTTCCTACAATGTGCTGCATATGCATGTTGTTTGAGATAGTTGAAGATATTGCTTATGTTCTATTATGTATGAAAGAGTTTCTGATATGTAGGTTCACATTAAACTATCAGACTTTATTAGTATCTACAAAATGTTTCAGAAGAGAAATACTATTTGAACTTGATTTTATCTATATGGTCAATGAAGGCACATAAATTTATCCATGGATACAGAGAAAAATCTGAAGGCAGAGCCATTGATTACCTATATGGACCTGCGAAATGTTTTGTTTCTAAGCCAAATATCTTGTGAAAACGTTATAGTGGGAAACTGGCAAGACAAACCAGTTCCAGACATAGCAATAGTCAGTCTGCTTTATAGTAATGTAGTAATGGTGAAATAAGAGGAAGTAGCAGGTTTTTAAGTGCACAGTCTACAAGTGTAATTTTGTTTTACTAGGGGCATACTAATATCTTCATAGCTTACTTTTTGTATCTATCTCAGATACTGTTTCCACATTTCAGTGAGCTGTTGCAAAGTGTGCCTCATTATTGTTCTATACAGCCCTTAGTAACAAATACAGGATATGATGACTTCTAACAGATACCTTATCTAAGGAAGTTGCATATGTTGCCTGAGAAACCAAAGGAGAAACATGGGTTCTGCCAGGAGACAAATTTTCCTTTAATAACACAAAATGAAACCCCTTCTCCCAGGGGTTCTTGCTACTGCTAGCAGCTTCAAGATATTAAAGGTACATAGAAATTAGATGCAGCAAATCAGAACTCCCCTGCATGACTACTGAACCCATTGCACTCTGCCTTCCAAAAACTCACACAAACTAGTTTGACTTAATCTCTCAAGTTGAACAGAAACATGCTTATGACCAAATACATGATGTTGGGATGCCTGCTGAACTGGGTTTCTCATGTTGAGAAACAAGGTCTAAAACTATTGCTTTACTGCTTCTATCATCCCTGATTAATTTTTTAATTTCTTTCAGTTTTTTCCCCCTCACTGAGCATTCAGAAATCAAACAGTAAGAGTTAAAACAAGTAACGGCCATTTCGGGAATTCATGATGTGTTTCATTCTGCTTTTACTGCCTGTTGTTAGAAGGACTCTCCCCAGTCATTAAAGAATGCAAGAGCACAGTTTCAAGATAAAATGTTGAGGAACTCTACTGCTAATTCCTTTCTTTTATACATTTTTTTCTTTTTCACGTACATTGTCTTCATTTCAGTCCATGTGATAATTTTACAGTTCTTTTTCTATTTTCCACATTTAAAATTTTAAGTATACTTTTTAACACATAGCACCAAATCAAATGTTTTACTCAGGCCCTTATAGTGTCCTACAGTGTGTCAATGTGGGGTGGCCTCTTCTTGGGGCTGGGATGGCACCTGAGGAGACTTCCTGGGATGAAATTCCCTCACCTCATCCTTCCAACTCTCTGGGTGTTTTACTGCTGGGCATCCATGAGTGCCTTTGACCCTGAGAGTGAAGTGAACTAATCTCCTGGGTACCCCTGGGCAAGCACCCTGTGTGTGTTTGCATGTGCAGTGTCATCATTCTGATCCATGCAGTAACAATACCCCCAATGGGTACACCTAACCTCTCACCTGTCAAATGTCTTTGGCACGTCATCATGATCACCTCTGTTGTTGGTTAGTTTTGGTTTTGTTTGCAAATTAATATTTGTCTGAGGTTGTGGTCTGCATGTTTGTTCCATGTACCCCACTGACAGCCTCCCTCAGGCACACCCAGCTGCTTTGGCATGCTGATGGGTTGTTGTTCCCTCGTGGTCTTCCAGGGGTGGAAGGGGCCCAACTGCCTCACCTCAGTCTGCTCCACGGGCTGCAGGGGAACCTCAGCTCTAGAGGCTCTGGGACACCTCCTCCCCTCCTTCCTCACTGACCTGGATGTGTGCAGGGATGTTTCTTTCACATATTCTCATTCCTCTCTCCAGCAGCAGCTGGATTTTGGGTGAGTTTTTTTACCACATCTTAAATGCATCATCCAAGAGGTGCTATCACTGTTGCTGGGCTTGGCCTCTGCCAGTGGTGGGTCCAGATTGGAGGCAGCTGGCATTGGTTCTGCAGGACATGGGGGAAGCTTCTGGCAACTTCTCACAGAAGCCAAACCTGTATCTCCCCAACTACCATGAGCAAATTTTCATATCAATCAAATACAAACTTAAATTTATATTTCAGGGAGCACAAAAATTTATTTTTTTGTTTAATGTGATTATTCTTTTAAAACTGGGCACTGATTACTATTTTCATTTTCCTAAGCTTTACTGAATCCTCCTTAAACGTTTTGCTAACTATAGAATGATAAAGTCATTCAGTCTAGAAAAGGAAACAAATACTGAGGTTCATTATAGGAATAATATATTTATCAACCAAATTACAACAAGAGCTGTAATTTTTTTCTCTGTTTGATTAGTCAGCATGGCTCATTGCTACTTCATGAGAAGATGTATTGCAGATAATACTACAGTATACAATCTGATACAAGGCTCCAGACAGCTGTATCTGTTTAGAAATTAACTCAGATTAATGTGGAGATAATTGTTGGAGCTCAGTTACATGTTTTTGCTAATTAAGGATTGAGGGAAATGCCATAGAAGAGACAGTACATTTGTTAACAAGAATACAGTAATGATTTAGCTTTCCCATTGACCTCTGAAAAGGTTAAAATGCTGGAGCTTTTGGTAACAAATATGTAAAAAGGGTTTTTCTTTATCTTTAAATAAAGAAACTATATTTCATCACACTTGGAAATATGAGGAAATAAGTAATTGATGATTCCATATATTTCCTAAAGTTATTCAAAATTTTTATGCATTATAATCTTTGTTCTTATATTTTATTATCTAGATTTAGAAACCAAAAAACATAAATTCATTTTCTTGTGTGATTCAATCTTATATGGGTCTCTTCATAATTTTTGAGCCCTCCTGAAACAATATAAACAAATTTAGCAGAGAAGGAGCAGCCTCATGCATACATTCAATATTGTGTCAGGCACATAATTTGCATATAGCAATTAAAACTGTTGTACATAATGAGTCGGTGATATATATCAAAGATAAATACAAATGTAATATAAACATAAAAATACATAATAAATTAAAGTTTCTTCTTTTAAAATTTGAATTAAGGTCATAATTTGTCTAAAATTAATTTCAGTTGTACATCCTGGAACTCGCTGTCTTATCCACATGAACAAGTTACTATCTTTCCTTCTTAAAGCTCTATTAAATCTCAATAGATTTAACTGATATAATTTAATAATGATTCTGAACACTGTCTTATAAACAGAGTAAGCCTTAAAGTAATGATCATTTGACGCTGAAAGTAGCTCAGTTGTTTAGAGCATGGTGCTAATAATGCCAAGGTGGCTGGTTAAATCCCAATAAATGACATTCACTTAACAGTTGGACTTGATGATCCTTGTGGGTCTCTTCCAACTCCGAATATTCTGTGATTCTTATTAGCATGACCTTGATCTGGCTACTATGACTATGCCATCTGGCCAGTCTTAAGACGGGATATTTTGCTGAAATTTCTAGAACCATGTTCTGGTTGTGTAATGTCCTTAATGGTCTTGTGATCAAACCTTCTCTTTTACTGAAGTGTTTTTCAGGTTTTATTGGTCTATTGAAACCAATAGATTTAGGTATTTTAATGAATAATGATGAAACAATCATAAAGTCTGTAAGCCATTCTATCAAATAAATTTGTTCATGTTTGCAGACCTCTTTAATAATGGACTTTTAGAAGCAATAGACTGGATGAAAGTAAACACTATCCATACGACTTCGTAAGTACTGATCCTACTGTAAAAATTTTGGAAATTTGACTTTGAAGAATGAAGAATGAGACATGAATGGATGATGAATTTGTATGGTTATTTTGAAGTGGAAGTATGGTAAAATTCAAATAATAAAGCAGAGAATCAGAAGATGTCATATCTTTGCATCGATTACCAGCCACACAAGTAATGTGACTATTTGGACATACTTTTCCAGTATATAAAATAGGGATTTCTCTTTGATTCAAAAGATTATTTGAAATATCAACTTTTCATTATTTTCTTGATGAGTGTTACATAAGTTTACAGAAGACATTACCTAAAATTTGAGACAGTTCAGACATCTGACATTTTTGAATATTTGTTTGCAAATGTTAGGTTATCTCTGAAAAAAAAATTATTTTACAGGAAAAGGAAAAATAAACCAGTGTGGGCAAAAGAAGACCTGATTTTCCAAGGTAAAAAACACAGTAAGATAGCAGAAAAAGTACATTCTGCAAGAAAAAAATGAACTACATTTTTTTGTTATGAAGATGATTCCACTGTTAGTACAGAAAATTTCAGTCACTACTGAAATGAGTTTCATTTTACTTCAGAGTTTTGATTCCTTTTAAAGTAGAACACTTCACACTTTGGTAAAAAAATACCAGCCAAAATACATCTTCTTACTATGTCTGTCTACAGTGCACACTATTCATTTTGTCAAAGCTAGCAGAAAAACTGTATCCTTATCCTGTATAATAGAAAACAATTTTTAGAAGAGGACTGAGTTTTCTTGTTATATGTGACTCGCTCCTCGCAAACCACTAATTCAGTTCGAGGCTCCACAGAACTCTAACCTTATGTTCTGGCCTCTTTCTTGTATTGCAATTCCTCTTAGACATCCTGAGAAAACTTCTGCAGTACTCATGTAAGTAGTGCCATAATGTTACTGTGACTTAAATATGATTATATTTCTGTGAAAATTAGGTGTTGACCAAACATATATCTTCCTATATTATCAAAGCTTCAAAAATTTTCTGGTAGTACTTATCTCAATCTCATTTTATCAGAAAGACATCACCTGTGCGGATGAAAAGACCGCATGCTGCTTAGAGAAGGAATGACACAACTTTTTCTCTGTCTGCATAGGCTCAAGCAACAATCTCTGGCTAGTAATAATAGAGATAATGAAAAAAAGCTGGATATGTTTACCTTAAATTAAGATTTTATTTCTAATGAATGCCTCCTATCTGAAATTCAGGCATACAGAGACAGAAAAGTAGCTGTTCTGAATATTCCCCCTTAAGGATCAGTCTCTAGATATCACTTGTTATTACTAAAATTCTCATTTTGAGTAAACTAAAAAAGCATACTGCATCAGCAGACCAAAGATAAATTTAAAGCATTCTTCATAGCCCTTACCTATGAAGACAATAGCTAAAAAAAAAAGAAGAAGTAGAAGTAGAACAGATAGGTTTATTACTCAAAATATTTCTTTGTATTCAGAGTATAGAGTTTAGCTTATCATTATATCATTAACTTCTGGAAGACAACACAGAAGAAGAAAAGGTCATTCATTAACACTATATTATCTCATCTGATTCTGTGCAAGTATTGATCACATCAGTGGTAAACAAGTTAAGCTCACAAGCATTGTTCCTCCAGGCCTATAAACATTGTACTTTCATATACTTAGCATTTTAAAAGAGGAAATATTTGCATTCCTAACCATTGTCAGAAATGTAATATTTGCGTCTTGAATTTATAATTTCTTGTTTATGCATGCTAATTATGTAAATATTATGCAATCTGATGTTTAACTGCAAATTAAATAATTGCTTCAGAACCGGTTGCCACAATAGATCCAATGAAACAAAGATCTTGAAATTGCAAATTAAATTATTAGATATCTGTGAAGTAGCTTTAAATACCTTATTTGTTAATGGAAATTGATAAGAAATCATGTTCAAGCAGCAGGACAGAAAATGAAGCAAAATGAAAGGCAGGCAAGAGCACCAAGCAGCAAAAGTGTTTCTTAGGGTAATATTTTGTATTCTGCAGCTACCAAACAACTACAATGCTCTAGTGAGATGCAACTGCAATTTAATAACTGGAAATATGTTCAATTACTTATATTACTTTTGCCTGGGTCTACATATTTGGGAGCAAAATGACTATGAAACCTAGAAGGTAATATTGCACAGGTTAAAAGCACTGCATTGTGTGATAACCTGCATTTTTAAATGTTGAGTTTGGTAAGGAACTTTTAAAAAAATATCAGAATTTCTCAGAATGAGTCACGATGCTTAATAGAGTACTTTTTATTTTTGCTAATATTTTGATTTCTTGGTTATATCAAGATCTTTGATAATATCAGGATCTGATGGAAAAAAGTCAATCCAGTGGATAATATCAGGGAAAAACTATTCAGGATATTTTTTTTCTTATCAGGTAACTTACTATGCACAATACCAGAAAGCATGTTGTGCATAATTTTTACTTTTATTTAAATAGGAATGCTCAAATTTGTGGACTACCAAGGGGCAAATTACTAGCTAAAATTATGTGTCTTCCACAATAACTTTACTTTAATCCTCATGTATTTTTTCAGAGTCTGTCACTAGATTGCCACATATTCTTCAGTATATGTCATAAACCTCAAAAAGGAAACAAATTTATAGACTGAGGTACCTATAAACACATATTTTAACAAAATTTGTGCATTTTGATTGAGGTACAGAGATGGCTCATTTCTACAAATTGTTTTCATTATGTAGCCAAAGCTGCTATCTCCCCAGTTTCTGTATATTATAAACAAGTTTTTTCCTCACAGCATTTAGTTTTCTTGATACAAGAGAAGTTATTTGTCCAATTCCACTTTTTTAAACTAAGCAGTACTACCTATTTTTACTGGTGTATAACAGAATAGTTCTCAAGCTGAAAGTCTCCTCTGTTCAGGAGGACAGAAAATAAGTTTTTCATTGCCCATTTTTCTACAGTTGTCATTTGCATTTAATTTTCTTCCGTCTTTTCTTCCTTTGGTTGACTTTTCATCGTACTTTTCTTTTCAGCTTTTGTTACTTTCTCTCCTTTTGTAAATTCCTATTGATGTTTTTCTTCTGCTATGGGATTATTTAACTTGACATAAAAGCGTGATCATGTGGATTTGATGCTCCCAGTCCTTCAAATCTTGAGCTGTTGTCCTGAATCTTTGTTATATAAATGAAAGGTGGTACAGGCTTTTTTTTCAACTCAGCAATATTTTGGTTTCTCTGTGTGTTCCTCTGTAAGAAAAGTACTTGTATGAACTAAAACTTTCATCCTGCATTGTGTGATGAATGTGCCTCTGTTTGTTTCCCTGTATCTTTTTGGGATACAATTTAGCAATCATTCACAGTGGTTTTGTAGCTGTCTGATCACTTGCTATTATTGCCCTGATTATTTTTTCCAGAAAATGATATCTTGAGGAAGCTGTTCAGGAACTTGACTGGGATTTAGTTGAAGAATTCCTCATAGATGAGTAATATTTCCTCAACATCCGTTCTGTTGACTCTTTGGTATTTGCCCCTGTGGCCTGAGCAGAGCTTGTTAGCCACCCTGAAATTCATCTAGTGCGCACCCACCTCAGAATGTCACAGTCTCATAAATAGCCAGGGTCCTGAACTCATGAGTATCTGCTTCTCTCATGATCTGAGAGGACTTTGTTCAAAATGCCAACTTCATATCATTAACCATATTTAGAAGACTCACAGATATTTGCCTTACTGATTCTTAACATTACTTTGAGGGGAAAGAAGACACAATCAATCACTTACAAATGACAATGACAGTTATGTAATTTGAAAGAATCAGAGAGTATCTGATCATATATTTAATATCCTTCTTCATACTTATCTGTTAAATTTAACTGTGATATAAACAAGCCGAAGTCAAAACAGGTCAAGATGCAATTACAAACTACATTCAGAGAAATTCAGGCATGTTGTTATCAATAATTAAACTTACATTTTCTATCACCACATATCATGCATTGCAATAAACAGTTTGTGCTAAATTCCCACTTTTTTAAAATTATCCGTTCAAAGTCACATATTTCTACGGTTATATTTCTTTTTGGAGGTTATGTACCTTTTTTTTGCCTAAAAAGAATATAGATCATTATGATGATAACAGTATTTTGATAATGTAGTTTGCTTTTTTCTTTGTTTTGAACATTAAATTATTAAATTTCATTCCCTGATTGAAATTTTGTTTGTTACTGCTCATGGAAAACAATTGCTAAAGTTTGCACATATTCACAAAGAATTCTGCTGCATACCTAATGATCTAAGTGAGGTCATTATAGGTAAATATTAAATGCTAATATAATTAGGAAATGTCAAAATGAGGTCACAATAAATTTTTAAATTAATTTAGACTTTTACTATGTGTTAGATGTTTATAAAAAAATTTTCAAAAAATTAGATTAAGTATGTGTTTTAGAATATTTTTCTGAATAAATATTCAGAAGAATATGAAAGACTAGAAAATTTAGTTATGATCACTCTCCCTCTTCCCCAGATGATAGCAGGGACTTGAAACCAATGCTTCAATAAACAGTGTCTTCAATGTGGACTTCAATATAAGAACTTCTATCTTGTATTAATCAGGCTAGTTAAAATATATGTTGTTTATAGCCCTTGTTTATGCATTGTTTATAGCCTTTCTGTTTAAATGTATTAAGTGCTGCACAAAAAAACCCAAACCTCTCTTGAGAAATTGTGACAGCAGAAATACATTTCAGTCATACCACTCTTTAAGTAAATAATTTTCTTTAAAGAATTGTTCCTAAAGGGCATGGAACTCTCAAAAATAAGTATACACTCTTTCCCAAGATGAAATTGAGTCTCAATAAATAGAACTTAACATCACAGACAACCAAGTGCTTGCTAATTGTTGCAGAACTGCCAGTCTGAGAATGAGTGCATGCTGCAGTGTGTGCTCTGCTGACACTCTGAAGAATTGTTCAATGGGATGGTAGGAAATAGTTCAGATACATTTGGTTGCATTTGTCAGATTCACATTATTATAATAAATGTATTTCCTAGTTCAACAAACCTTTCTGTTATTTCCTAGGAACAGGATTTCAGTCATGTTAAAACTCTACCTGTTATTAGTGCTTTCTGTAAATTCTTTATTAGTAATTGACATATTTAGCCCTCCTTTATTTCTTCAGTATATGAACATAAATGTTCATCTCATCATAATAAATAATTCAAACTGAACAGCACTTATAAATGAAGCACATTTAAAATCAAATTTATCAAGCATTACAGTAGAGTTCAGTCTAGGAATCTCATTTGCTTTACAAGCTCCACAACCAGGGATTATAGATATTTAAAAATATTTGAAATTGCACTGGCATTTTCAGAAGAAATTTTGCAGGCAGAAGAGGCACAGAAGACTTCTTTTATTTTAAGATGAAGTTTTTTTAAAATTATTTGTCAGTGTAAAGTGTTGGCACAGTACATAATATTGTAAATGAAACAGAGTGAAAACAGATAAACCCAAGGATGAGTTATGTTTTTATCCTGAAATTACATGCTCTATGCCTGGATTAGTTACAGTACATGTAACCTACAGATAGAGTAACTCAGTGCTTATTGACAGTCTAATATTCATTTGCCTTTTAATTCCTGTCTCCAAATCTTAACAGGATAATTATATTCTTCTTCATTCCTTACTCAAAGCTGAATAATATCTTTAAGGAGAAGAAATTGTGGTTTTCATTTCACATCAGAAAGCACTATACTGTCATAATATTTGAACAAAATATATGAGTTGACTGATTAAGAAACAATTAATTTGGTGCCATGGAGCAGCAGAATTCACAGAACACAGAACTATTTCCTTCCCCTTCCTCCTCCTCTACAAGCCATTAGGAGACTGAAAATGAAGATATAATGTAGAAATCATAATGGCTGTATTTGCTATGATTTTGAAGTGAGGACAGATCATGTTCTTTTAGAGGAATACAATGACTAGGAAAATGTAAGATTCCTTCCTATACATCAGTGACTTCATAAGCATCTGTAGGGCATAGGAGATGCAATTGCCAGTACAGGAACTACACAGCAAAGACCTAAACTGAGTTGAGTCATACTCTCAATTCAAATGTAACATAGTCACCTCAGAGGTGCCTAAAGGAAGGGAATTGATTGTTCTTTGTCTAGGTTTCATTTCTGTGTATCACTGCACTGCTGTTGTCCAGTTTTTACACTTGCCATGAGCAACCACAGCGAATCAGAGGTTCCCACATCTCTTTGGCTGTATGTGAGCATGAGGAAAGAAATGGAGTAGCTCTGCACAGTATCAAATTTACAAAGGCTCAGTACTCTACTTGAAAGGTCATGAGAGATTAATAATTTTTTAAACATAACTCTGGGGCTAAACAGAAAAGTAGTCTTGATTTTCTTTTGTTCCTCAATTTATCGCATCTTCATTTATATGCTTTGACACTCAATTCCTCCTTTCCTTACCCCCTACTCTGTCCACATCCATTTTACTTTACAGCCCTTCAGAATTTCTTTTTCTTACACAACATAATGCAACTTGGACTTGCACTGGTTACCAGTGCACATTTCACTTGATGCTAGATCTTAGCTACACCACTGACTAAACTGTAGGCTTTTTGCAATCAAGGCAAAGCTGCATGACAGGTTACAGTCCTAAACTGTATAATGTCTATCATTTTTTTTATTAAAAGTCTACTAAATAAAATGGACTAGAAAGAGAACACAGTGAACAACACCAAGCTGTAATTAATCTCAAATGTTGTTTTTATTTTTTAATTTAAAGAAAACAACTGAAACAATTGCTGCTGCTCCCTACAACTGCAATGTACCTGTGGCGCTGCTTAGTCATAGGCTGCCTATTAGAACCTCTTCTTCTAAGCATACTGAACCTGTAAAGTTTCAGGAGCAATAGGAAGCCTTTGAGAAAGCAGCAGAAACCTTCCCCTTAGGGAGAGCAGGTAGCAGAATGGGATCAGGGAAGCACAAAACAAGTTTCATAACAAGGGCTGGATTTGAAAGCCTTCAGCTCCATTCAAGTGCAGCAAGGTTCATTAGCCTTGTGAAGCCTTTGAAGTGAAATGAAAAGAATTCTGCCATGATTCCATACCATCAACCTCTTTTTCTTTATCCATGTAGTGCTCCTTTATGTATATAGGCTTTGTAACCAAGTGTTATGGTTTAACTGGCCAAACACCAAGCACCCAGCAAAGCCGCTTGCTCACTCTCCCCTGCCACAACTGGGCAGAGGGGAGAAAAATTTAACAAAGGTTTCATGAGCTAAGAACTAGTAGAAAACACTTCAAGGGCAAAACTGGCTCAGCTTAGAAGCACTTCACATTTAAAAGGGATTTATTAGTAACAAAATTAGAGGAGAATAATGAGAGGCAAAATAAGCCCTTGAAAAAACATTTTACTGCCAACCTCTCCCTCCTTCCCATAGACAGGACAGGAAGTGGGAGTGCTGGCCAGTTCGTCATCCAAGGCTTTTTTTCATTGCCCAGGGAGAGAGGAGTCCTTCCCCTGTGAGCTGTGGGGTCTTTCCCATGGAAGACAGTTCTCTGTGAACTCCTCCAATGTGGTTCCACTCTTACATGCAGCAGTCCCCCCAAAACTGGTGCAATGTGGGTCGCTCCCACAGGTACACACCCTAAAACTCCTGTGGTGTGGTTCACTTTTCCATAGGATGCAGTCCTCCAAGGACAGGCTGGAAACAGGGCCCCTTCTCTCCACTGGGTCTCCCACTGGATCACACCCTCCTCCAGGCATCTCTGAACTCAACCTAGATCCAGGCCAGAGTAAAACATAAACTTCCTTTACAACCAATACAACCAAGTATTTCTCACACACACAAAAAAGGAACAGGCTTACCAGTGGCAATGATCCAAGACAGAACAAAAAATGATCATATAAAAGTAACTGCACTCAAAATAGCGGCATCTCTTTGAGACTTGCCATTCATGTGCAGAATTGGGAACTGTTTGCACTTGGGTCCTACTGAGATATTATAATCTGGCAGGTTAATAATTTTCTCATCCTTCCCTCAAGTTCATTCTGATCCAATATTCGGTTATACAAATTCATATTACATTTTTTAATTAGTTACTTATAATTTTATGCTTGAGTTCCTGCAGCTGGGTAAATAAGTGTGGGTGATAGTTGTAGTATTTCTTGTGCATGTTTAATGCTTTTCCCTTGTGAGTTCAGTAGTGTTCTTTCTTTCCAAATAGCTCCATGTACATGAACCACTTCAACTGCATACCTTGAGTCTGTATAAATGTTGATCTCTCTTCCTTTTGCCAATTCCAAGGCCCGAGTTAGGCAATTATTTCAGCTTTTTGCACAAAGGTGTTTGTTGGCAATGGTCTGCATGTGGTAACCACATACCCAGCATGTTCTT
>VRYO01001463.1:75246053-75291238 GCA_009812075.1 Sialia sialis | reverse complement strand
TAATTTCTTTAAGATTAATGTTTCATGGGCAGTTTCTCCAGACATTCTGAGGCTGTCAGATCCAGGTGATGTAATCTGTATACGAGCTCTCAAATTCAGCAGAGGCAATCTGAGTTGAGCTGTGACTCCCTGCATGTCAAAATGACACAGTCTCTTTAGTTCCAAACCTGGTCCTAATTCAAGGGTATGACGTGAAATTGAACTGTGTGAGATGACCATGGTGCTTTAGGGTAAGGTTTGCACAGAAAATCTTGGAGAATTTTTCTCCTCTCGGTATTTAGGAATGCTATTCTTAACACATGGTGCTTACTTTGATTAATTGATACAACTGCATTTCCTTAATATAGTAGTGGGTAGCATAAATTATTGTCTTAAGAAATGTTGAAGTTTTAGAACTTTTATGGAAATTAAATTTAACTAACTACTGAAAATGAGAGTAAAAAAGGATTACATAAAGACAAAAAAAAACCCCAAAACCATGCAAAAAACCCCCAAAACTAAACAAAAAAAGCCCCACCACCAAAACACAAAACAGTGGAATATTTTCTTTTATTTTCATATGAAATCACTTACTAAAGCATGGTCTGCTAAGACCATTTTGGCTAGCTAATATATGCAAACTGTCACAACTTAAGTCTATGGTGAAAACAATGCTCTTATTGGGAAATAGGTTCACTCTTGAACAGTTCTACAAAGAATGAGGTTAGAAGAATATTTACAGTTTCTGCATATCCTTTTTCCCAAAACTTCAATTTTTTTTGTTTAGTTTGTTGATTGGTTGGTTTTATTTTGTGGGTTTTAAAAATGTTTTTTATAAAATCTGTTTTGACAGAAGTCAAATGTAATGTGTGCAAAAATAATGCAAATTCAGAAGGACAGCAGGAGGTTACTTAGATATCTATTCAATATCTAAAATACAAATATGAGCAAAAAAGGGAACATATCTGAAGAATGAGCAGTTTTTTCTTCCTCTGAATTTTTAACAATGCATGCAACAACCAACAAATGAACCAATAGTCTACAGCTTAAAAAAACAAAAAAATAATCTTTTATTTACAATGATAATTTTATATCTTCCATAATAAAAGACTATTCATGTTCACTGGTGCTTAATTTCAGCTTATCTGATTACATGAACTAATATTTATGACAGAATGGTAATTATTTTAGTGCATTTCTGCTATTTGCATTGTTAACAAAATTTCTTGCCCATTACTAGTTTCTCTCGAGCCAAGAGAGAATATGTTTTGGCAACACAATTAATTTTCTGGGGTCTAATAAAGCACTTAGTTTATAAACATTCCTAAATTAATAAAAAACAATAATTTATTATTAATTGAAAACAAAGCTCAATCTATTCCTTAATTTTTAATAGAACAGAAAATCCATTTACACGCTACAATTGTTCTGCTGATTGAAAAGCTGTAAATTTAACGTCTGCAGAAATATCTTCTTTCTCAGTTAGTCAACAGAAAATATTTTCTCTTGTCCCACAAGAATGGATGCATTTCTTTTAAATGTCAGAGCTTGAAAATATATAGTTCTGATATGTAAGTTTCTCTTAAGATAATGAACCATATTTGACTTCTGGATATTCCTTTTTTTTTCATATACTATTTTTCGTAGATGTCTAAATTTACTGTTACAGAAAATGATCATGGGCATTTAATTTGTCACTTAATTCAATATCAGTAATTTTTCTCATAAAGAACCATAAATAGAATTTACTTACAAAAGGTCTTCTCCCTGACATATTTCAAAGAAAGAAGTGACACAAAGAAACAGATTTGTGAAGCCCAGGAATTTCAGTTCACCGTCTTTTTCTATTCCTATTTTCCCAAATATTTTTTTCTTTAGAAACATAAACTTGGGTTTTTACTCATAGGAAGGACTCAGACATTATTAATATTTGATTGATTTTTGTGGTCATAATCTCAGTTTCTAATGCAGTTTTCAGAATAATGAAGTTTGTTGTGAATCACTGGACAGAAAATTAATGCCTGAAAAAAGACAGGATAAATTTATTTGATATTTGTGACAGATAAGAGAACAAACAATAATTTTAAATCTTTTGTCTTAATCCATTTTAAAAAGGGAAAGGTGATCTATGCCAGAACACAAGCTAGCCATGAATATTATTGTTTTTCAATAATTTGGGAAAACACACGTAGTATTTTAGAGCTAATTCAGTCAGTAATTTCATGGTGTTTCAGCAATATCCTTACAAATTCATAAAAATGCAAGACACAACTCCAAAATATTTAGCAAAAAGAACTTACTTAGCTTTGAGATCTATGGAAAATTTTGGATTTTAAGAGCTCTGATTTTGGTAAGTCAGAAGGCTTTTTCACATCTTTCCTTATAGAGCAATGTTTGATTAAAATGAAGATTTGTAGAAATAATTGTCTTTAAGCATGAATCATTAATTGGCCCAAAACCAGAAAACTTCATGAAGTCAAGTAGAGAGACATTCTCATTTAACTTCCTGCCATGTAATACTAAAGGAAGGTGTTCCTACATATTTTAATACAATCTATTACCTTAGGAAACTGCAGTAAAATGGCCTTGATGGTAACAATAGTAATTCTGTTAAAATGGCACTAACATTGGTAACAAAGCTGCCCAAAGCATAGATGTACACAAAAAACACTCTACTATTAGATGTACTGTGAAATAAAACAAGGAAGAATAAAGCACAGATTATCTCACATCTGTCAGTTCTAAGGTAATTTTTTGCTTGGGACAATGGTAACCAGTCACTCCAGAGCTATACAATTGCACCTAATAATTATCTGCTAATTTTTTTTAGCATTTATTTTACCTTTTCACCAGCACAGGAGAGGAACTTAACTGGGGATGCAAAACAAAAAATTCATCTTGAGTTTTTATACAGTTGAGGCAGTGTCCTGGTTTGGGACAAATTTGGGAGGACTTCCAAAGTAGACTCTTCTAGAAAGCAAATTCAAGGGGCCCCTCCCACAACTGGTTCAGGACAGACTTGCTTAGAGAAAAGTGGAAAAAAATGCTTGTTTGACAAGCAAAGTACAGTAATTTCACGACTATAAGGTGCACCAGATTATAAGGCATACTGCCGGGTTGCCGGCAAATTTCCAAACTTTGTCCGTATATACGGTGCACTGGACTATATGGCACACTTTTTTTTGCAGCCAAGATCCACGTACAACAAAGTAACCAATTAGTAATGGAATCGAGGGGTTTACTGACAGGTGCTTAATTTGCAAACATTTTTCACGGATTGGTGTAGCCTTTAAACACAGCCTAAAAAGAATCAAAACACTAAAAAAAATACAGAGAAAAATCACTCGTTTTTATTAAGCCTGCCGGCTCTGCTCTTGCCCAGGTGAGGGGAGGGGAGCAGGGTTGGGAGGGCTGGGGACCTGCCCCCCTGGTCTGGGGGAGGCGGCAGGGGTCGCAGCCGGGAAAGTGTCCTGGAGAGTGGCAGAGCTCCCCAAGAGCCGTGCCAGCCTGCCCCGGTGTTGGGCTACTTGTGGCTCATGGCTCAGTGCTGCTTGCGGCTGGACACAGCTTGGTGCGGTTCGGCAGAACAGATGATTGGGGTTACAAGCATCATAAAGTCACCCTAGGACAGGCAGGCAGCAGTCAGGAAATTCAGGAGGTCTTCTGACAATGCTTTACTTAAACCACTGCCTTGGCCATTCTACAAAGGAAGTAATATTTCCGTTGGCTTTTGTTAAACATAAAGCTTAATGCACTGAATTAAGTTTTATTAATGTAGCCAGCAAGAGAGAGGGGATGTGGAATGTGCCTGAGATGGTTTTCCAAGGGAATTGTTTTCTTATGGTTTCCTGAGTTGCCTCAGTTTTCAGCATTAATATTTTATCAGTGAAGGAAACACTTCTTTCATTATACCTTTGAAATATGTGGAAATCTGGCATCTTTGCTCTAAATGACTCAAGCAATATTTTTTAATAGCTAGTACTGGTCCCTAAGAGTTAGAAGCATGGGTTCTAGTGCTGGATTTCCCATAGACTGTGCCACTGATATTGGAGAGATCCATCATGGTACAAAAGGTTTCTTGTCTTTAAGCTATAAACAATAATGTCCTCCATTCCTCATTTTCACTAATTTTTAATAAAAAGATGGAAAATCTGATATAGAACAGGATTGAACATGTTTGAAGTACATTTGAGATTATATACAATTTGAGATCCAGGTAAATGGAAGGAATTTCAAACCAGGCAAACAGAATTCATCTCTGACTGCCTTGTAGTCCCTTTTCTCAGGCAAAATGTGTAGTAAATTATTGGATTACATTAGATAGGATGCAGCTCAATGGAGAAAGACCATGGATGTCTTATCAAATGTCAGTTATGATTAAACAATTTTCTTGTGCTGACAACACACAAAGTGCTTGGACATGTGCAGTCAATCTTACTACCTAATTATAATTTCACTTTGACCATAGAAATCTCACTTCTTTAACCATGTAAAATCTATCACAATAATCTGTTTTATAGCCTGGAAATTACAGTAATTTCAAACTGATAAGCTGCAACTATTTCACTGAAGAATCGAGCTGATACCCGAAGTGCGGCTAACCACCAGGTGCGGCTTATTTATGGACAAATTCCGGCCAAATGCCAACCCAGAAGTGTGAGCCGGCTGGCCGGGGAGCTGCCTCGGAGATGCTGCTGGGTGGGGAGTTGCCCTGGAGCCTCTGCCGGCTGGGTGGAGAGCTGGAGCCACTGGCGAGCAGGTGGCGAGCCACCGCCGGTTTCACACAGCAAGGGGAGGTGGGCAGGAGATGGTTTCACTCTGGCGGCAGGCCGGAGCCGGCTTCGTGCCACGAGTGGGTGGCAGGCCGCCGCTTTTGAGCAGGTGGGGAGCCGTGGCAGCCAGCGCCAGTGGCGGGAGTGCCGGGGCCCGCAGCACAGGGAGGGCGCCTGGGGCTGCATTTAAAAGTTTTGCCAGTCTGTGAAAACCTGACACCAAACCCTGCAAGCGCAGGATTCTAACTCATTACTTTGTTGCACATGGATCCTTGCTTAAAAATAAAAAAATAAAAAATTGCAGCTTACATCTGGTGTGGCTTATTTATGGACAAATTCCATGGTCTTCCCGGCTACCCAGAAGTGCGGCTTATAAAGAGGTGTGGCTTATGAGTGTGAAATTACTATAATCAGGGTAAGTTACAAACTACAGGTTGGAAATACAAAAACCCCACCAATGACAAACTCTTTCAATTATTTTATCACAGAAGATGAGGTCAGTGATGGAATAAAGAAACCACTTTACAAAATATTTAGAGGAAGATAAGATGACATGATGGAAGAAGATTTTTTTATTATAAAAAGAACTTCACAGATACAAAGCAGGACGAATAAAGTGGTCAGGTTTTTCAGCAAAATATAATCAATACTGATATAACTTAAATGTCAACACCCATGCTGTTCCACATAGTGATTTGGAAAATAAGAGAGAACTGAAAAATAACAAAATTTGCTGATATTACAAAGATTACTTGACATCCAAAGAAAAAAACAATTGTGAAGAATTAGTGATTTCTATCAGCACTATTCAGAAAGGTATGTAAAAAAGATAAGAGAAAAAAAAATTCTTTCTTCTTGAAGAATACTGTGAAGTGTAGCTCTCCAAACTGAAAAAATAACAGACTTCTGAGATATTTTGAAACTGGCCTATTCAAAACTGTTTTCAGAACCTTTAGAAAACATGGTTAATCAACATAGTAATTTTTTGAGAGATTTTCCATGATCCATACCTTTTGAATACCTTTTGCATACCTTCCAGATTTTTGGTGCTAACTGTGAAATAAGTGGATTAGCCCTAATGAGGACAGGTGGAAGGATCTGCTAAGACACTGAAAGCAAGCACAGCACCACAAAGGGTACAATGGAAGCCACTTGGCAATAAAACTGACAATGAAATTTAGTGCCAAGAAACACAGTAATTTAGCTGACTGCAGAGAGCTATACAGCAAAAACAGAGAGCCTGGAGAAAAACCTCAGGTCCAATCAGCTGTAAATTTTGTGATTTGAGCTCCTACCCTCATCTTCAATCCATGTATCTTTCCTTTTTACCTGATAAGCAGAATGAAACATCAGACATTCTGGCATGCTACAAATCAATTTCTATTACTCTATTGATCAAGATAGTTTATCTTTGTTATTCTTCAAACCATTCAATCTCAGTGACACAGTTTATTTCTAATTTTTAGTTTTCTGTATAGCAAAGGGTTTTGTTTTGAAATTATGTCCAAAATTCCCATGTTTAATCAAGTATACATTACAATTTAAACAGTTAGAAAAAAATAATGTGACTCACTACCAATAAAATAGTAATTTCCCTATATTCATTCTATTGTTTATCATGGCATTGATATTTGCTTTGTATAAATGGTTTCTGTAATATTGACTCAATTTATGTCAATCTGCATTTTTACACATCCTTGAACAGTTGGTTTTTTTTCTAAACTCTAGAAGTGCTATCAGTCTTATTTACTTTCCATTGAAAGTACCATCTCTCTATAATAAAATTCAGAAAAAATAAAACAAAAGCTTATTTGAAATGTTTCCATGAACAAAATCAAATAATATATATTTGAAAATTTAAATATCCATAATTTCAAATATATCGCTATTTCTTTCCTAGGCAACCAAAACTGAGGACTTGCTTCTAAGGGTGCAGGCACACACAGCTTGTTGAAAACATTAACCTGCTAATTAATGCTTTTTATCATAAGAAAAGTTAAACATTTAGGCCTTCCAAAATCCCATGGTCCACAGCTTAGAAAAGAGCAAAAACCTTACAGATGTCTCCAGTCATCCCTCAAAGGATGTCCAACAGCAAAGAGCAGTGGTGAATCTGAAGTCTGGTGGTAAATTTATTTGATAAGAGATCAAGGAGAGGTGAAAATACTGCCCTTTACTCAAGAGCAGCATTACTTCTGATGTTTTGGAACATGCCCCAAAATAATATATTCATGCTGGGAACTGCAGATGCTTCTTCTAGTAGAAAAAGGAGAACAGGAGAAATACTGAAAACAGAAAAATATTCCTGCCTACAGACAGTTTGGGGGAGCTGTTGTTTCAAAGACAAGAAAAACTGGAGTTGTTAAGTTGCCTTCCGTGTCTGAACATTCCCAAAGATTCTTGGCTTCAGTTCATCTTCACTATAGAAGACAGCAGCATCCAGCACAAGTTAAGGCCACCTATTCATGAGTTTTATTTATTAAGCAAAAATTACCCCAAATCTGGAGATGTGTGATTTACACAGTCAGAGGATTAACATGTACTACAGGAAGTTATCCTTAAAAATTTAAGTGCAAATCTTTATGAATACAAACAGAGACACATGATCTTAAATTAGTCCAGAAAGTCATCTACTCTTACTGAGAAATAAAACTGATATCCATTTCATTATAAATGACAGGCTTTTTCCTTTCAAAGTGCCCTTCTTGTCTATTCTAAGTAGACTCCACAGATTATTCCTCTATATCTGTAAAACACTATTAAGGTGAATATATATTCAGCACATTTATTACAGAAAACTTTATTCTGTCTGCATATAGTTAATAACCAGTCTTAGAAATGAAAAATCAAAAATCAAAGATGTTTTTCTAAATTATCAGATACATTGATTTGTATTCTCAGATATTTATAAGAGACTTCAAGCATACCTTTAGCATCAAAATAAATAGCCTTGCAGCATTTTTTAGTGGAAAAACAGGTTTGGCAGGACGTAATACCAATTATTTTAAGATAAACCTGCTTTTCATGTTTCTCAGATTACTCCCTAGGCCCCTTTTCAACAAAGGAGCTAAAAGAGACATGCCAAGGATGGAGGCAACATGCCAAGCCTGAGGCAGCTCCTTCCATACCCTAGGCTTTCAAGCTGCAGCTATTCATTCAAAAGGCTGAAGGAGAAACAACAGTAAACTTCACCCTTTTTTTCCTCATAAATGCATAAACCACAACCAGCTAAAAAGTTATGACCAGATAATAAATGACTGATAGCAATAATTCAAACCAAAATGTAACAAACTGTTATCATACTTTAAATTCATAAGCAGTTTACATGTTAGATATTGATTTTTTTTTCTTATATTCTACAGGCTTTCCTCCATAGAACGAGATTTGACTTGAGATATGGCTTTCAGTGGAAAAATAGGAGGGCATGGACTACCTTTTCAAGTGAGAAGAAAGTGTCCCTTCTCTTTTGTTCACTTAATAAATACTGAGCAGGGTCTCTAGCCAGGGTATTAAAATCTCCAGCTGAATGCTTTCCTCTGACCAAGTCTGAAGTCACAGTGCCGACTCCTAGAAAAATGCACTACTTGCCAGGGTATCCTTAAGCTTTCATATTAATATATTCAATATGAAATATTACTCGGAACAAGATCTGGAACTAGGGCATATAATGTACCTGCTGAGACTGTTAACTATCCAGAAAACTAGATTTTAGGAGATTATAATGTCATCCTAAGAAATCTGTTTCTAGAGAAAGGTTTGTCAGGACACACTCATTCAATCTGACTTAATTCACTCATGGTTCTGACAGTGCTTTTCCTCCAGACTCTTCAAATTTTGATGTATTTGTTTTAGTTTATTGAAACTGGGTCTTCTTCCTCTGTTCCGTGTTCTCATTGCAGAAACTATTTGGAAGAAGACTTTTATCAGCTTTTGGTTTCATCATGGATTGATCCCAAAACTTTTTTTTAATATTTTTTTTTTATTAACAATGAGAACAATCAGTCACTGGAACAACCTCTCCAGGAATTTGCTAGAGTCCCTGTCACTGAAAGTTTTCAAGACACAATTGGATTGCTGAATAATCTCATGCAGGCTGTCATTCTAATGAAAGTTTGGACTGGATGATCTTTAGTCTTACCTTCCAGCCTGGGTTGTTGTATGGTTCTGTGTTTCTATGATTGCCAGTTCAGAGATGCTGCTCCTCGATGGAAGGATGGGATCTGATCCAGGCTCTACCAGATTTTATGTGACTGGTGTGTTAAGCCTAAAACCATTGTGAGCTATTCTAAGTCAGCTTTTAACAGAGCTCCCATTCCCAGAATATTCTACATCATGGTAGCCATTATACTCAGTAGGTGCATTAGATAGATTGGGAACATGCAGATGTCTTCATATTCTGGATTACTGCCTTAAAAATTAAACAAATTAATATAAGCATAATGGTGTTTCTTTAATAGTATTTTAAGTATTTTCTTAAAAGATTGAAATAAATTTGAGTTGCACTGAGAAGGATGGATACATAGTCAAAATTATAAGCCACACGATTTTTTTTTTTTTAATACACTGCAGTGTATAAATTATGGAGTAGATTACTTGTTTCTGTCTTTGCAACCTGACCCTGAAAGAATTTTACTTCCCAATAGACATTCTCTTATACTCTTATACTATTTCTTTTTTTATACCTTTTTGCAGCACTCATATGAAGCCTAAGTACTCACCAATTCATCACAGTACTGTGCATTTATTAAAAAATATATAAAAAATATAAGATACAGGCATCAATACAAATCTCATTATGTGGACTTCTGCTGTAATAAACCTATCCAGACAAAACACTGAAATAACACATGGTCTGAGAAAATTACTGAACAATAGGTCTGACATGTAAAACTTTGGAATTGTTTTACCTGAAGTCTTATGTTATAAACCATATTATATTCCAAAGACTGCAAAGGAAAAAAAAATTAAAACCCCAGAATATTTCATTATAGCTCAGCTGCTTGTATTAATTTTGAAAAAAAAAGGGCAAGGCCTATTCACTGCATCCAGAGTCAGACAAGAAAAAATCATTAGAATTCTGGACTTTCAATAAATAAAATTCACATGAAACTTTCAAAATAATATCTGCAGAAATAATTTATCAATCCCCTGAATATATATAATCATCTGGTTTTCTTAAATCTTTTACCAAGAAGACAGTGTGAATTTTCAAATTAATTCAATATTTTTAAAATTATTTTATCGTTTTTTAAGTAATTCTAAGACAGCTTTTTCTGAGTAAGATGCTTTTGTTGTACAAATGATCTGTTTCATGTAATGGGTGTTAGTCTCGGACTTCTGAGACCAACATATAGTTGAAATAATGCTACATTCACTTAATGAGGATAATCTTGGGAAATGAGACAATGGATTCTGCAATGCACACAAGGCAGTTCTAAAACTGAGTCATTTTCCCTCTGATACAGTCAGGCGGTTTTTGTTCAACAGATTCATATCAAGTAGTGTAGGCTTTTTGGAGGAGCCAGTGACAGAAGTATTCTCCACATCCCTTCCATCTTTCTCTAGCCTTGTTTGATGATTACTTCTCAGCCTCATCTGATATGTGATACTATTCCACCACCATTTTATCTGCTCATCTGCTGATTGCTTTCCTGACACTTTGCCCTCCACTAACACTAGCTTTGATTGTTATCCAGTATTTTGCTAAAATAGAAAAAGAGTTTCAGTGTTGTCTCTCAGATGTGTGTCAATTACACACCAACTGTTCAAGTATCTACCCACTAGCAGATCCAAATATTGGCTATTACAGGTGAACAGGTATAAAAAGGAAAATACATAAAGATTATTATTCAAGCATAGTCTGTTTATCAAGCATGTGAACTGTAAATGAAATAAATCTACACGTTTAATAGAGGGGTTTTTTATATGGATTCTCTATCAAGTTGTTTTACAAGCAAGATGAAGACAAAGAAAAAAATCTGAAAGTTGCATATATTCTAAGTGAGGAAAAAAATACTCTTAATCACAACAGTGTTCTAGTAATGATTTAAATCAGTTATCCACCTAGCCTACTAAAAGTAAAAACACTCAGAAGCTCACAGAGAGGAAGGAATCCTCAAAAAGTGGGAATAAGTTCGAATAAACAAGAAGTTCCTCAATGTGGAACAGATTCGACTCACTGCCTGTGGCAGGGTAGATATGAACATTGTGCAGGCAGTGCTGGCTGCATTTTTGACATTCTGTTTGCCACACAGGAACTGTGTATTGCTGGGCTGAAATCACTGTCTGAATGTGCAATTGGATGAATTTCCCTTATCTATTGGCACATGTGGAGCTATACTGTCTCTTGGGTTGGTTTTCTTTTTGAAATGGTCAACAAATACTTAAAAAGAAAGATCCATGCTACCTGTCCAGCTCTGCTTAACCCAGTTATGAAGATAAATAGAATGTTCACAGCATGGATTTTCATTTCAATGAAAAAACCCAACAAACCAACAAAGAACCAAAACCAGAACCAAAACAACAAATTGCCTTTCTCCTGCATAAATGTGAAATGGTGACATCATCAACTCTGCCAAGCTTCCCATAGATTTATTTTTTCTTTGAAGTTTCAGACAGAAATTGAAATTTTAGTGCCATGTCATGAAGACATGGAAAAGTTTGCTGAGAGCAGCTTTCTGAAATAATAAGGTCAAAAATTACAGCTTAACAAGTCACCATATTTCAAGAAAATGTAAATTATGAGTGTGATCAAGACAATTAAGATTTTTCAGAAATTAATAAAGGTAATTCTTCCAGAATGTTTGATCTCGTTTATTGAAAATCTACTACTTGTCCAAATATAAAACTCTAATATTTTTTCATTCTTTCTTTCTCAGAACAATAGAATGACAGAATGTTTGTTTCCAAATTAAAAACAAAATCACTCTTGCCTTTATGTTAAAAATCTCTATATGAATAAATTAAACACTATCTACAGCACTTCCTTTGATGGACTTTGTAATCAGAGGCCTCTTATTTTCACTATTTCAAAATACAGTCATTTCACACTGATAAGCTGCACCTATTTCACTGAAGAATCGCGCCTATCCCGGAAGTGGGGCTAATCACCAGGTGCGGCTTATTTATGGACAAATTCTGGTGAAATGCCAACCCAGAAGTGCAAGCTGGCCAGGCAGGGAGCTGGGGACGGCCAAGGAGGGAGCTGCCATGGAGCTGCAGCCAGGGAGCTGCTGCAGAGCTGCTCCCCGGCGGGGAGTTGCCGTGGAGCTGTGGCCGGGTGGGTGGTGAGCCAGAGCCACTGGTGAGCGGGTGGTGAGCTGCCACCATTTTTGTGCAGTGAGGCAGCAAGGCGCCAGCTTCACATGGCGAGGGGAGGTGGCCGGCCGCCGCTTTTGAGTGGTGTGGGGAGCTGCCAGGACACTGATTTGAGCAGCACAGAGAGCCGCCAGGCCGCTGCTTTTGAGCGGCACTGGGAGCTGTCGAGCTGCGGCTGCCTAGCAGGTGGGGAGCTGTGGCAGCCAGCACGGGGGGCAGGAATGCTAGGGTCCACGGCACGGGGAGGGCCCCTGGGGCTGCATTTAAAGGCTTCGCTAGTCTGTGAAATCTGTTTGCAAATTGAGCAGGTGACAGCAAACCCCACGATCGTGCCATTCTGTTACTAACTCGTTATTTTGTTGCACATGGATCCTCGCTTTTTTTTTAAAAAGTGCCGCTTATCACCCAGTGCGACTTATTTATGGACAAGTTCCATGGTCTTCCCGGCTACCCAGAAGTGTGGCTGATAACTAGGTGCAGCTTATGAGTGTGAAATTACTGTATATTGTTTGAAGACAATGTCTAAGTAAGGCAACCTCTGATGATTAGAACAAGCTAACAGGTTTCCCAACAGATTTGTATGGAAAATATTGCTTTTACTAAGTCTGTTTCTACTGAGAGAATATTTTGTAGGATTTCTGTATTTTAACTTTTTCAAAATTAACATTTTATTTCAGGCTATAGTGTTCATTATGAACACTAATTAATACTTACTTCTTTTTGGAGTTCTGTTCAGGTCCTGATGATTGACTTTTCCCTAGAGGGATTCCTATGACATGCCTCAGAAATTTTGTTCTAACAGGGATTTCAAGAAGATAAAGAGAACCAGGATATATGACTCCTTGAAGGTATTTCTTAAAGCAAACAAGCAGTACAAGAGAGTTAACCTGAATGCAATATTGTCTTCATCACCCTCTCTTCCCCTTTACAATGGGGAAAGAATTAGAAATATTTTAAAAAAATAAATATTTTAGCAGTCTGAAATTAGGAATATTTTATTGTAAACTATTATACAAGCAGTTATGTTTTTCCTTAGAGATAACACAGGAAAAAAAATCAGTGCTTACCTTCTGCCAGTTCTAATTTTGTATGAAAATGTACTTTTAGAAAGAGAAATACAAGGGGCCATTATAAATGAAAGTAAACTTTAAAATTTGTATTCCACTCAGAGGTGAAAAACTGAAACATAAAATTTCTCTGTAAAGACTACTGGAAAAATGACTCCAGATAATGACTCCATCCGGGCCAAGGAAATACTGTTTTATCCTGCATTAAATTTATTTTACATAATCCATGAAAAGAAGATGTATTGGGTTTGCATGGCCAGGTTTTGATAGCAGGCTGTCCTCCTGCAGGTCATGAATGACCGTGGGGATTCAGAGAACCACCTGTAGCCCAGGAAGGAAACCCATGCTGGAGCAGGTGGATGCCTGAGAGGAGATGGTGACCCTGCTGGAGTCCCAGATTGGAGGAGGCTCCTGGCAGGACCAGCAAACCCAGGAAGAGAGGAGCCCAGGCTGGACCAGGTATCCTGGTAGGACTTGCCACTCTCTGGGGGATGCGTGCTGGAGCAGGCTGTCCTTGAAGGACTATACCCTATGGAAGAGTGACCCACATTGCAGCAGTTCATGGAGAGCTGCTGCCCATGGGATGGGCTCACACTGGAGAAGTTCATGGAGAACTATCTCCTGTGGGAGGGATCCCACACTGGAGCAGGGGAAAGACCCTTCTCCTTGGGCAGCAGCAGGAACAATGGCCATAAACCCCACCCATCCTCTGTCTCCATGGGCCACTGCAAGGGAGGAGGTAGGGTTGGGAAAGAGGTGGCGGGGGGAGGAAGTTTTGAATATTTATTTCACTTTTCATTATCCTGCTCTGCTTTTGACATAAAATTTGTGAATTTCTTCAGCCTAATTTTAAAGGATACCTCTGGAACAATGTATCTTCTCTGACCATTCCTTAAATTAGCTCTAGTCTTTTAAAAGTATGGAGGTGAAACAGGTCTCAGTCTTGCAATACATGGTTTTAAGGTATCTTCATGAATATCCAATGTAATGTCTTTTATCTGACAGTTTCAAAGTTTATTCTAACAAGAGGAGAACAATACCAGTTTTGCAATTTAAACTCAGGTGGTAACTAAGCACCACACACCCAATCACTCACCTTTCCCCAATGGGCTGTGAGAGAAAATCAGTGAGAAATATGATGGGTTCAGAATATTTAATAGGCAAAGCAAAAACCATATAGACAAGCAAAGCAATAGAAGGAATTAATTCACTGCTTCCCATGTTCAGTCATCCCCAGGAAAGCAAGGCTCCATCAAATACAACAGCAACTTGGGAAGACAAATGCCATCATTCAAAATATCCCACTCTTTCTTCTTCCTCCCTCAGATTTTTGTGCTGAGCATGACATCATATGGTATTTGTTCAGTTGGGGTCAGCTGTCCCAGCTGTGTCCCATCCTAGCAGATAATGGACCCTCAGCCTTCTCACTGTCAGGGCACTATGAGGAGTAGAAAAGCCTTGACTCTATAAGCCCTGCTCAGCAGTAATGTGTTATCAACTCTGCTGCCAACACAAATACAAAACATGGCCCCATACTAGCTGTTATAAAGGAAATTACCACAGCCAAACACAGCACAAACAGAAACATGGATATCAGCAAAAAAAGGATTATTCCATCTTAGATCTGTACAGAGTGTAAAGTCATGAACACAAGCCCATGCTGAGGATACTAGAGATATTTACTCTTCATCAACTGCCTGTAGTGGAAATACTTCTTTCATCTTTTATCATTTGCTGTCATTTCAATTGTCTTCATAAACAGACTTTTTATTAAACAGAAGCAGATGGAAGCCAGCAAGCAGTAAGTGTCAATACGTCAACAAATTATAGACTGTCTCTTGAGACAATCCCACTGGGCCCAAATTCGTTACCTATACTTACACTGAATAATTATACAGATTTAATTTCACAAAAGGTCACATGCAAAGGAGGGTATTAAATGCCACTAATGAATGTAGAATCAGGCCCACTGACAGTAACAGGAGTGCAACCACTGCTCTATGTTAGATGTGCTGAAAGAAGCCCAATACTACTCTTTTAAACATACAGTCTCAGGTTACATCTTACTTGTAGCCATTTTCTGAATCTTACTTGCATCCTGACTATTCCGTTCATTTACTTTGTGAATTATGCATGTTACTTAAATCCACTTAAAACTGTGAAATCTTTGTGACATGATGAAGTAAAGGGGAACATATGTGGGCATAATGTTTGTAATAGGTTTTCCACATCTGTATTTTATTAAAAAAGAACAAATATCCTTATACATGCAAAGTCTACATGATTGGATGACTCATTTAAGAGATCCTTGGCTTTGATTCATCAACAATAATCAACACTAATCTCATCAGTCTGCAACATTTTTAGTAGAAGTTTTATTGAGGTAATTGTAAAATATATTGGTGGTTTTTGCAAATAAGTTCTTGGGACAGCTGTGCCCAAACTAACATGGTTTTAATGATCCAGGCTCTATCAAGAATACAGAAACATCACCCAAGCATGAAGAGAAGGAATAACGAAAGGCAAAGTTTAATTGCAATTGAATTTGGCAGAGGAAGGGAAGGTCGAGGGGGGCATCTATTGTCACTTTGCCAGTCAAAGATAGACTGAAATAGTATGTATCTAAGCCTAGAGAACTTTATTTGACAACAGACGCAGAAATAGAAAGGGTTCTTGCTAGCTTCTTTGTCTCAGTCTTTGGTGAAAAATCTGCCCTCAAACCCGGATCTGCCTGGATCTCTGCCTCAAGGCAGTGTGGCATAGTGGAAACTACCCACATCACAAAAATTAAATAAGGAACACTTAAGCTAACTGGAGTTCTACAAGCCCATTAAATCATCTAGATGGTTAGAAGGTACCCAGGATGGTTAGAAGTGCTGGATGACATTATTGTGAGGTCTTGATTGGCCTGGGAAATATGAATTATGTCTCCTTTCAAGAAAATCAAGAAGGATCTGAGCAACTATCAGTAGTCATCCTGATCTTATCACTTGAGAAAGTAATGCATCAACTTTCCTTGGAAAAAATGCACAAGCATATGCAGGACAAGAAGATGATAGAGAAGAGTCAGTGTAGACCCTTGCCCAAAAGAGAAGTTAAGGTCCCAAATGCAAGACCCTCTTTATCCTACCTCAAACCCCACATTTTTTCCCTCTGCTTATGAGTATTGTTTTTTCTTAATAAATATATTTTTTCTCTAAAATATCCTAAAAATAGGGTATGCCAAATTTATAAGCTGATGCTGCTATCTCTAAAGTCTGCATCATCCAGTTTATACCAGTGTAACTAAAAGACTTTGGTTTTTATGGTGATAGATTTTTGTTTACAGTTCAAAAGGGATAATATAATTTGATTTGCAGGGTTTGAAATGATTTATGTAGCATTTTTTGCCTCTGTAATCAAAATTGAGGAAGTTATACTCTATGCACAGTGATCTAAGATTCCATTTATAAGCTTAATATAACATATAATAGAATATTGAACAATGAATCAAGAAATTGAGACACTGATGACTAAATTATACAAAATGAGAATGATTCATGATTCAGCTGCTGAGGCTGAAATTTCAGGGTACTGTAAATATCAGAGAATTCAGCCTATGTTGATGCAAGTTCATAAATTCAGTTTACAAACATGGAGTCATGCAGAAAGGACAAATATAAATACCAAGAGTAAATATTTCTCCCCTCAGAAATATGATTTTCCTATTCCATATTTTTACCAAGAATGCATTTCAAAACAGAAATGCTGAACTGAACAGCACACAAATAAAAAACATATTTGAATAGAAGATATTTTCCATTGGCACTAATAAATTTAAAAATAACCTTAATGTTACACACGCTGAAATCAGCTTTGCCATCTGGTGCATTATGGACAAATCAGATGCCAAATCATACCTGATACCCATTTCTTATAAACTGTATTTCAAAGAAATTCTGACTATCAGATCTAACTAGACTTCAATTAATTCATAAGCATTGCTAATAACTATTGCTTTCCATGGACTGAAATATTAAAAATAGTTCTTTATGTAGCAGAATAATGAGGAATACTGCATTATTTCAGCATATAATAGTATTACTATTTTTTTCATTTTTTATATCTTTCCTTTGAAAGTTTAATCTGTGAGGCAAGTGTTGTTTCTGCCTATGTTTTGGCGCAGAGAAGCTTGACACTGAAGCAGAACTTCTATGTGGTTCTGTAAGACAATTATGATTATGGGTTACTGACACTTGCAAGTATAACCGAACCATAAAAACCTTGTGTATGAAATCTTTACTGGAAATTCTGTCATGAGACTGAGTGGTGTTAAGGATCTGGCACTGACATTCAGTAGGTGATCATATTGACTTGTCTACAAATATAGATTGACCTCTCCATGCCGAAAACTATGGGAATGGATATCACCCTTCTTGTATCCCATCTGATCATGGGCAATCATTTTGTAATGGAAAAATATTAATTATCTAAGTCTCAGACTCTTTTGTTTAATTCTTTCTATAGTGTGTCAACCACAAATTCTCAAATTCCAAAACATCAGAAAAATGTTAAATAAGCATAAGAGAACAGTCTCTCTAAATGATAGATTGCCTTCTATATTAGATCTGCCTTAAGGTAATTTTCTTCAGCGACATTCTGCTTGATCTGTTTTGACATTAACAACTTTCAGCAGTGGAAATGGAGACTGAGGCTTTGAGCAGCAGAGAGCCATATGGTATCATTTTTTTAAGCAGAACTCTGCACTGAGCTACATAAACTGCCCTGTGTAAAATGTTGACAATCTTTGTATACAGTATGACCTGAATATATTTTACAGCATGTTATCAATGGTTCTCAGCACAACTCAATAAAGACACATGAAAAACAGTTTATGAAATAATTTGGATTACCACATTTTGTATCAATGTTATGCTATATGGCATTTGGCCCTATATTGCCTACTTTTTTTCTAAAAAAACTAACATTAGAAATCTGTCAGGATTTAAGGGTTTTTTTTCTCTGAATTAAGAATATATTAACTGGTATATTCTTAAATGAAAAGGAAATGTTATGTATTGCGTTGCTGTAAAGTAACACAGATTCAGAATGAAGGAATAAATCCTATTATCCTATTATTGTAGGTTTTTATTTGACAGTTCTCCAATAACATAGAGTTCCTAGCTGACCTGTTATACCATTTCCTGTTATTATAAAAAACAAATAAGGACCTGTAACCCCAAGGTTAAATGAAAGCAATTTCTAATAACATATATTTATTCGATTTATTTAATAAAGTGATGGTTATAACCCTATCCCAAATAATATTTTATTTCATGATGCCTAATAGAACCTGAGAATTTCTGCAGTATCTGTGGTTTTAGTGAGAATTTCTTTGTACATTTAATGCATAAAAATATTTTTCAATTTAAATTACTCACGTGAGCTGCTTGAGCAGACTAAGTTGTGTCACCGATAATAAATGTGCAACATGATTTCAATGATGACATTTTATTATTGTTACAAAAATTAATTGGGTAATGCAACTTGTTTATAGCAGTCACTGCTGGTAAATGTTTACTTGTTCAGAAACCACATAAACAGTAATATATTAGTTTTGATTGTTTATTTGGTTAATATTTAATAATTTCTGATGGCATTACTCTGAAAGTAAAGACCCTGCGAATGTTTCTTCTTAAGCGAAATACTATATATTTACACAAGTTGATTCTCTCAAACCTGTATTTTCACACACTAACATAATAAATTAGTTTCACGGCATAGACAGAAAAATGAAATGAAACTTGTTGAATGAAGAATACCTGTCGGCTTTTCATAGGGGCACTCTTGTGATAACAATCAAAATTCAAAATATATTTCAGATTGACTGCTCTTCCAGAGTGATCATACACTTACTGTGTTACATTCCTAGTAAATTGCCCTTCCTATATTTATGACAAAACCTGATACTAAATGTCATAGAAAAATAAAAATATGTTTTCTGTAGTATATTTGACACTCATGCAAAGCCATGACACAATTTCAACTATATTCTGTGAAAAGAAATAAAATCCATGGCAATTATTTATTTCACCATGTGCAATCATGGTAAAAAATTTTCCAGTTACTAATTACTTACGGTTACTTTTTCCCTTGGAGTTTATTGATATAATACATTATTTTGGTTTCTCAATATAATTCTTATAGATGCGAAGTTACATAGTACAGTGGCATTTCTCACTAGCACATACAGTGAGACAGCAATGTTCATCAGGTATTATATGGATATCATATCATTCTTTCTCTGTGCAGCTTGATAGGAGCAACATTATAATCAGTTACATAAACATATAATTATGTTCTATCATCTGCAATTGTGTTGTAGGAACCTTTTTACTTCTCTGTGTCAGCATGATAAAATATCAGTGTTAAACTACAGTTAGAGAGAAAAAAAAAATTAAATATAACCTGAGTTTTGCTTTAAACACATTATTTTTTCTTACCAGAAAAGAGAACCAAATTTTGTAGAGGTGGCTTTATTTTAGGTTTTAACTTAAATACTACTGCTGAATGAAGTAAGCATAGCCATATGACTTCTTCAATGGACGCTGAGAAATTGTAAAGGTCTTTCATTGGCTACAGGTCAAGATAGTGATGTCATTCTTAAGATATAAAGTTAAAACTGCAAGACATAGGAAGAAGTAGGGGAAAATAATAATCAATGTTTTCAGAAATCCTATAAACCTAGTTGAATTATCTTCTAACTTTTAACCTTGAATATTCACCTCTGGAAGGAAAAAAGAGGATGAAAGATGAAGTATTCTGCAAAAAAAAAAAATATATATATATATATGCAGAATATGAAAGGCAATGGCACCAACCTTAAAAATAATGTCACAGTTTTAAGACTTAACAACCTGATTTTAAAGCACTGAATAGCTGTGAGATTTATACTTTTCAAATTATTAACTCTTTAAATACAAACACTGACATTTCACTCTTTGGTAGAATCCCTAAGCATAATAACTGACATAAAAGTTGATGTTCAAAAAGGCCATGTCATTTCCTTAAAGAAAGGAACGCCTTAAAATCTTTCTGAATAAAAAAGAACCAAGAAGATGGTGAAGGGCCATGAGGAGAAGCCATATGAGGGCATTTTGTCTGTTCATCCTGGAGGGAGGGGAGGGTGCTCTGGGGAGGCCTCACTGCAGTTACACCTTCCTCATGAGGGGAAGAGGAGGAACAGACAAAATCTATTTCCTGCGGTGACAGTGACAGGACCCAAGGGAATGGTCTGAAGTTGTGCCGGGGAGGTTTAGGTTAGACATCGGAGAAAGGTTCTTCACACACAGGGTGGTTGGGGATTGGAAATGGTTACACCACCAGCCTGTCAGAGTTCAAGAAGTGTTTGGGCAATGCTCTTGGGTGCATTGTGTGGCTTTAGGGGATGATCCTATGAAGAGCCAGGGGGTGGATTTGGTGATCCTTGTGAGTTTCTTCCAATTCAGCATATTCTCTGATACTGTGATATTTGAAGGATGAGCTGTGCAGTTGATTTTATTAAACCTTGGTAAAGCTCACTTATTTATTTAACTGTGGAAGAAAAATCTGATATACCATTTCAGCAAAAAACACTAGTTACAGGGTTCAAAGAAAGACCAGTTTTTCCATTCATAATAAATCTCCGTGTCTAAAAAACATTTAAGTGCACATACATGCCTCCCTACTGAAACATGGGTCTACCAAAGGTGCAACCAGTGAAGCACACAGAACAAAATATTCAAATAAACCTCATAGAAAGAATTGCAAGTAAAAAAAATGTGCTTTAGAATAAATAGCTTTTAACCATAGCCAGGCCCTAAGGAAATATGTTTTAGATTACACACATTCACATCCTCATATTTCCTTGCACTTTTTTCAAAGAGAACTCTGCTGTAATATAAGGAATTCTCAAGTGAGAGTCATATTCTGTTTCCTGAACATGGGAACTGTACTTTTATTTATCTCTCTTCAAATATAATTTTGAACTATCCCACAGGGTTTCTAATACACATCTACATAAACAATAGTTAGAGCTGTGAAAATAGCAAAGCTCAAAATAGATTTTACCTTTTCCAGGTATCTGAAGTTTCAATATCCATTGGAAACTAGCTTCCAAAAGCCCTTTTACAGCTCATAAAAAAGGCATCATTTCTCAAAGTTATTTTATGTCCAGGATAAGTAAAAAAATTATCTGCCTGACGTTGACATTTCCTCTCACCTAAGAAAGGACATAGGCATTTCAATAACTAGTAACTAAATTGTAGAATACTTGTCAAAATTTTAGGCAAGATGAATAGTAGACTTTGAAGGTGATGTCAGAGGGTTGATTTTTGTTTAATAGCAAGAAAGAAATGAATCCTGAATTAATATTCTCTTTGCTTCACAACCGAATCTATCTGTAAAATAATCATGGTTTACACATATTTCAATTTTTAAATAAATTGTGGTTATACCTAACACTCTGCATGTGACTCTTAAACTGGCAAAAGAAACTCATCTTCCACACCTTTGCATTGTATCACAGTGTCTGTTAAGCTGTTAACTCACTTGAAGAGAGTGATCCTGGTGAAATTTTGTCGACCTAAAACTAGAAAATTATATTCTAGCATAGTATATTCCTATTAAAAATTAAATTTTAAATATCTTCACCCTTATTTGTTCCCAAAAAATGGAGTTCAGACCAAAATACAGCACTAGAGAAAGGTGCTACAACATATGACAACTGCTGGCAGTAGCAGGTATCACATTATTTTACAAAATTTTGAAGCCTGCCAATGTATTTCTGTGTGAACAGAAAGCATTAATCAACTAGGTTTGGCTCACCAATTTCATATTCCTAGAGATCCATAGTAAATTTCAACATATATCTGATAGCATCAAATCGCACCAATATTGCAGTATGCATTCTGAACAGTAAGTTTACATTTTTTTGCCTTTCTGTTTCCTGAACTAGATATTATATTTAGGTAAGACATATTGTACTGAAATGTGTTGTATTATGTTTGGTTTACTATTTTAACTTAAATGCAAATCTCACAAAAATGCCATGGCAATTATTTACATCTTCATTAGTAAGGACATACATTTAAGCATTTTTCTCATGAAGCATGTTTTTCATTTACTATATTTTTTGCATAAGAAGACTAACATCTGTTCTTTTCTCCTGCAATTTGCATAGTTGCATGGCAACTGAGACATGACTGTCCCTCAGTGACTGCGCTTGGTAAACTATTCAAAAATTATCTCATGCCAAAAATTGACTGAAACATTAGCCTTCTGTCACATACAACAGATATTGTGGAGAAAGAATGCTGTCTTCTTCTTGTTGTGTTTTCCTCTTAGCTTCACTGCTATGCAACTGTATGCACAGTGACCTATAGAAATTTCTTCCAAGACATCCCTTCTTCTAGGAGCAATCAGACCACTAGTCTAAATCTTTGACTAATAAAAAATGTTAATTCTGTCTGTTTTTTCCAGAAATAATGCATTAAGAGCCCCTTACTTGTTCTGCCATAGAAAATATTTTCCTAAACACAGAGCACCACAAATAGTTACTTGGTCATGGTCATTGCATCACCTGAATGGCACGTAGTGAAAATAGATTTCTGTTTTTTGAAACAGAAGCTGATCCTTATGCTCTGTTAGGTTTTGAAGCCCAGCCGAGTCAGGAGTTGTGACATGGCTTACTCCATTCTGCAGAGTGTGAATATTTACTTGCTCACAGTCCTTTTATGCCATAAAGACCTATGTAGGCAGTTTCAGGGTGAAGAATGGATGAATAATTAATCAAAACATTGGAAAAATGGGACAGGAGGGGGTTTTTTTCAGTAAAGGGAGATAACAGTATAACCTCAGATCACTGAGGGAATCTGTGCAATTCAACATATTTTCAAAAGGATAGGATAACAAAGTGACAAATTTTGTTATTGCTGCTAAGCTACTAAAGGTAAATCAGGATCAAGAGAAGAATTTCATTTTTTTTCCTAAAAATTACAGATACAATTAATTTTAAATAAATGTCAGATGCTGTCCATTGGATATATTATATATAATAAGGTGGTCTTCTGACTGACAACTCAGATGAAAACTTAGAACTATAATAGATAGATATACCAGATTGGCTCACTGTTCATAAGCTATCAAAAATAATCATTTTAGAGCCAGAAAGTGTTGAGAAAGAAAAAGGAAACAAGGGGATTTATGACACACTATGAATCCATGGTTCAGTAGCATCCTGATTACAGTGTGCAGTTATGGGTACTGATTCTCTGCCTCTGAAAAAAGGATTCAAAGGAATTTTTGAAGATGTACAGAGAAAGGATTACAAGAATGACTTGAAATGGCTTCTGTGCACTGAACAGTGGAAATGGAAGAACAGATGAATAAAGGAGATATGAAAGAGGTCTTCATGGCCATGGGGGGCAGTGAAAAAAGTAGAAATCCATTTTTCACTGTCAGTTCCAAAAAAAGAATTAGGTGATATCAGATGAAAGTAATGGATGGCAGTTGCAAACAAAAGTCTCCACATGATGGATAAATAATCTGGTAAACAGCCAAAGGAGACTGAAGGCAATAAATTCTTGTAGGGGTTGCAAAAGCAATTTGATTTTTTCCTCCAAGAATTTATTCACTGAGGGCTATTGATGCCTTGAGAGGCTACCTGGAACAGAGGCTAGACAGCGTTAAAGGAATAAAGCAGGTATTTATTAAAAGGCCTTCAAAGGACACACCTTGGGCAGAACAAGAGCCTTGCCAAGGCTACATCCAAGATGGACCCTGGGTCATGAGTTTTCACACTTCTCTAAGTTTGGGCTCATTTACACACTGGGCTAAATTGTTCAATTACAGCCTCAGGTTATGAAGACCCATCCTCCCAGATTACTCTCCTCAATTCACTGTTGTTTAAACTTTCTGGGCCTGAAGCTGCAACGATGTCTTTGATTCTCAGGCTGGAAAAGGATTGTTTTGTCTAACTTGTTTTGTCTAACTAAACTGTGAATAGAACTTGCTAACGCTTTATATAAAGTTCAGGATTATATCCTAATGCAGTACAGAATATGGAAGATATAAAAGCTAAACCTTAAGGCATCATACTGGACACAAGAAGAGATACTCTGGTATGTTTGGAACACGTTATGGTGAACAAAAGAGAATCAACTTGAGGAAAATTATTTTAAATTATTTTAAATTATCACCAATTAGAAATTGAGTTAGGTGGTAAGAAGCAAAGACAAAGCTCCCTCCTTCATCCCAGGCATGACTTTATCCCTTTACTCCTGACTTCTCTACTTTCTTTCCCAGAGCAAAGCAGGGTGATGGGCTGTGGCTGCTCTGTAAGAGCTCCTCTCTGCTTTTTCTTCCTCTTCACTTTTCCTCTGCTCCAGCATAGGATCTTCTCACAGGCTACAAGTCTTCATGAACCTCTCCAGGCTGAGCTACAGTCCTTCAGTAAAAGAGTGGTTCAGCCTGAGTCCCCAGGGGCTGCAGTTCCTTCAATTTTCAAAATGTTTCAAGTGCATCTTTCAACTGGAAAGGACTAGGCTTACTTCTCCAACAGGTGACATTCTCTCTTTTGTAAGGCCAACTGCTTAGTCAGCCAACCAAGATAGTAAGGCTACCCTAAATTATTCATAAAGTACTTCAGCCAGGATCTAGAACACAAGTCAGAAAAATTCTGAAAGTTTTTCTTACAAAACAGAAAACATGAGGGGGTTTTTCCATCCCCCAGTTTTGGTTACTGTATGGTTACAGTTTTTATTTTCTTACAATTTAATGAAAACTTTTCTCTTGCGTCTGTACATATAAATGGTTGTAAACTCATTTTAAAAGACTGAAAATTATATAAGATGTAATGATAATATTGAAATAACATTAGTACATATTTTTCAATTTGAGAAGACGCTTAAAGATGTTTGGAGATGCTTAAATCTCTTCTTTTAGGTTGTGGCTTTTGCAGAACCACAGGGATAAAAACAGAAAGACTTCTTAAACTTTGGTAAGATTTTGAGAAATAAAGAAATGCCTATATGAACAGACAATCCACTAATATTAATTCTGAAGCATTTAAAAAAAGTTAAATTTTATTCCTAGTACAAATGTAAAGCTGAAACGTCCATGGAGATTTTGAGTTGCTTGCAGCAGAATTCCTGAGTTACATTCTCACTAATAGTACAGGAATAGAATGGAGAGATGTGAAACAAAAACGTGCTTACTGAAAAGTGTATCTATCTTGCCATAGACATGGTGGTTTCAACAAGCTAGCCGGACAGCTGTAGTCCCAAGCACTAAAGAATTACATTTCTAAGGTGTTGTCATCTTTTCTCTGCTGATCTTTGCATCTGCACATGCACATAATCAGTGCCCTGGGCTTCCTCTTCACCTTCTCAGTTCCTATCTACCACACACAAAATATTTGTAGAAAAGGGAAGGGAGAAACACAGGTGGCAGTATGTTTCCTCCTTTGTAACCCCACCAGAGGTTTCCATAGCCCTGGACCATACCAGTGTAGAGCACAACATCCATAGTTGATCCTATATTTTTAATAAGATCAGCTTAGATATGAGGTGTATGTTTCCATTCTGAAGAACTCCACCATCTTTTAAGTATATGTAGATTAATCTCATCAGTTGCTCATTCAGGATTTGATTGAACACCCACACGCTTTTCCATCCTTTGACTGAGGTTTGACCTGAGATCTGAGGCAAATCTCTTTGTTCACTTATCTGAAGTTGATTAATTTAATTATTGATTGCTGCAGTTTGTTTACCACAGCGACAATGTCACAGATTAATTCTACTTACTGAGGTCTTGACACCATATGTCCTAAATTATTGACTTTTGTGCCTGCTACTCTTTCATTTTGTTTATTTACAGTAATAAATCTTCAACTTTGCTTAAAAATAAACAACACAGCACTGCTTAAGTGATTTAAATGTCACTCCAAGGCAAAAACCTTACAACAGTAACAAGTCTTTCCCCCAAAGTAGTGTTAGTTTCTAGTATACTTAGTACACTATTTGCTTCAAATGTTATAGTCTGCTTTACGAAAAAAAAACAGTTTTCTTGATACTTACACGACTGTTGTAATAGAAAAATCAAGTTCTTCAAAGTTCTCCCAAAAACCTCCAACCTGATCATGCACTGCTTTGTCTGAGTATTTCTTGAAATGCATGAGGATCCCATGGCTGGAATCTTTCTGGTCTCTGGGTATCCTGTCATAAAGCTTGTTCTACTCAAGACCCATGTTTTAAGGGAAACATGCCACTTGGAGTTGTTGTCACTAAGCTGAGACAATCTTGCATTAAAGAAAGCTGGCTTCTGAATATCAGTAAATAGCTATTTTTATTTCTATTAAAATGGCAATGAGTGGATATTTAATCACACAGTGCTTGATGTAAAGATTGTTGATGGTTTTTGGCCACAAAACTAACTACTCCTTATTTTAAAATTGTTCTTGAAGCAAAAAAATGTTGGCAGCAAAGAGAAGCAAAGCTTTTTATTGTGCTTTTAGATAATAGAATGATGCATATATGCTCTGAATGTCATTGCTTTTAAGTGCCATTTTGATTTCTTTACATTCAGAAAAGTCACGTTTCTACAGATAGCTTAAGAAGAAGATTATGTAAGACTTTCCAGTATTTACATTGTCCTATCAGTTCAAAGTCATCACTATGACTTGTTTAACTAGAACAGTTAAACATCATCTTTGACAGGTCCAAAACGTATATGTATGAATGCTGACTTTCAGAAAGAATCATCATAATGTGAGATATAATTACACACAGTAACAAATTTTGAAGCCGCGAAAAATTTATATCTAAATATTTTACCTAACACATTGATTTCACAAACTGTCTGTAAAAGTCTCTGCTGGAGGTAAATTTAAAGTTACACTTAAAAATTAAAACAATTTGACACAGACTATGACTTTTAAAAGCTTAAGAAATTACAGAGGACTCCATTTTTTTTCATGAAATGTTTATATATTAGTAAAAGATTTTACCTGCAATTGAATCAAAACATAGATTTAATTCTCAGATTTGTCTTCCTGGCCTAAAGGGGTCAAGCATAAGAAAAAATAAAAGACCACAGAAAGTATGCAGCATAATCATTTAGGAATAGTTAACCAGATGTAATTCTCATGGCAGCAGGCTCATCCAGCCGCTGGCCCAGGGGCCCAGAGCTGAGCAGGATCACAGATGGTCTGAAGCACAGGCAGTCAAACCAAGAGTCCTCAACAATATCTTAGGAGTCCTGGCCAGGGAGGAGCAAATATGTGTTCAATAAAGAGTTTCTGGTACAGCATCTTCAGGCTGAGACCAGAAGTTTTCTGTTAGGCAAGAGCTGTTCCCTGAGTTCCTACTGGAAAAGCTGAACATGAAAGCAATCATTTTCAAAAAGCATGGAATTTTTGAAGATACTGGAAGGTACTGAAAATACTGGAAAAATAGGGGAATGATTCATCCTGTGGAGTTGTGGTACCAGTTTTTTAACAGATTTATACAATTGTTGAACAATCTGATCACACTTAGAGAGGGACTGAGAAGAAATCAGTTGATGCAGGCTGAAAAGAGGATGACCACTATAGGAGGAAAAAAAGAAAACTTCTATCACTGTGCAAGTCACAGGAGATAAATTATTAAAGATACTGATTTTCTTTGAGAAGTATTCTGAAAGAAATTAAGTCTTATCTATCATGTGTTCTGGTTTAGAGCATAAATTTATTGAAGTTATATAGCATTTGAACCGGCACTACTGAGGCCATTGGCAGACCAGATAAAGTAGGATGAATGTTCTCTTTAAGCTGCTATTTTACCTGCCTCATTAAAAATTAATACAGATTGTCTCAGATGAATAATGTCCATAAATGTTTACTGTATTTGTGTACTCAAATGGGAGAGTACTTCACTCATTTTCTAAGTGCATCTATTTTGTACTTTCCAAAGGCCTACTTTGTCTCTAGAAAAGTCATCCATTTGGCTACACCAAAGTTATAAACTTAAATTCACCATGTTAGTCCAGCATTGGGGTGACTTTTTTAGATATATCAACATATAAATATACAGTAGGGGTTTTTTTTTTTTTAAAAAAGGTGTTCTAATATTTTGCATATTTTTGTGACTCTATTTGTCCAAAACTTTTAGTTAAGAAAATATAATGTCACCAGACCTCTCATTTCCTTCAGTTTTAGTAGAGGCTTCAAACTATATTTTTTCTTAGAGCTCAAAACTTGCTATGAACTTGCTTATCTTCTTAAATCCATTTAACACTGGATCTGACCTTCTTGGCACATTTCAAAAAAGAATTTTAGGTATTGAAATGAGAAAGTGAATAGTGTAGAATGTGAAACATTGCAATTGTATATTGTTCTTCTCCACACAAAATTTTAGAGGAACAGAATAAAAACAAATGTATCATAAAGTTCCTTGGTGGCTTTTTAAATAATTGACACATGGCAGGGTAACATCTGAAAAAACAGCTTCAGTATCCACAACATCCAGTTTTAGCATCACATTTAAATAGCTGATGATTCCAGGGTGGTTTATCCAGGCTCTTGGGATCACTGCTTTCTGGCCCTGTCTGTCCTGGACCCAGCGCGTCACTCCACCCTGTTCCCAATCCAGATCCCATTTCATCCCTTGGAATACAGGCCCTGTCTGTGAGAACTGGCAGAGCCCTGAGGTGGCTCCCTGGGGCTCTCCTGGGTGCGCGATGGCAGGGCCTGACAGCCAGGACCTGTCCCATGCCCAGCCGGAGTGCACCCAGCCCTGGCAAAAGAAAACACAAATCTCTGTACCATCCTGATGGCTCAGGGATCAGAACCTGTCTGTCTTTAATATTTTGTCATGTGTTAGTGTTATTTTAACTAGACTAATGGAAATTCTAGCTTTATTTTCAATGGACTGTTAATACACTAATTTGCTCACTGTAAATTGCTCACTCTCCATACCAGCAGGGTTCCAGATTTGTCCTCAATAGGGTTCTGAATTTGTCAAATGCAATTGATTTTCTTTGCTGCTCTAATTTTTAATTTAATGCAAATACACAACTGTGTGTGAACATAAATGAATGTGAAGTCTGAGATCCAGTCAGTCTAACATTACCTAAATGTCATTCAGCTTTAGACATCTCACATGGGAGTCATCTTAAAGTACCTGTCTAAATGCATATATAGTTAAAAACTTTGGGGTTTGTTCGGGGTTAAAACAAAATGAAATTTTTAAGACATCTATCTGGCTTTTAGAAGTATTCTGAACACAATAAAGTTAGCATTCATTAGATATGTATTTCCTGAAAAATGCTTGAGATATCAGTCAGGTAAAGTACTGAAAAATTATTGGTTTTTCCACTGTCTATAATTCATAATTCAGTGCAAGAATTTTACTGCAATTCCTGTCTGTTCAAGCTAATGTATAAAAACATAAACATTTCAGGAGTAAACAATTAAACTTTTCAGCACCTTCCTCCTCCACTTGACAAATTATTTTGGTAAGAAAGAAGCCTGAAAAATTTGGTCAGGCCTAGAGTGACATCTACAGCTGAGAGATATGTGCAAGAGAAACAAAATTTACGTCCACTCATCCAGCTTTAAGTAGGAAACAGGAGTGTGACTAATGATGACTGATCTGTGAATTTAATATTTGATAAAGTAATGCATTTTACCTCAAACATCCTGATGGCCAGGTAGCAACAAAAATACCTCAGGCCACTTGTTTATTCAACTCTTTTGCTAGTAGGTTCCCAATTCTATTATTACCTAACAAGTCTAGGATGTTTTAATCTTGGAATAGGAAGAGAACAGTGATTAAGTGTAACTGTGAAATAATCAGGTCTGGAGAATAAAATCAGCTGATGAGTAATTTTTTGGACAGAAAAAATAAGATAATGGATAGCCAGAGCAGGAATGCAAAAGATTCAGTGCAGTCATTGTAAGACAACAAAACTTTACATAAAATTCCATCACATGTTGATTGTGCAGTCTACAATATTTGCTTCAATGACAATTAGAAGAATCAAGAATTGTAAGGCCAGAAAACAAAGTTTGATTTTTTGTTCTAAATGTATTATGCTACTTAAAAGATATTTTATGGTATAGTTGTATTTTGAACTCATCAAAGTAAGCAAACACCAAGAAATTAAAAAAATAATAATAAATTAGTAGGCATTTCTGAAAGAGGAAAATGTTTAATATTGTCTTTAATAATACAGCAAACAAAATCATTCCACCCTGTTGATCAGGTTAATATTATTATTGGGTAATTTGATCTGATGGTGTTTCTGAAACTATATATATGACATTTTAACCCTGAAGATTTCGTCAATAGAATAAAATTTAGTCATATGAAATGGATTAGTATGCTGAAAGTAAGAGGAGCTGTAAAGTTCATTAGAATGGTCATTAGAAGATAAGAGGAGCTGGTTGCAAGGCAATTCATTAGCTCTTTAGGCACAATAATCAATGATAATTAATTTGGAAATCTGTGTCTATTGTAGGCCAACTATCTTTGAAATATGATTCTCAAATGATATTTTTGCTAATATCAGGTTGTGAACAGTCAGTGCAGTACTTACAGAACATTGATAATTATTTTGCATGTTGTTGAAATGGCTGTAGAAAAAAGTACCAGGACTTACTTATCAAAAGACTTCTGTCAGAAAAAAAAAAAAAAAATTCCAGAATTTTTCCCTTTGGTAGGTTCCTTTGGCTTGCTTTCTAAGCTCTCAATTTTGTTAGTCTTTCAGTATCTAGAAAAGTAAAATGCTGACTTTTGTGTTCCAATGATATGTCCATATGTGAGAATTTGCAGAAGGATATGGGTGGGAAGAATTTATTTTAAAGGTGACAGAAAAGATAGGAGGAAGAACAGGGGAAGTACCACAATAAATAAAACATTTGCAATACACTTGCTGTTCTTGTCAGAGAAGAACAGATGGTTTGAAAAGGTTTAAATATCGTGGACATGACAGGTTTATTCTTACAGAACACAAGGCAGAGATAAGTCCGTGTGAGTGAAGGTGAGATGAAAAAACTAATTCATGATGGCTACTTTATGTCATTTTAACAACTTAGCCTTAAATGCATATGTGTCTTATTATTCAGAATATTTATAGAGCTCACTCATTTAGATGCACTCTAGCTCAAATCAGGTAGACTGCTGCATCTATCATCTTTAAAATCAATCAAAAAAAATCTGAATGGAAGAAAATATTTCCATTTTTTTCAGTGGTGATCGAGGCAATGGATACAAATTGAAATGCAGAAAATTCTATTTAAACATAAGAAAAATAATTCTAACTGTGAAGGTGATGAAACACCAGCCCAGTGAGATTGTGGAGTCTCTGTCCTTGGAGATACTCAGAACCCAACCAGACAGTCCTGCACAACTTGCTCTAGCTGATCCTGTTCTCAGAAGAGGTCCCTTCCAAAATGACTCTATAACTCTGTGATATAAAGCACTTTTATTGGACAGAATAATATTTTTGTCAGATGAACATTTCCAGAAATTGTTATCTATATTTGTTTACTGCTCAGGGTCAGAAAAGGTACATTAAAAATAGTCTACCCAACAGTCAAGCCAGCTATATGTGACTTCCAGCAACTGCATTTTTAAAGGATGTTAATTTAGATGTTTTTCTGGATACATAGATGTATGAAATTGCTTTTCAAACTATTATTTTAATCCAATTGGTGTTCATGCTCCCAGAAGAGTGGTGTGAATATGTACCTGATTTATTTTAATAGGATCTGTTTAGTACAGATAAAAAAAGAACCTTTTGATGTATTGCTCAGTATTATTCCTGCAAGTCTCTGGGGTAAAAGAGAGGTACTCCAGAGAAGCTGAAATCCACTTTACATAGCTAAATGTTTGAAAATTGTATCTTGCTATAAAAAACACACACACTCGTGCATTTCTGATAACCCAAAATGTTTCCTGTGTCTCTGTAGAGGAAACCAAATTAAGTAGATAGTTCAGAATTTAACATGAAATCTTATGGGACTAGGACAGCTCTACATTTTGGTGGATAAAATTAGCTACTTTTAAAAAGCTACAGAGAAAACACACCAGAAATCATGTAATGAAAGATGTGTGGAGAAAATGAATGCTTTTGGATTTTCTTTGGATTATTCTAGTTGGTTTGCTGTGAGTTTTTTGATTTATTTTTAATTTAACCTTTTGTAAACAAAATTTGCAATCATGATTTGTCTTGAAATCTGTAAACATACAAAATCATGACAAACATGAATATCTTTCAGATAGAATAAAACTACAAAACCCTGTAGTTAACGTTTTACTTGATTTATAGACAATATATTTTACTTAGAGAAATTTTTTTTCTAGTGTAGTGTGGTAACCATATGAAATCCCAGATTATGCTGTTTTATGAGATAGCAATGTCAGTTTTTCAGAAATTATAACTAGTCTGTTATTTTTTAATGTGTCAAGTCATTCCCACAAAGATCACTTGCCTTGGAGAACTAATGTTGATTAACACTGGAATTATGTATTTCATGAATAGTAATAATGTATATTTCAGTGACACTGATAAGCATATATTGCATTCCCTTGTATTATATATAAAATACTTTTCAAATTTTAGAAAAAAATAAAGTTTGTTTGTTTCTGTAATATATATTACCTTACTCTTTTTAAGTCATGGTGACAAACTGAAATATATAGCAAGCTGTCCATAGATGCTTTTTGAATCACTCATATCAAAGACTAAACAGCAATAAAGTCTTTGGGTCAAAAAAGATATCACTCATACTAAAGATTACAGTTCATAAATAAGACAGACAGAAAACTGGTGTTTAAAACTTTTCAGGACATTCTCCTGCATTACTTGGCTCAGTACAAAGCAAGCAAGTAGAAAAGTGTAAACGGCAACCAAAAGTAGAACAGTTCATGTTCCCACAGGAACCTGGATCAAGTATAAGAGCTTCAGACCAACTTTGACAGTCTTGTGTACTGTAAAGTGAAAGTTAAAAAAACTATTACTATACCTCATCTGGTCAGCTTGATAACTTCCTACTAGGAAATTAATAATTCAATTGGATGGAAGCAAGAGAAATAAATTATAAATATTTTAATAAAACTTTTGTCACCATCTCCAGTTGCTGTTGGATGGTCCTCATAGCCTGTGGCCACTATTTTCAAGGCACCTTGATTTCAGGCAGATGTCCCACACTGGCTCCATTACTCACCTCTCTGACCACATTGCACATTAGACTGAAGCCATCAGTATGGGAAAGACAATTCTAACACTTGCCAGATCATGGTGGGAGGATTAAGCCCCTTTTAGTACTCATCACAACCAAAGATATTAGCAAGCTACAGCAAATGCCCAAGAGGCCCTGGTGAGCAGACAGAACACAGATTACGTGAGGAAAGGCTGCACAACTGACTTGAGTCACTCTGGAGAAGAAAGGTGGATGAGGCTGCATCCTGCTCTGTTCAGCTGTCCTTCAATGTCCTCAAGAGGACATAGCCAAACTGTTCTCAGAGCTTCGCACTAAAGTCACAAGAAGCCAGAAAAGATGCTCAGGTGACATTTGCAACCACTGGAACATGAAGGAACAGCTGGGTCTCCTAGTGACATCATGACAAAAGACAGGGAAATGCCCAAGGGCCACAAAGGTTTCTTTTTCTTTAGCTGTTTCTGGAAAGATCTGCTCTTGGACTGCCCAGGTGTGTGCATCTGGTAGCAGAGTGGGAGTGAGAAAAGCCTGAAATCTTTCTTGAAAGGAGATTCAAGTTAGAGATCAATAGATGCTGTTATAGCAAGGCAATACTCATGTTGGTAAGATTAAAAATGTTGCATCTTTTCTGAGCTATTAACTAGAAGTAAGCCCTGCTAGTATAAATTCAAAAAGACGTGACATATTAAAACATGTCAACTGCAAAGATAATTTGTAAGATTGTAGTGAATGTCATCCAGTAAAGCAGAAGTTTCCTCCAATGCCCTATAAAGCATAAGTCTTTTCGATGGGTATGATCAAGACAGTTTTGCCCCATTTTCCATAAACCATGTAAGATTTTGATCTCATTTATACTAAGTAGGCAGATCTCTCAAGCACAGTACAGATGAAACACTATAGACAGAAATTTCACTTTAAATGAAAGTTACATTCCAGTACCACATTAAATTTACCTAAATCCAGTACCACAAAGTAGTGGTACAATTTAAAGTCAGCTGCCTTAGATAGCCGTAGCACTCCATTCCAAACAATTCCAATTCTAAGCCATATATGTGTCAAACAGAGAGACTAGCACAGTTTTGTTGATTTGTTACTCTCCTTTAACAGGACATATCTTGAGCAGCACTGATTTATACAAAGCATTTGTGTTGTGCTTTTGAATATTATTCTGCTTTTGAATATTATCTGCATTATTCTGCATCATGGCAGAAATACAAAAAGTCAAATGTCTTTGTTTGATTCAAAATAACTTCTATTGAAAGACAGATAAGCTTTGCCTGCACAGACTTCCCCTGTTAGAAACAAATAGAAGCAGAAAAGAATATTATTTCTATTTGTATGCAAAATCTATGCCTCCAACCAGTCATTGTGCACAAAGGCCACAAGATGGTAGTCTTGTCTTGAAGAGTTATGCTGACTCGTTTTTCTATGTAAAGTTGTCTCCTTTGTGACATCAGGAATTTTCATTTCCTAACCTATTTCTCTGAAATAACTTCTCATGTACAAGCAAAATTAAAGAAAATAAAGTTCATGTATGAGTAGTAACTCTGGGAAATTCAGAAAATCAGTGCAGCTAACAACACTTGTATTTTAGTGGGCTACTGCTCTTCATTTACAGGAAATTAATTATTTTAATTTGAGCCTAGGACTGATTGTTTCTTGTGGTAAAAATAACTATGATGGATTACCTGTAATAATCAACTGCTTCAGCTTCCATAGTACTAAAATATACCGAGCATCAGCAATTTTTAAAATCTAGGAGAGATTTACAAAGGTTTGAAACAACTAGTTAATTAGAGAATTCTAATACCAGTTTTCCAGATCCATGACTTACTCTAGAAGTTACTAGTTCTCACTAGATGGAGTAGCTAATTTCTTCTTCACATGTTTGGACCACTAGTTGATACAGTTTTATACAAGGAAAGATGGAATTTAAAATACATTTTTTTAAATAAATATAGAAAGTCAGTTGTTACATATGCATCCTAAAGTAGACTCTAAAGGGTACACGTGTTTGCATCTGTAAACATCCATGAGAGTTAGATTTCTGTTCTGGGTCCTAATTCCTCAAAGCTGAGGTATCTTTTTGAGCTGTAAGAAAAGTCTAGTTTCTTTGCCAGAAATGGTAGTACACTCCATGGTGAACAGTTATTTCAAGCATATAGAGAAAGAATGAATGGAGTTTTCTCCCAGAAATCCTGACATGCACTAACTCTTCAAGATGCAGACAGATGAATCATCAGGTGCACAACTAATATTGACTAATCTTGTTTTGTAGCTAGTGAGGACTTCAGCAATCATTGCCTACATACTTTGCCTTTATCTCCTTATATCATACTCTACTTTTGCTCCTACCATTGATGGTCTTGTTTCAAAAAGAACATATATCAATTTCCTTAAGTCAAATTTTTTCATGTATTCAGATTTTGATAATAATCATCACAATGATTATTGCCAGATTTTTTTTCAATGGCAAACTTCAGGCATTTACAAAAGTTTTTAAACACGTTCAGGTAATGGTGAAAAACACATGGTTTAGGATTCAGATGAACAAGAGAACTGCTGGTGGTCAACACTTAGTCTATGACATCAGAAGTGTTAGCTATGTCACAATGAGGTGATATGGTTAGAAAGGATTTACAATTCTGTGGTGTTCAAGAGCTAGAACACTACCAGTTCTAGCAAGAAAAATACTCTTTTCTAATTTCTGCTAGCTGGGAATGACCCAAGGGCTCAGAAAGCTAGCACAGCTTTGGGGAATTAGAAGATTTAAGTAGCTAGCTACAGGATACAGCAACGGAAGTTATTTCTTATATAGTTTGGTAAATTTAAAACAAACATTTTGGGTTTCCTGGTAAGTTAATGGTTTGGTTCCCCACCCACCCATCCCAGTAGTTTTTCAGAAAAAGTATTTTTCAGCAAATAACATATTCCAGAAATATATTACCAGGAATTCACTCCAGACTTAGGTTGCCATAAATATTTTGAAATCTATAAACAGAAGCAAGCAATTCTGTCAGTTTGAGTTATGGAATAACTTTACACAAAAATAAGACTATGGATAATTTCTTCAGGAAAAGATGTTTTATATGTGAATAATTATAATATTATTATAATACCTGGCAAACTAGGCTTCACGTCTTTTCTAAGAAAAAATAACAAATACCATAACTAGCAGAAATAGTCTTCTGGGCAATAAACAAAATTGTTTAACACTGCCTGCAGGACCAACTTTTGGGCTGGACACTTATATTTCCACCAGAATTTGAAAAGCATTTGAAGCTCACCTGCATCTTGTAGTTTAGTTTCCTTGGAAAGAAGTCAAATTTATTTATACACCCCAAGGTTGCAGATATTTGTAGGCATGTCCACTAAGAGAAATATTTAAAAGTTTCTATGAAAAGCTTCAAAAGCAGCAAATTAAATCTGTAGAGAAATTATATCTCTTTTAAATAAAAATAATTATGATGAGGATTTTGTAAATAAATTGCTTCATCTAGGCTTTGTTGTTTTATACCACAGCATAAATGTGATGCACAGATAATTTCAAACACACACACTCTCACAAATACTCCAAAATTATTTGGAATAGAAATCCTTAAGTTACTCACAGATCACCAGTTTAATTAAAAAAAAAAAAAAAATTAAAAAAAAAAAATTAGGATGATAGGGCCTTGAACCATGTGTATTACAGATTGCCATCCGAATGTAGAAAAAAAAAAGCAAAATAATTACCCTAGTTGAATGACCTTTTTTTGCACCATGTTTTTTCTTTAAGTAACTGACCACTGGCAGAAAAATTATTCTGGTGAGAAGAAAAAAATTCTTCCCCTTAGGCTTATGTTTAAACAAAGTTTTCTTTTAAAAAGCCTCAATACCTTGCTAAAAAAGAGCTAAAACTCATTCTAGAATTCAGTCATAACACCTTCAATCAGTTCAACATTGATTCCTCAGAAAAATGTGAAGCTAATTGCTGTTGCTAATTGATTCAAAATGTGAAGCTGACCCTGTAGTTCTGGTCCCTAAAATAGACCCCTTCCTGTTGCTGACTAGTTCATCCTTCCCTCCTCTGCTGTCTTTCCTTTTACATATTAGATGGATTTTGACTTAATGGACGGACTTTTCAGAGTGCTGTCTGGTTGTATCCAACTGACAGAAAAGTGGACCTAATCTTTCTCCAGAAGTTCTGGATTAAATAGTTATACAAATATGAGAAAGCAGATTAGGCACATCAATATATTACAATAAAAGAGCTTTTTTCTGTTTCACAGGTTTATGAGAAGACAGCTAAACTATCACACTTTATGTTACGAGTCCAAATATTTTTGATGTACTAAAGCTGTTCATCACTGATTTATGAAAGAAAAATTTCAAAACATATATTCCGAAGCCTTTTCACCCTCAGCTTCAAGTAGAACAGAGTGATCACTTCTGTTATTACCACCTAGAGAGCCAAGAGTTTGGTTTTAGCTGAGTTTCCCACTCTTCCAGAGTACTTTGTTAGCAACAGGAAAATCTTTCCTACTGGAACAATCCTCTTCTGCATGAGTCTCTTGGCCCTTGCACTTAATTCACATAGTCACAATGACTATTTTTTAATATGTAAACATTTCAGTGCTTTCTGTTTGTTGACCAGCTTTTGATTTTTTCAACAGTGATCACAAAATTACATTTTTAGACACTGACTATTAAAGAGTGGGGTCACCTTGGACATCTCCTTTGGATATTAGGTTAGGACTTTGACACTTTTTCTCACAGAATTCTGAATTTTTAACTATTGGCTGGGTAAAAACTGCCAGCAAGTGCCAGAGCCCAGAGAGTGGTAGGAAATGGCCAGTCACAACTGGTGTTCCCCAGTGCTGAGCCCAGCTCTGTTAAGCATCTTCATCAATGATTTGGAGAAGTGGAGTGTAAGAAGCCTCTGGATAGGTTGGACCAATTGTATGAGGTTCCACAAGGCATAGTGTTGGGTCCTGCACTTGGGTCACAACAGCCCCAGGCAGTGCTTACACACTTGGGGAAAAGTGTCTGGAAAGTGGCCCAGTGGAGAAGAACCTGGAGTTTAGAACATAAGTCGTATGAGGAGTGGAGAGGGAGTTGGGGTTGTTTAGCCTGAAGAAAAGAAGGCTGAGGGGAGACCTTCTTGCTCTATACAACTACCTGAAAGGAGGCTGTAGCCAGGTGGGTGTTGGTCCTTTCTTCCAGATGTTCAACAATAAGACAGAGGAAACAGGCTCTAGTTGAACCAGGGGAAGCTATATTTGATATTAGGAAAAAACATTCACAGCACTGGAAAAGGCTGCCCAGGGAAGTGGTGGAGTCACCATCCCTGGAGGTGTTTAAAAGTCATGTAGATGTGGCACTTACAGACACTTACAGACTGATGAACTCATAAAACATTTGCTGACTGAGGGTTCTCTTTTATAGTTTTGGGGTTTTTTTTCCCACAGGTGGTAAAACAGATAATTCACACATTTGGCTCTGTTTGGCTCTCTCCTATATATGAGAGCAAACTCTCAAAATGTAGCTAGAAGTGACAACATTTAGGAAATCAACAAAAAGTTTTCTAGAAGTAAGCCTGATTTTTTTGCTTTGGATTTAGTTGGCTTTACACGGTCTGTTACACACACTTTCAGTGATGATGTCACTGTTTATTCTTAGATATTTGTATTGTAAATCACAGCATTTTTCTAGATGTGTCTAAATCCTAGATAGAATAGTCCTATTCTTAGTAACTTTAATGATTTTATAGAATATTGAGTCTTTTAAATTTAGTCACTTTCTTCCTACTAATTTAAATCTCCTTTCCTAACTTCCATTTCTTCACTTAACAGATTTTGTTTAATTTCTGTAAAATTGGAATGTGTACTCTGAAGAGGATAAACTTACATCATCATTTTTTGTCATTATTTTTTTGTACTTTCCTAGGAGGATTTCTGTTAGGACCTCATTCTTGCAAGAGAAAAAATTATCAGAACTGCGACAAGCTCAACATGGCAAAGGGAATGTTTCTGTTGGACTTTCATAAATTCTTTCCTTAACATCTTACTCATATTACTTCCTGGTGAGAAAAAGCCATACTCGGGCTGTGAATTTCAAAGAATGATTATACAACTGCAAGGCATCTATACATCTCAGTGAGTTTGCTCTGGTTGCAATTCTTAGATAGGGACAGACTAATTAAATGTTAAATCTGTATTAATTTTTAAACTGAGAGAGGGCTCAGATTACTGCCAGGCCATCTTTTCTTATTTGGAGGCAGAACTTGCAGAGTTCCTGAAAATGGAGTTTCCAATAGGTGGGTAGTCACTTGACATATGAAGATCAACAGGAATTTTATTCATCCAATTCATTGGGACTTTTTGGCTAGAATACCGGTTTTACTAGTTTAGTTGCCAAAAGCAGTAATAGTTTAAGTGTAAGCACATCAGCATCTCTCCTTGCTAGTATCCTGGACAATGCTCAGATATTTTGAGACCTATTATAAACACCAATAGATTGTATTTCTCAACTTTTATAGTTCTTCAGTTGAACAGTTTGTCAAAATTGAATGCTTTTAAACTGACATCATCCATATTTCAAATAAAGAATATCCCATTATAATAATTGTATTACCTACCTTCTTCTCATTAATGTTCAACAGAAGTCTTTACTTCTTGTCATACATGATTTCCTTTTGTGATTTTCCTTTCCTCACCTAGATGATCAACAATTTTTTAAATTTCATTCAGATTATGTGTCAGGATGGAATGAAAGCCATGATGGCACCTCCTGAAGTGGAGTATGGTATAGTATAACACACTATGTTTAAAAAAATCAAAACAAACTGAACCAAACTAAACCAAAACAAATAAATGGAAGTGATCAAACCACAAGAGAGTATGGTCTTGTTAGGTAAGGCAAAGCACCACATCAAAGCTTCCAGAGCAGTGAAGTTTGGGTCATCCCCATGCAGTCAAGTAGATACACCCTCACCAATTTCCACCAAAAAAAAGAAAAAAGGCTAACTTTTCTGAAGAAATATTTTTGGTTTTCTCCAGATTCTGCATTGCTTCTCCAGAACCAATGTGTGGTTTTCAGCACACATTTTTTGAATGCCTGCAACCAACTCAGGAATTTCAACATATACTGCTTTGTACATTTGGTTGAAACAGCTGTATGAAATTCTGCTGTGTGAAAAAGAGTGCATGTTTTGTCTACAGCTCTTTTGCTCAAAACAGATGGAGACCTTTCTTAAAAGAAGGTTATTTGAGAGGAAAATTTATTTAACAAAAGACAAAGTTTTGGTTAAAGAATGTGAAAATTGGCAGTTGAGGTTTGGTCTTTGTATTGAAACAAAAGTAAGGAAACCATGAACAGACTTATGGACATAAATATATAGAAATAGATAGATAGATAGATAGATAGATAGATAGATAGATCGATCTTGATTCCTCATAAATACTAATTCAATTAAAACACAGCAGATATCATTAGCAACAGTTTAAAAACCTGAGTAGTTATTCCATGAACAAAATCATGAAAAGGTGCCGTGGTCTGAAGAGAGGTGTATCTACTGTCAAATGCCAAAGGAGAGCTGGAAGACACTTCCTTTCAAATGCTAAACAGTCTTTTTTGTGAAAGAGTGTACATATTTATATTTCTTTTTGCCAGAAAAAAGGGCCTCAATGCCAACAATGGGAACTGTTTGTAATATTTTAGAACAAGTAATGCCAATAAGAAATTTATATAAAATGTTACAGGCATGCAAAAGAAAAAAAAATATGGAGATGAACTAAATCTGAAAAACATGGTATGGTATTCCCATGGAAAAAAAATTATGCAAATGTGTCCCTTATAGTGTATACGCCAGCTAAAAAAGAACTTTTTAAATTTTTAAAATATAAACAGACTAGTTATGGTATTATTCTTACACCTGCAGTTTATGTATTTCTTCATTAAATTATAACAGTATCCCTGCAAGAAGTGTAATTAAACATCTTGCTTTTGTTTTGATTTGCTTTTTTCCCAAGAATCTCGTAAAATTCTAAAGACTGCAAAACTTAATAGCTTGAAATGTTCATCACATGGAAAGCTCACAGAGCATTTCCTACGTACATTCAGTCTGAGTTTCAGTAGTAAGATAAGACTATCTCAGAGGCATATCTTAACATGAGCTTATTTCCTTTAAAATTTGGAGCTTGTCTAAGTCATCTCAGATATCTCACTTTCCTCTGTATACTCACAGGACAAGATTATGCAACATCACTTTCCTATTAGAAAATATTAAACATTAGGCCTGCTGCTTGCAAGTGTGGCTTTTACTTTCCCTATTAATCTTTCTTTATCTCAAACCATGAGTTTTCTCACTCTTACTTCTCCGGTTCTTTCCTCCATCCCACCCAGAAGAGTGAGCAAGCGGCTCCATGGGGCTTAGTTGTCAGCTGGTGTTAAACCTAGACAATCTTAAAAATTACCTGTATGATTCTGGTTTGATTACTTCATTCATATGATTTAATCTTTTAACACTCTTATTAAGGCCATCTCTATCAAAAGAGACTTTTAAGGATAGAAAATTACCCTGCTTGTTTACCAAAGCTCACAGGCTGAGATTTTTCTGAAATTCAGTTTCCTTCAAAGTTGCAATTCGGTGACTATAAAGTGATCACATCTATGTTTCCTGGAATTTTTATTTATTTATTTATTTTATTTCACTCCCTGAAGTCACTTATCTCTGGTATTAACATCAGGTAAGTGTGAAATTATTGAATCTTGAGATATCTGTGAATTAGAACAAGTTGTTTGTCTGATCTGATTATACAAACACAGCAAATGAATGTTTTAGGGCACAGATCAGTTGAAGGCAGAATATAAATTCTGTATCAAAGCATCCCATCAGCTTTTTTGAGATTTAAGAAAATACAGAACTTTCTGCACAAGACAATAAAAAAAATATATTCTGGTAAGGAGAAATGTTAATGTATAAGAGCTGTCATTTCTGCTGTGGGAAAATTGAGTGACAGATTAATAATTTATTATATGGCCAACCAGAATTTCAAATATGTATACATAGTCATCCTCTGGGGTCTTAAAACTACATGTTTGCATTTATCGGTTTACTTCTACTCGTTTCAGTGAGGCATTTTGAGAATCAGTGACAACAAACCCTTTCTCAATCCCTTTCTCTGATTTGCTGTCTCCGACACCTCATATTCTCAATTGTGTTTGGCTCTTGTGACCCTCTTCAAGACAACTTTGTAAGCAAAATATTATTTAGAGCTCTGTGCTTTCATCAGGTATGCAATGTGACAGTTTCGACGATAAAGCCCCAAAAGGGAAAACAGCCTGCAGGTATTTGTGCTATTGTTAAATGACAGAAACAATAGAATTAGGTTAAAAAGTCTAAAACATTACCCACAGCATTGTGTAGGGAAACTTCTCAAGCCTTAGTAATATCATATTTGATGACAGTTCTTTATAAAGGACTTATATACCTTTACATTTGAGGATTTTAAAAAATAGTTTCAAAACTCAAACATAAAAAGTGGTAATTTGGTCAAAAGACTGTTTAGAGATGTAACTATACATGTTTGAACATATAGGTCTTTCTCTATATTTTTTCCCTATGTAGAAAAAATGAAAAAAATTTACTGTTATCTATGTCTAATATAAGAAGAGATTTAGAGTATTATGATTAATATAGAAAAACAATGAACATTAGTTCAAATAAAGTTAATAACTCAAGAATGCTTTAACTACTATATACTCACAGTATTTTTTGCAGATTCACAACATAGATAAAAATAGATCTCAGGAATTTAATCTCAGCTTTAACAGAAAACATGCAATTCCAAATCAAGTTTCCCAGGGCCATTGTAATTCCCTAAATATTCAGGCTCACAAAACTTTTGAGGATTCCTTGGTGTTTTAAGGAAGACATGACCTTTTACTTCAAACAAAAGATTAAAACCAGAAGCCTTTAGATCTCGGGATTAGTAATCAGTGCAAAATGAGTGGGAACACTCTGGCTGGAGGAAAAATCGATCACACATCACTGTGGGAGTAGGTTTCTTCCAGCTGGGGCTGCCCATTATCTCAGGTAGCAGCAGTGAACATGCAACTGCTGTAGCAGCAGAGAGCTGTGGCCAACAAGCAACAAACCGCTGCTGGAAAATATGTTGAATGTTCTGTGTGTTTGACCATGAGGAGCAAAAGAACTTATATACCACTGCTTAAACTATATGTGCCCTCTGCAATGCAAACCTAAGTCAGCTGAGACTTCTGCTTCAGCCATCTTTCAGAAATGGTGGTTGTATAATACTACAGAAGTTTAAATAATATGAAATTTATTTCCATATAAAAGAAGTTTCAGTGCAATAATGTGAAAATATGTCATTTGCTATCTGATCTTTTACACTTTGTCCAGCCAGCAGGAAATAAGATGTGGCTAGATTCACTCCCTTTTCTTCATCCTAGGAGATGGGTAGTCTCAGATATTGTGTAGCTCCAGCAGTGTTATATGACCCTAGTGGAAATATGCAAAGAGCTCCTGAAGAATGGTGAATTTCAAAAATTTTTAAACTTAGTTACTGGAGAAACTTAAAATATACATGGACTTGAGAATCCACAAAAATCTCATTATTAAATAATATACACATCATATTCAGACATAGGAAATGTTGTATCAAGTAGTAATTCACTTTTAGCAAGGTGTGCCACATTGACTGTGCTCTAGTTAGGAGACTAAATATTACTGAGTTCACTCTCCAGTGCTGAGGCAAGCTGCCAGTGGACAGCCTGGATACCTGATATTAAACTGACTTATCCTTTGAAACAGGTTCACATACTAACTTTCAGCTGGGAATGATTCCCGGAAATGATCACTCTAGCTTGCAGACTGCACACACAAATGACCTCAGGGACAGGTCAGAGGCACACAAGATATTGCTTTAACAGTTTGGTGATACATGATGCCCCTGGTCACTATTTAATTTACAGCCGACAGATCCTCTATTCTCAGCATTTAAAGTATAAATAACACCAAAAGTATGATAATACAAGACCAATTCAAATAAAAACTTTGCAAATTAGATGAGTTACTTCTGGTTGTTTCACATAAGTATGTGCAAAGCTTGGTATAAATCTTAGGGTGAATGCAATGCACATCAGCTCACCAATGAAGCCCATCACACTGGACTTTAAGAGTACTACTTGAAAGTGAAAATAATTAGGTGTCTAGTTTCTATAGCAACCTTTAAAAATTCTGGTAAAAGTGTCTTGAGGAAATGTCGTACATATCAAATACACACTTCAATTACAGTAATTTCACAAGTATAAGGCACACCGGTGTATAAAGCACACTGCTGGATGTCGGTAAATTTCTGAATTTTATCCATACATAAGGCGCACCAGAGTATAAAGCACATTTTTTTTTCCCCCAGCGAGCATCCGTGTGCAACAAAGTAGCCAAATAGTAACAATTGCACCAGCCGTGCTGTCTTGGGTTACAATACAGGATGTGATCAAAGTATCTCCTCTATCACCATCTGTTGTGACCAGGTAGGGCAGTGATCCTTATCTCCGTGGGAGATACTCTGCTAATGGGCTATCTATTGAAACCAGTAGGGCGTTGTTCTTTTTCTTTGCATCCCCCCTCATCTTTCCTCCAGGGAGTTATCTTCTGCTAATGGCCCACTGAGTCCCACTGTGTGACTGATGAAATTACTTCATCCCATTGGGAGTTGCTCCAACCAGGGGGGAGAGCCCAGCCTTTCCTACCTGAACCAGGTGGTCCTCTTTTCCCTGGACTCCAGAGGAAAACTGGACTTTTTTTCCATATCATCGCTGGACCTT
>VRYO01001463.1:75229527-75244369 GCA_009812075.1 Sialia sialis | reverse complement strand
TTCTCAGACTTTCAGACTATAAAATACCACCAAAAAAATTGCTGATAGGTACAACACAGCCCTCTTAGATGATTCCTATGATTGGCATTTAGCCAGATATTTAAGATTAAATTGTGCAAATAATTTCTTGCCACTATCAGGCAAAAAAAACCAAAAAAAAAACCCCAACCAACCAACCAACCAACCAAACAAACAAAACCAAAAAAACCAAGAAAACCAACCAAACAAAAGAAGGAAACAACCAGAATAAAAAACTCAAACCACTAAATTTTCATGTGGAATGGAATTCAAAAAATATCTTCTGCTTAATTTTGGCATAAAAACTTCAAAAGGAGGTACTGTTTTAAAGGCAAAAACAAAACAAAAAGAAAGAACATGTGCCAAATGTTTCACGTATCTGTACTTGTATATATCTGTATTTGTAGGAAAAAAAAAATTGAAAAATAATTATTGCTCAGAACTTACTTTGCTATCATTATTTGACACCGCTATTCTTAAAAGCTATCACATAAATTCAATTTTCCTAAACTTATGGTTCCATAGTTGTTTAATCTAAGCCAGAGTTGCTTCCCATCCCTTATGCCAGTACTAGGACCTATGCAGCCATATGGTTCAAAATTAGTTAATTTGTCCAAATTTTCCTTCTGCGTGATATCCTGTATCTACTTTAATGTGTTTCCAAACATCCATTACAGCTAACAAGAGTGGGCTGAAACACGCAGCTTGAAACAAGGAGAGAGAAGGAACTCGTGGCACTTGACATACTTTAAGTAAATTTCAAGTTTATCAGCTTGTTTTCTATGCTATTAAATTCTTCATCAGAGAAATTTTTTCAGCTTCTCATCAAAAAATTTCTCCCTAAGAAAGAATGACGATAAAATCATAGCATCATCTTTTGCTTTACTCTGAAAAATAGCCTTATGTATGATGTAATTTGAACTTATTTAAAACAATACAATAATTTATTTGTAAACAAATAGTAGTTATATGAGAACCTTCAAAAGCAAAAGTTTATGAAAAAATGGAGAATTTTTCTTTTGGCCAGATCTTGAATTAATATTCATTAAAGTCTTCTCAAAGGTGTTTCCTCTGGATCAAAAATATTCTGGAAACAAGAGCTATACAAAATTTACGGGGAGACAATTTCAAGTGAAATTCAGGTAGACAATATTCCCTGCTTTTCCCTTGTCTACCAAGCCAGTTTTTTAACCATAGGTCTTTTAACCATTGATCAGGTAATTCAGTATTACAGTGCAACTAGAACTTCAGAGAGACATCTGAGCTTCTCCACAAGGAATAAATATATTAATATACAAATCAGGGTTCCTCAGCATAATGAGTAATATGGGGAAAAAAAAGTATATTAAAATCCTTATTTTTTCATTGTGCTTTGGTTTACTGGAATATTTCCTTTCATTTGTTACCATACTTGCAAACATGCATTCCAAGTTTCCTTTTTTTGATATAAGTGAAATATTTCAGACCTGTGGGAACGTAGGCAAGACAGAATGCCTTTGCTTTCTGCTTTATTAAAACACCAGCAAAACGTTAGTGCCTCCTTGGAAAGCTCAGATGTTCCCCCACTGCTCAGCAGGAATTGAAAGTTGAACCTGAAAGACAGACACATAACAGGTAGAGTCTTGTGGTGAACAAAAACTGGCCCAAACATAATAAAACCATAATCTTTTGTAAAATTAACTCCTATGGGCTCACTCCCCAGCTTTATTTTAAAAAATATGTTTACTGATAGGTTTCAGGCATATGCTTGCAGAATTTTTTCCAGTGTTTGAAGCTCTTCAGCTTGCTCAGATCTTGGCTCTGAAGAGACATCCTTTGTTCTTTGCAGAGTGGATAAAGAGATAACCCAGATCCCAGGACAGCAGGCATTGGATAGTAGAGAAAATGGATATGTTGAGGAGAATTGGGAAGATGACAGAACACACAGTACAGCCACACACAGAGAACAGACAGCATCTTTTTTGAAAAATAGATTCTTGAACAATACTGGGAAATTATTAAAGATATTTGGGGAATTTATAAGAATAGCAAAGGAGAAAGAAAAAGATAGAGGGGAGGAAGACCTCAAGAACTGGTAGGAGAAATTTGGCCTAGGTCCAAATGGGTGTTAAACACCAAGCAGAAGCAAGTAAATATAACAGACTAGGAGACAGTTGAATGCTGGGGGAAAGGCTGACACAGAAAAAGGGGCATCATTAAGTGGAAACAGGATTTTCTGCATCCAGGGACTATAACAGCAGGCTAAGAGGAAAACAGTCTTTGCAAAATGAGAACAATGGAATAGCAATGAAGAAAGTAACATGGGAAGGAGATATGCAGGCAGAAAGTCCCAGCTATACAAAAAATGAGGGTTCAGCTCGTAGTGAATTCTATCAGCAAGTTTCATAACGTCTGGCAAAACAGATAACATCCACTCACAGATGCTATTTTCTTCCATACAAGGTGCTGTCAGCTAGAGCTGGCAGTCGTCCCATGATCCAGGCATTTTGTCTCAAAATGCCTTGTTAACATGAACAATACTGTAGTAAAAACATTGGCGATTTCATTTTTTGCACACAACTCACTCTAATAACATTTTTGCACACATCTTCCAGAGGACTACCGCTTTCTCTTGTTCCCAAGAGTGACTCTTCTCATTAAATGGGCAGCTTTTATATAGTTTATTCTCTTATTCTTAAGCCTTATTTATCAGGCACTGTTTGATCCCACTTTGAAGAAAGACTTGCTGAATTGTTGATTACCCTGGGGCTTTTCACTCCCCCATCATTATAGCATTTGAAGACTTTGCCAGATTATGTATACCTTTACAACACCTTCTAAGTGAGGAAACACTCTAATCTGAGTTTGCAGACAGAACTCTAAGAGCTCCAATAATTCTGTGTACTTATTTTGAAAGAGATTGCTGTTTACAGATCATATATTCCAAACCCAGTTTGAATAGATTCTTATATTGCAACTCTGAGTATTCAGCCATTGGCAATTTAAGTCTTTAGAATCTCAGACTGGTCACCCTAAAATGAAGGACATCATACCAAATGTTTAGGCAGGTGTCCTAGCATTGCATATATTGATGGAGACACTGGAGGGATGTAAGTCTGTTCACTGTTGTGGCTTTCTGTTTTGTGGCCTATGAAATTATCTGTTCCCTTCATAAATATTCCCTCGGCTGCTCAGGAACACAGGCTGAAACCCAGAAAGTGATTGGCTAATAGCTTTGACTATGGATTTTTGTCTATAAATCAATCCAATACATGATTTCTAAGTTCTGTGTTTTTTCAAAGGAAGCCAAGATGGGTAAGGATTGTAACTGAAAAAAACTTAGAATAAGATTAATATTAGGAATCCTATGAAGATTTTTCAAAACCTAGATAGATAATCACACAAAACAAATGCATATGTTCCAATCTAGTTAATTCTAGGAGTCTGTGGTTCTGTTCCATAGTGAGTGAGTCAGTCAACTTCTCAACCTTTCACTTCTATAAGAGAAAAGGAAGAAATGAACAACAAAAAGAAGTGGTGCGAAATATTGGTAGATTAAGAAATATTTTTTTTCGCCACAACAGTAATTGCATAACAGTAGGAAGATGAAGCTCAATACATATGGTTTCCCTTCATAACTGGACAGGTCTTTAAGGCACATTTATTCAATGCAAGTGTGGCTATAGATGTATAGCTACACAAAACTATCATGCTAAAAGAAAATTTATAAAAAGCAACTGTAGCTCCAATTAAAAAAATACCCTGTCCCTTCTAGGGATATTTTCCTATTTATGTGTTTTCCTTTCCATCTGAATTATGCCTGTTTTCTATATTTAATATGCCCACTTAATGGGGAAAATGCTGATGTTAAGCTCTTTTGGAAAATATATGCTAAAGTATTCCTAGGAAAATTAACTGCTTCAATTAAATTGTGATATTCTCATCTTCAACAAATCAGAATTTTCACACCAGCATAATTTAAGCTCTCTTTTATCATAAAACAGATTACTTGAATTTTTAATTTTCTCATTTGAACTGCTCATGGCAACAAGCAAATACATGTAGCCTAAAGACTGATCATATAATAGAAGCTTACAGAAACATGAGTCTTCCTTGTCTGCTTTAACCTATTCTAGATGGCATTGAAAATTTGGTCCTACAAGTGTCTATATTTTACTCTGTAAATTAAGTATCAAAGCATCTTCTAAATCTGAAAGTACAGGGAAAGGCTAAAGTATTGATAGATTCTGCCAGTTTCTCTGAATCCTTCCAAAATTTTCTGCCTCACTTTTTGGCAAATCTTATTTCTATATCCTTCAATACGATTCTTCAAACTCATGACCTTAGCAGATCATGGAATTATTAAGAAACAAACGTTTAATACTCCATTTTCACTTGTGAGCATGTAAATGTGATTTCAGAAAACCTTTTACTTCTTCGAGTTATCAGGAGTCTGTGGTTTTATGTTGAAGAAAAAGAAATCTTTATGGCCTCTTTTGCCAATCTGATAAATTAAAAAAATACATCTGTCCATTATGGAAAGAATGGTTCCATCTTTCTTTCTAGACGGTATCAAAGTATCAAAACTACTATTTTCTTTTTTCCAATTATGTCCCAAATTACTTGAACATACAGATTTTTTTCTGGTTTTAGTTCAGTAGAATAGCTTTTTTGTCTCTAAATTTCTTTCCAAGCTCTTGAGTAGCAAGCTACATCTATGTGATTATCCTATTCCAGCCTATGAAGAATACATTTCTGGGACCTAATTCCAATAATTTGACTTATTAACAGTGAATTCTATGCAGTTTAAACCTTTCAATTCAGATTACTATGTTGAAAGAACTCTTTGGGGTTTTTTCCAGTATGTCAAACACACCTAGTTTTCATTCTGTCCTCCGATTTAAATTAATGAGATACTTGCTTGTACATCAAAATAACAGTAAATTAATATTCACTCTTTTTTTTTGATAAATATTTTCAAATTATCCCTTCCATCGTGGAATTAGTTTACAATTAGCATGTTTCACTTCAAAGGGCTCCAAATCAAACTGTAAATGGATAATAAAAAATTAATTTGTATTTTTATAAACCTTTCTAACAAGGACTCTTTAAAATCCTACTTTATCTACTCTGCTGATTATTAAAAAATATATTTTTGATACATACTTATTTTTTAGCCAAGTGTAAAATAGGATCATATTGTCTAATCCAAACCAAGATGCAAATTAAACTAAGGTTTTTTGCACTTTCTTCCAAAGTCAGATATATAAAGATCTAAGTAAGGACAAAATTTTGGAAATAATTTTGCATATATTCATATGTCTTCTCTGTAAGGTCAGACATTAGTTATCTTCCTGGAATTAAACCCTAAAACTATAGCAGTCATAAAAAATTTGTGATCTGGATGTTTAGCACTGTATAGTTGGTCATACTGATCACATTGCCTGCAGTGCTATTTTTACAGACAAAAATAAAATCAATATTAGGATCCAAAATAGCACAATAGGTCTTACCACTGCTCTTTTGACACTTGTTAGAAAAAATGTAGCATTGACTATTGTAAGATCTTGTAAAAAACATACAGGTTTATATTTCTTGATTTTTGGGGTGGTTGTAGGGTTTTGGGGTTTTGTTTGGTTTTTTGGGTTTGTTTTGGGTTTATTTTAGTTTGGTTTTGGTTTCTTTTGTTGGTTGGTTGATTGGTTTATTTGTTGGGTTGGGTTTTTTTTCCTCCCAAAAAAGAAAGCTTTCCTCAAAATCCAAGAAGGAATGACTATCTAGTGACCTATAGAAAATAACTTTCCTGGATAATCTAATCTCTATGTTGAGCAGTTTTTAGGCTATAGCATAACTTGTAGAGCTCAGTTCTTGCCTTTCTAGATGGGGAAAGCAGATTGAAACCTGGAAAATGTCTCAGGTGAGAAACAAGCCAAAAAAAAAGGGTCTCCAAGCCTGTGATACACTCACAAAACCATTTACTCACCCCATTAAAACCATTAGAAAATTTCCAGGCTTTAGACTGATACAAGCAATTTAGGTTGCATCCTCCAGTCCTCTTCTCACCAGTCATGTAAAATGAGAAGTAGTCTGACCAGCTTTTTTTTTTGCTATTCAAAGTTGCTCACCAAAATAATTATGCAACAGATGGAGATATATTTGTCTTCAAGTAAAAGGAAAAGACACTCAGTTCAGCACGGGAAGAGGTGTTAGAGGATAGCAAGAGAATGAAGCACTTATTTGAAAGAACTGCAACTGCTCATAGTTTGGGTTTTTTTAAACATTGTAAGCACAATCCCATGTTTGTTTAGTTTTTTTAATTCTTAAAAGCCCATTAAATGAGTAAGAATTTATGTGAATTAGTAACTGAATAAATTCTATGAGATATTCTCATGTAGCTTTGAAAATGGAGGAAAACTGTACTGCAAAGAAGGATTTTTGGAAAGCCAAAATATTTTCAAGACTAACAAATTAATAAAACATCAAACTCCAAAATATCGATTTTGCTGCAGAAAGGATTTACTACAGGACTTTGTTCAGATTTTAGTTTTCCTATGTCAAAAATATGTTATGGCCCCACTGGGGACAGGGGAAGAATGTGGCAAGTTCTTTCCCTGAGGAGAAAGAAGCAGCAGAGACAACATTTGATGATCTGGTCACAGCCTGGATTCCATGTTTCCCGAGCCTCTGAGGAGAGCAGATAAAGAAATCAGTCCCTGTGAAGGAGCAAGCAAATGGGAGCAAGGTGTTTGGAGATTTACTTATTTTATTCTCATTTGACTAATAATAAATCAAACTAATTTCCCCGAGTCAACTCTGGTTCTCCCATGACAGTAATTACTGAGTGACCCCTCCCTGCCCTTATGAACATTTTGTTTTCCTTTATTTCCCCTGCCCAGCAGCTTTGGCAGGCATGTGATATCCAGCCAGGGTCAATTCAATGCCACTTATTTTTCTTCTAGGCCTTTATTCACACCCCCTTCCCATCCCCCCATAATTAGTCCATCTACAAAAGATTACATGAATTTATTTTCCCGAAGATAGTCTGGCTTATGAATGAACACTGTTTTGCATTTACACCATGCATCTAGAGAAACTGCAGATACACTCACCAAGGCAAAGATAGAGACAAGGAGAGGAAATTCAGTCCTGTTCAATCAACACCATTTTTTCTGAGAATGAAAAAAGTAATTTGGAAGCATCAAAGTCTTGGCTGTACATTTAAATCAGATAAATCTTATAATTTTTCAAATTTGAAGCTACTAAACATCTATTTTGAGGTAAGCAGGATATCTGCTGAATGATGGAGATATCACCACAGGAACAGCTATCATTGTCACTATCTGACACCCAGAAAGAGGTAGGACACTGCTTTAGTGGGCTTATTAGCATCTTCACATGCATTTAAGAAGGTTATGAGCAGACATGCTTTAGGACCAGAAGCTTCCACTTGGAAGCAGTTTAGAGAAAATGACAGAGAGGGTTAACTAATATCCTAAAAAAAGAGGCATATAAAGAGAGAGATTTTAATGAACAAGTAAAAATAGAAAACCTAAGATGAGAAAAAAAGGTACTTGAAAGATTTTTTGCTGTCTATCTTTCTACTGGCATATAATGTGTTTTGTCATGAAACAGTCATTACTCAGAGCACCATGCCTTTGCTCGGGCAGGAAAATATGTACCCTTAAGCATATGGTTACTCCCCAAAAGTCTTTGCTAAAGGAAAAGAAAATTCTTTCCATTTTTCCAGATGAGTTTGATAGTGACTTAATGATTTTAATTGACCTCCAGTGTTTCTTTTCATGTGCCAGCTCTGCACCTCATTTGACCTCAGGCTTTCAGAAACTAATTAAATATTAGCACAGAGACAACTTCAAAATTGCAGAGCCAATACAGATAACAAAAGAAGACTTCCTCTACTTTTTTCTCCTATTTTTTGAAGAAAGGAGCTCTATATTCTGAGCAAAAAACACAGACTGTCCTAGTTAATAAGATCATCTGGGATCAATTACTACCAGGTATAATAATGCTTTATTCCAGATGTGAGAATTGAGATAGCTGCTTATCTCTGTAGAAAATGAGCACTGGTATTTACTTAAATGATTTATGCTTTCATCATTTTCATACACACATATTTGTAGGGGCGACTGTCCACTATGTTTCTCCTGAAGAGGACAATTAGTGAGGCAAATGATCTTGTATAAAGAGAAGCACCCTCTAAAAAAAAACCTTTAAATTTATTTTTTTTCTCTAAGTAGTAGACAGCTGATTTAAAATAATTATGCCTGCATGTACGTGTTCTCTATTAAATACAAATTTCTGCCCAAAGAAGTATGCATTTTCAAAAGCCAGTCTAAACCTGAGTTGCTGGAGGAGATGATTCTATCTTTTTCCCTGAGTACTCTGTGTTTTCCATCCTCTTCCAGCTCTTCCACTCATCCAGCTATGCAGCTATCCCGACCAAAGATATGATGTGCTGGAAACAAACAAACTGAAATACACCAAACCAATCAGGTTTAGCTCAAGTATGACTTTGACTCTCACACAAGCATCAGTCCCACAATATTCAGGAAAGTTAAGATTTTCAATAGCAGGAATCTTAAGGTAATATAAGACCATCAAGAAATAAAGTACTAAGAGGAAAATGAGATTATTTTCATCACCAGCATAGTGCAGGGCTTACAAACAAGCATTCTCTAATTTTGTCATACCGTGTACACCAGTTTTGCAGAATATTGGGCTTTTATGAGGGTGCTTTTTTCACATGTTGCAAACTGGTGGTCAGCCAAAGGACAGGCTGAAGAAGCCACAAGGTCAGGTTTTACAAAACAAAATTTGTGCAGTTCCATCGACTTCCATAGGAAGTCTCATCCACTGAGATGTTTCTTGCATTTTTCTTTATAATATTATTTCTGAACCAAATAACCTCATCCCAATGTACTGCATCATAAAAGACTGCCTGGTATGACGTGAAGAGCACCCAAGTGCTGTAGTGAATACACACCAACTCCTTCGAGACAATGTGTGTTCAATATTAAGCCAGTAAATTAAAATACTGCAGCAAAGATGCTCCCTGGAAAACAAAAAAAAATCCCAAAACCCTCCATCAAACCCACAACAACAACAACAATAATAATAAAAGCTGCACAGAAATACAGAAAGCCTATATAGCAGTCACTTTCATTGCCTCCTCTTCTGCTTGCAGCTTCTAGATTCACAAATAATTTTCATGTCTCTGGTCTAGTGCTGTAGGCTTTGCACTTTTCAGGATATACCTGAAAGCATCACTTGCTGCAATCCTCCCATCAGAGAACGGATATTGCCCTACCAGCTATAAATATTTCTGCATGTTGTACATTAAGTGTCCGTACTTGATGCCTACATGTGGGTGTCTAAGGCACTGAGAAGGCATGAGAGTTGGTCCTGAATAATTTGTTTGTGATTAAACAGCACAGAATGCCTTCACAAAATTGTCTCACTTACAACAGAGATATGTGGGGCAATGCTGTCTTTTGGATTGCATCCAGTTCCCTTGAGTGAATGAACTAAAAATAAACTAACCTGCTCCAAAACTTCTTAATACAGATGCAGCAGTTTCAGAGCATCAGCACAGAAACGTTCCAAATGTTCAATTCCAAGCAGGCTTTTATCTTGCAGGTTTTCCATTGCCTGTATGTAGTTCTCTGCTTGGAGGGCTGCAAAATCCTCCTGGAGCCAGCAGGTGGAGAAATGCTTCCATTTAATAAAATATCTGCAGGGAAAGGCGAGTTCAGCAGCTATGGAGGGAAAGCGGCTATACTTTCTAAATCTATTCCCTCCTGATCATGAAATCTATCCCAGTCAGTTTCCTAGGTAACCCTATGAAACTGAGAATCCTAGTAGAGACTGGAGGAAGTAAAAAAAAAACCAACCAGATATAATTTTAAGTTCACCTTCTATAAAATAAGTTAAGAAATGTCAGCTTTGAAAGGATTCAGAAATTTAGGTTTTTTTTTTTTCCTCATGCACACAATGGGTTGTAGATGACACTGAGATTTTCACACAATGGCTTGGAATGATTTTATAAGATACTAGGGCTTTGCTTTTTTTTTTAATTATTTTTTTTAAGATTCATACAATGGCCTCTCCTGATTTTTATAGTTGAAACAGTATTTTTATTGATCAGTTATACTGAATATAAGCATACTAAGGAATAACATCATACTGTCACTTCCATGCACTTTTATGAGGAATTTTTCTCAGATAACAGTCAGCAGATGACACATTAACCTAGAAATAGAACAATAGATAAATAGATAATAGAATATTCTTCTTATCTGTTCTTCTAGGAAAAAACAAGCAGATTGTACTGGAATAAAGGTGCATTTAAAATTACACAGATTTAATGTAAAGCAAAACCAGTCACCTTTCTCAAAATGATTTTTTTTGCCCTATTTATTCACACCTTCCTCTTAGTATCTGTATATATTGACATCATGGAGACAGACTGTAAAATACTCTGCATGAAGACAGCCTATAAATCAAGGAAAAAATAGAATAGTATGCTATGATCATTTTCAAATTCATATGCATCCACTCTAGCTTTTTGTCATTTCCAAAGTATGCATGACTCTGAAATATAGAAAGGAAAAAAAGATAGAAATCTGTGTATCCCACCACAGCACTGCTTGCAAAACTCAGCTGGGTCATCACAGTGGACCAGCAGGTTGATAAATTTGGCCATTAAATTTTAGATGCCAAATTTTCAGAGAATTTTAAGGGTACCGGCATTAACTATAATTATAATTTAAGCAGTCACTTTGCCTACTTTCTATCGGGTTTTTTCAACCTCAATCCACCTTTTTTTCAAACCTCCTTGGTGATAGGCACAAGTAACAATATGTAGCCATAGCTGCACTTCCTGCTGTGCAGGCTTTCAGCAGGATACCTACAGTAAAATTTAAGGGAGAAACCTGATTTTACTCAACTTGGTCTTCATGTGCTGTTTTACTAAATCCACAAACTAAGCATCTGATGTAACCACTCTGTGATATTATTTCTAAAGGTAGTTCCTACAAGATTTGTAGTTTTAGGAAAGTTTTTATGTGCAATTAAGAGGTGTTGCATGATCAGTGCTCAATCAAGGTATGTCTTCCAGTACTCCAGTACCCAAAGTACTTACAAACATTTTCAATGAAGTAGCCTTTGAAAAAGCAGTCAACCAGATTTCTAGAGAGTGAAGGAGAGCTTTTCAACTGGTGCTGCCTTTCTGCCTCACATAAACTTATTTCCATTTCATGCCTGATTTAAAATCACAATTCTCATTAATATGGGCATTTTCTGCATTTTAGTTGTGAGGAGCAAAATGCACCTAACATGCAGCCTTTCCCTGCCAAGTCCAGATCAGCTAGCGTTAATCAGACCTCAAACTGTTTGTCCATGATTTTTCACCATTTTTAGGACTTTCTATCACAGCTTCACTGATCTATAACCTCTCCAGCATGCTCTGTGTCAGTGTCTGCAAAAAATGGTGCAGAATGAAGGCTGCATTTGAAACATTTGCAATCCTCAACAACACAGGGCACCAACCATATCACAGTTTAGAAGTCCAACATCAACTGAAGCATTTTGCCTTCACCTGGGCAGGTGAACTCACAAATAAGCCTACTCAGCCTGTGCCAAGTTGGTGCAAGCTAGCCTGCAACTACACCTGAATACATGTGCCCTGTCATGGGCTACACAGCTTACATTTGCTGTCAGTCAGGTCTGGGGGCTTACTCAGATGTGCCCCATATAGACATGTCTCTGAATGATGAATTAAAGGCATTTATTGTATAATTGATAGGCCTCTTCTAGGTAAAATTTTCTGAGAAATATTGGTTTTTAATTGTTTGAGAAATTTTTGATATTTTTTCTAAATATAGAAGCAAACCTCAGCTGCTCTCTAGTTACCATAGCAACTGTAAGGTATTATGGTACTTATCTGAGTGCATACATATAGCATTTTCCATGTATAAAATTACAGCAATTTCACGAATATAAGCCGCACCTTTTTCATTGAAGAATCCAGCCTACCCCAGTAGTGCGGCTAATCATCAGGTGCGGCTTATTTATGGACAAATCCCAGTGAAATGCCAACCCAGAAGTGAGAGCTGGCCGGGGAGGGCACCTGGGGCTGCCTTTAAAGGCTTGGCTGGTCTATGGAAACTGTTGCAACTTGAGCACCTGACCCCAAACTCTGCTGGCAGTGATTCTGTTACTAATTTGTTTATTTGTTGCACATGGATCCTCGCTTTAAAAAAAAAATAAAAATAAAAAAAGGGTGCGGCTTATATTCAGCTGCGGCTTATAACTGTGAAATTACTGTAATATCTGAATCAACTTTTATATATGCTGAGAATACTTTTTCCATTTTGTCTGTTTTACAGTTGACCCTTCAGTGGAGATGAAGAGGCAGACACCTGTTAGAATGCTATTAGAATCATTGAATCATTTAGGTTGGAAAAGAACTTTAAGACTGAATACAACCATTAAGCCAGCACTGCCAAGTCCACCACTAAACCATGTCCCCAGGTGCCACGTCTGTACACCTTTTAAGTATCTCCAGGGATGGTGATAAAACCACTTCTCTGACCTGCTTGTTCCAATGATTTTCATGAATAAATTTTTCCTAATATCCAGCCTAAGCTTCCTCTGGCACAACTTGTGAGTATTTTCTGCTCTCCTATCACTCGCTATTTGGGAGTAAACATTGCCCCCACATGACTAGGTGCAGGTAAAGTGCAGTAAATTTCCCTCTGAGTATCAGTTGCTCCAGCCCGAGAGCCAGCCCCAGCTGGCTCAGCTGCTCCTCATAAGCCTTGGCTCCAGACCCTTCACCTGCAGTTGCTCTTCTCTGGACATGCTCCAGCACCTCAGTCTTTATTGTAGTGAGGGACACTGAACTGAAAATAGGATTGAAAGCATGGCCTCACCAGTGCTGAGTACAGGGGGACAATCCCTTCCCTACTCTTAGGGTGGTAAATGTAGGTGCAGCAATTTGGGATTCATGACCATTTTGTGTAATGCGGGTAAAATATATAACTGCTGAACTGCTGAATTAGTACTTGGAAAGGAATAAGTTGCATATAGAGTCCAAAAATAGATGGACATGAACAAACCAATATTTACCTATTCATTTTTTTGCCCTGCATTAAGTTTTTAGTAACATCTCACTTGAACTGCCATGATAGTGAGAGAAAGAGAGCAGAAGCATATTTAATTTATATGAAAGCAACCTCAAGTTATGTTTAAGCCAAACTACAAAACTAATTGTTAAGGCTATTTTTGACATTCATACTGTGTCATGGTATGCAAAGTATAGTTTTAATTTATCATAGAATCATGGAATGGTTTGAGTTAGAAGGGATCTTAAAATACATTTCGTTACAAACTGTCTGCCATAGGCAGGGATGCCTTCCATTAGACCACGAGGTTCAGAACTCCATCCAACCTGGTCTTGAACACTTCCATGATTGGATGCCCAGAACTTCTGCAGACAACCCCTTCCAGTGCCTTAAACCATAATTGTGAAGAATTTCTTCCTTATAGACAGTCTTAATCTATTCTCTTTCATGTTTAAAGCCATTACCTCTTCTCCTATTAGATATTCTACTTTTGTTGATTTTAAAGTTATAAAAATAATTGTTAGGAGAAAAAAATCAAACAAGGGGGGGGTGGTGTCTTTTGAACTGTTTGTTTTTCAATTCTCTTTTATGAAAATTCTAAGTTACAGTGATTAACCCAGTTCTATGTCAAATTAAGCATTTATCAGTTCTTAATTTTAGTAATACATACAATTTAAGGCAACTTAACATAGAACTATATATCAGTTTTGTATTATCATATTTGTTCTCTTCTGGGCATCCACTTAAAAATAAAAACAAATCAAAAAATCACATCTAAAAAAGTTCACATGACATGAAGGCTTAGATGTTCATTTCAACACCTTCAGCTACAATAAGGAGCATCACTGTGCTTGAGCACATGGTGTGTCTTCAGGAGAAAGGTATCACATGCAGCTCAAAATGACTGCTGAAAAGACTCCCACACTCTGAGGTAAAGATTCCCATACTAGCAGCAACAGGAGCAATTCCAGCTATCTCTGGGCTAGAGACAGTAGCAGGAGGGTTTTTATTGATCAGAAAACATGCACTAACTGCTTTTAAATAGCCTTGGTGCTAATGGTTCTCACACTGTAATTTTAGGAACCACTTCTTAGAGGTTGTTAAGTGTTTGCCACAGGATACATCAGCATTATGCTGGAGAAAGGTGCATGCTCCCTTTGCCCATACTCAGCTAAATGTGAATCAGCTCTGAACTGAACCAAAAGCTGAACAGGCAGAATATATTAACTTTGGCTCTCTGCTACCCTAACACAGTCACTCTACAATGAGCTTATGGTAGAGGCAGAGTGAACCCACATCTGCCTGCACCAGATATGACTGCAGGATGGAATAAGCAACTTAGGGGGTCAAGTACTCTTTGGTAATTTGGGCTCTAACCTCCAAATATAAGGTTCATATAAGTGTATTATTAGGATAAGTAAATGTGTCATTGGCTTACATTCAAAGTTTATGCGTAAAACTAGAGCAATACTCAGTCTAATCCCCTTAAAGAACCAGTTCCACTTTACTTTACTTCTAGCACTGAAACAGGCCTCCCAGGGAAGTGGTCACAGCACCAAGCCTGACAGAGTTCAAGAAGTGTTTGGACAATGCTCTTAGGCACCTTGGGGTATCCCATGCAGGGCCAGAGTTGGACTTGATGATCCTGATGGGCTCCTTCCAACTCAGCACATTCTGTAATTTAATGGTATACAGTAATTTCA
>VRYO01001463.1:75200132-75228527 GCA_009812075.1 Sialia sialis | reverse complement strand
CTGGATTCTTCAATGAAAAAGGTGCGGCTTATATTAGTGAAATTGCTGTATTTATTTCCATGCCAACTGAAATAACCAAGATGAGAGAAACCAATGCTCTGAATGGACTGTTGTAGGCAGAACCTACACCTACATATTATTAATAATGTAATATTATCTGTGCTGACAACACAATACTGGTTTTTAAGTCAACATTTGCATTCTTCCAAGAAACTATTCAGCTATCTACTATAAATATATGAAATCCAGAATACTCATCACTAGTCTTAAATAAATAATATTTAAACAATACTTAAATATAAGTAATGCAATAATGAAAATATTTGGAGATATGTAGCAATTTCATGATATGGGTTACTTGACCTACACTCTTTAGAAGTTTTAAATGTGATTTTAAAATCAATAAAGTAAAGGTTTAGTTTTCCCTTTCTCGAGAGGAGATATTAAAGTTCTACATAATTTCCATTTATGTAGGACTATATAATTTAAATACAAATGCAAATAAATTTAAACTACAGTTTAAAAGTAAAGATTTAAAATGTGAATAGATCACTACCCTCTTTAAAGCCTCCTTATTCTGTAATGGAACTTCAACAACACTTAAGAGATTTTTGTCCCTTACTTCAGCACAGATTTCTGCTTTTACTGATTTGAAATATGTTTAATTATACCCAGAACTGAGTTCTTAAATCTTACAAGGAAGTTTTTGATATCTAAGGAATCTCAACCCCTTCTTTCTTAAGATTTCTTTGTATCAAATATAATATTCAGTCCTGCAATAGAAGTGTCTTCTGACCGAAGGGTGTGGTTGATTTGCAGAAAGATAACTGAGCAAAGAGAGGTCTGCTTTTGCTAAGGGGCAAAGCCACATCTTTGCAGCTTTAAGCAGAAAAGCATCTCTCCACTAGCTTCTGTATTTTGTCCTAAATGCCTCTAATTTTAGTGGACATGATGAACGATGTTTTCTGTGCACCTTATCTTACATGATAAATTTTGGTTATAAAAATAAGTAAGCAAAACCTTGAGGACCCCGGCTGCGTTAAAGGAACATTTTCATTTTTGAACTGCTTTTGAAAATAGTTATGCATATACTTATTGGTAAGATTGAACAGTTAAAATACATCAGTCATACAGTATGTGTTTTCAATATACCTGTATGTAGGTTTTGTTTAAGAACATAGGTGAATTCAGTATCAGCCCTGAGAAATACTTTTATCATAAAAGTGTTTCAAGTGCTCACTGGACACTCAAATTGGTGGCAAAATATTTTATATTCATATAGTCTATGTTTATCAGCCAATATAAAAATATCTTACATGATATCTGCAATTTATGTTTGATTATGGTAAAAAACATTTAAAAAGTCGAGTGTTTATTGCAGCCATTCTATCTACCAGATTTTATGGAAATCGGGGCATTGATAACTGTATTGGTGCACTCTAGCTATGATCCACAGCAGTAATACAAAAGCATGTGTGTACAAAATGAGAAAGTCCATAAGAGGATGCAGTTTTTAGTAAGCAATCTTAATGTCAGCTAAAACCAGTCAGACATGCATTAGCACAGTTGAAATACTGTGATAGTAGTGGACATAGTTAACCCTGATATTAAGAAAAAATCAAATAAATTGCTCAGAACACTGAAGTTAGCAGGTGCATTTCACAATGGAAAAAAAGTTGTCTACTTGAGGACTTTCAAAACAACAGAATGATATTTAAAGATGGTGAAATGCCAAAAAATTATCATCTTTCTTGACAATATCCACATACACATCTCAAAGAACAGGACCAGTGCTGTGACTAATTTCACTCTTTGTTGGAAAACAAGTACAACTTTGCATACAGTTTCCAAGGGAAATTTTGAATATCAAACTGAGCTTGACTAAATTAGTGCCTGTGTTGAAACAGCATCGTCTTAGCTACTGTGATAGGGTGCTGGTTTTGCAGCATAGCAAGAAGCTGCCAAATTAAGATAAAGCACAACATTGGAAATTTGTTGAAATATGGAACAAGCCAGGTATCCACCACCACAGCCATCACAATTTCAGGAGTATTAATAAACTGAGCTAAATTCTGTCATGATCATTCACCTCTCTGTTGAAAGAGTAACATCAATCAAAATTAATAAAATCAAAAAGGAAAAAGCGTTCATTTTGGTTTGAACTAAATGGTTCAGAAGTCAATCACTTTTTAATGAAAGAGGAAATGACAAGCAGAAAGAGAGTGATGAACTTCAACTAACCTGTTCCAATTCTGTCAAAATAACTAAGATACATAATGATTAATTTATCTTCAAATGTACCTCTGTTCAGAATCAGATTTTTTCTATAATTGCACATGATCTTGTATTTTTTACATTATTCAATTTTTGGCTTTCTTTCAAACTAAGTGAGCTAAATTCAGCTATACATTGAATGGCAGACTTTAATTTAATGATGTTTGGATCTAAAACCATGAAAATGATAAAACAATTATATTTGTTGTATTCCAATTTTTCTTAAATCAGAAGAGTTGTTAATCAGCTGTGACAGCTCTCATAATTTCAGGACGGCATCTCAAAAGAATCACACAAACAAAATACAAGCTAGAGTTTTGTAAACCTATACATTTTTAGGAAAATTACTTATAGAGTGGAATAAGCAATATTGCTTATTAGCTAAGAGCCTTTTCAGGAGAAATTACTGAAGACAAGCTTGTCTGACTGAAAAGTACACAAAAGATAATTTCTGGTTGACAAATAGGCTACGGTATGCCATGAGGCCTGAACTCAGAAGTGGCTTTTAGAAATTTTCAAAATTCCAGTCTGCTCATTAGTTTGGAAATAAACTTGCTTAACAGTTATTGAAGATGGCCAGGCATTTCTTTTACAGGTGTCTGTACAGTGTAACCAACATTACACTGAGAAATCTGATGAGTGGAAATTAAGGACATGACCTGATGCCTTCAGAAAAGGGTCTTCTAGTCAGTGAGTGAAATTAATGTCCTTCTGGTTTAGATCAAGTTCAAATTAAGGTCTTGTGCTGAGCCTAGAAGAGAAAAGTTGCTAAATGCATTTAACCAGGTTTTACAATGCTCATTTCATGTCCTTTGCAAGTGAGTTAAATATTGAATGAGTCTCCAAAATGGAAATGGTTTTTATATCAGGTACTGTACTTGAGATTCTTTCATATTTTGAGAGCAAGCTCTCCTCAGATGTGGTGCAAAGTCAGAGCCCTACCACTAATCTGCCTTCAGAACTAGGGATGCTCAGAGTCTGAGGTGCAGTGGTGCCATACTGAGAGGAGGAACTGTGTCATCGTGATCTTCCACAGTAAAAAAAAAAAAAAAAAAGTTCAGCACACAGATCCAGGGAAGAAGAATGTGCAGGGAAGGGTTTTATTTATTCTTCTAGAGCTGCAAAAAACTAATTGAAGTGCTGAAAAACTGATGGAGTGCACTGACTGTTTTTTTAAGAAATAATTCAGATAAGAAAATTTGTTTCTTCAGTAGAACTAAACTCTCCAAATGGAAATTTAATTTAGCAAGAAAGAATAAACATCTTATGCTTTTCAATGTTAAGAAAATCCTTTGAAGAGAAGAAACATTTTTAAATGTAAGAAGAAACTGCCTCTCTATGAGAGACACTTTAGGAAGATGCAGTATACAAACAGTCACAAATTCCAAAATATCCAAGTCTGAAAACCTGCTTCAAAGTATATCAAAAAGGTAAAAAACATATTGATGAAATTAAAATTCGTGCTATTAAGGATATACTGATTGCTTTTCAAGCTAACCTCATGAATTCATTGTTTCTTATAGATTATATATTTCTGAGATATGTAAATTGGGGCATAAATTTATCATTATGCTCTATAGAGTAGATGTTATTTTTAAGATCTCTATCATTAACATCTCCAGGCCTTACCAGGGAAATAGCCAGGGTCAGGACTAAGGATAGGCTTTCTGAAATAAAATGAAGGTATTCTTAGGAAAAATTGTGGCAGGTAGAGTGCTGTGTCTCAGTAGCAGCCTTGAACATGACGCTGAGACAAAATTTTTAGCATTTTCCCACTGGAACCCTGAATAATATAGAGGAACAAAGCCTTGCTTTCTGAAATGAAAAATGACAACAATTCACTATCAGAGAAAAAGTTCAATCTGATCTCAAGCCACACTAAAGTATCATGATGAAATATACCCTTGACTGTAGCTAGATATTACTATGAGAGCTGCTGTGACAGAGCCTAAAGGTTAAGTACTGTCTCAAAAATATTTTCTGAAATTCTACTTGCAATTTTTCAAAAGTATCACTTCAAACAGAGCAACAAAGATCCTCCAAAAACTGCTGGCATGTAGCTGTGCATTGGTCATGCAAAGAACTGCCTACGCCTAAGCCAGTTCTAACTGGAAGGGAATTTTGTCCCCAAGGCTGGTTCATGCACAGCCTGCTCTGACACCTCCCTAGAACAGCTGAGTCTGGCCCTCTGGGCTACCAGTGTGGTGCAAACATGCAGCATCACAGCTATGATCACACTTGTGGCCAAGTGTGAAGGGATGTTTTGTGCAACTGTCTCCAAGATAAGGATGACTTTCGGTCAGTCTTATATTCTCCCACTTAAAGTGCTTAGAGTGAAAAACAACTGTTGCATGGCTTAAGAGGTGGGCAAACCAATTAAAATATGGAAAGATCTAGTGCAGGCCATGCTTAGAAGCATATCATTTTCCCTTATCTTCTGTGATATTTCACTACATGTAATAGATAATAATGATATTTATCATTACAATGACAAGTTTTAACACAACTTTACATCTGGCTTCTCATTTTCTTGATTTAAGACTAATTTTATCCATTAACTAGCCTTAGTCTACCAGTTCATTCTAAAACAAATTTAAAACTGTGAGAAAATTGCTAATGACAGTGAGACTACAAGGAAGAGGAATGACAGCTACTCCCTTCAAGGGGCTGCTTGATCTTGAGACTACAGTCCTCTGAACCTCCTATTCAGAAAGTACCCATATGTAACTTGGCAGAAGCTTAATACTTTTTAAACTGCTTAGCAATTGACAATATTTCTGCATCAGAAGATCTGGATATGAAAAGGAACACATCTTTTTCTTCCTTGAAGAGAGAGAATGAGTCTTCAAGAAATTCTTTCTTGGCTGTATATCAGAAAAGTTACAACAAATAAAAACACAGGTCTCATAGTTAACCTTTTTGCTTTCTTTTACCTTTCCACAACATCTTGGCCCTCAGTAAAACTGACTATTTGTTGAAAACTCTAAACATCCTCTGCATGACTTTTAGTTTTGTGAGAACATTTATCTTGGAATGGAAATGAAGTAAAATGTTTAAATAATACATGTAATAGTTATTAGAATATTGTACATTACCATTACAGGCAAGGTAAAGCCTTTATAAATATTTCAAAATATCAGCACCAGAGACTAAGAGAAATTCTAAAAAAGTCAATAATAAAGAATAAAATTCTAAATGAAAATCAGAGTTCAACCCAAATTGAATGTCTAAACAGTGCCACAGACATTGACTGAAACTGTGAACTTATGATATCTGATTTCCTTTTTGTGTTTGTTTTTTTAAATCTCTTGCATATCTCCTGAATGCCACTAAATAACTATTCATGAGTTACAAAAAAATTTGTGCCCATCATCTTCACATACTTTCTGCTCAGTTTTGCCTGATGAGTTCTCTGACAACTTGCTGTTTGTCACGATGGAAAGCCTGAAGCCCCTGTGCTAACCTAGCTTTCAATTTTCCTCTTTTCATATCTTAGCCTTCATATGCACAGATCCCTTGCAGTGCTAAGAAATTAGCTCCACAGTACACTAAAAATACTTTTAAAATGTGTTGCATAGCACACAGTCTTTGAAAGGAATACATTTGATTACAGAGTTTTGAAAACCGAGTCGGCATCTCCAATATACATATGCCCTCTCTTTCATCCTAGAGATGGCTATCACAAATGAGCTTGAGAGTACATCTGTGATTAAAAAATAATAAAAAAAATTGTTTAATTTAGCCTTCAGTAGAGTCTGGAACAACTTTTGCATAAAATATGTATCTCAAGATCTATATTTAAGTTAGATAGAGTAACTTGCGGACATTCCAGCAGCTTACAAAAATGAATTCAAGATCTCAACTAAGAATATTTAATATTCAAGGTAAATGTGGCATTGGTAGTTCCGTGAAAAAAAAACAATTTTTTTTCCACAGAATGAGGTAATAGAAAAGCTGCGTGCAGTACTCACAGGGGCACGAGAGGGACCACTGTCCTTTTGAAGTCATACTTTCACTTTACCTCTAATCCAAACCTCACCATTATGCTAAATCCATGGCAGAAAATCTGGCTTCTGTGATGTGGTCAGGTTAGGGAGGCATACATTCTGGAAGGAAAATCTATTTGATGAGATTAGGAATGGAGGATTTAATCTGAGTATTAGCCCCGAAGTCTGATGGAATCCAGAGAGAGTGTTTTCCAACACATAATGTCTCCTTAGAATGTCTACTTAGTATATAGGAATGTTTTCACTGAAAAAAAGCAAGGGAAACTTCTAGGACTTAGCATCAAAGTCTTTCATTTGAAGTTTAAAGAAATTGATCATTTAATGTCATTAGATTTCTGCTTCTATTGACTTTTCTGAGGAAGCTTCTAACTTTATACTAATAAATTTTGAAATCTCTTTTAAGAAAACAACTAGTTTTTATTGGCATAGTTTGAGTCAAGTATTGATTCAATAACCTCATATCCACTGCATAATTGCTATAAATCCTGCAAATTTATGCTATAAAGATGCATCTCTTCAGCCTCTTTAAAAGTTTTTTGGTTTATCTTGTGTTCAATACAGATAGGTAATGAGGCAAATTATTACTACTTTAAAAAAATCCTCATTGTATTTTAAGTACCCTTTTGAAATTGTTTACTTGAATGAAAATAAATTATATAGGTTACAACTTGTGAAAGCTATGAGGAAGGACAATTGGAACAGTGCTGGATTCATTTTTGATCTGGCATATAACATTGTAAGGTTTAAGTAAGCTATAATGGAAATTGCTTCAGCAGATCTTGGGATAATTTTAAAATTGGTAGAAATCCAAGAGTCTCATATCAGAACACTACGTTTTACTATTATGAAAAGAAAAGTTAAATACTTTCAATGCTGTGGCATCCACTGCACAAACAAAAAAGCTGACTGATTTGTAAAATCAGTCTGGGATTTACAAAAGCTTTGAAATTTTATTTAGTAGAGCATGAGGTTGTTAATGAGGGTTTCTCTCTTGGGTGCTTGTGTGTAAAGACAGGCCTTCTCTCACAACTGCTCATTCACCCTGTGGGATTTTGAGAGCATCTCTGAATACTTCCTGCCAAGCATTCTTCTAATGTTGGAAATGGGAAGGAAATGTTGGAAGGGGGGAGGGGAAAAGGGGAAAGGGCTGTTTGTTTAGAGTAAATTTTAGAATACTAAAATCCCATGACTTATCAGGGGATATATCAGATAGGCACCAAGCAGCATTTCCTCGTGGCCCCAGCCAAGTGAAACTGTGTTAGGCTTTAAGCATTCAACACAAGTATGGACTGTGAACTGCCATGGTACTGCTCCAAGCCCTGCTATGTCTCAGAAGTGCTTTTATCATCAGAAAAACATTATCTATATACACCCATTCAAGTAAAAATACCATGTACACATCCAGTCGTGTACATCTCTTAGCCAAAATATGCATTCGGACCTGCCATGTGCTGACTGTAAGGTGAGCAATCTGGATATGAAAGTGATGAAGGTCCTAAAGTATTTCTCAGCGGTGTGGCAAAGAGGATGATAGCTATGATTACATGGACCAGACCTGTGTTGGATGGGGGGCTGATTTGGTTTTAGTGGCCAGGTGTTAGCAGTGGAGGGCTGCCGGGCTGACCCCTGTGGTGAGTGACTAACACACACACAGCTCCAGAAGCCCTGGATTGCAGGGGGATTCATTAACTATAAAATTTATGCTAAAAGCATTCAATAAAGCTAGGTTTTTAGGCGACCTATCTCCCTACATCACCCTTGCAGCTCTGCAGCATGATGAACATTTGCAACCACAAAACAGAGGTGCAGGTACAGTGTCCTTCACCATAAAGTCTTATTTTGGGAAGTTCTGAATCTCCATGAGACTCTCTAGCTCTCATGTTGAACACATAAATTTGGTTAACCCTGTCTGATTTCAAAACAGTTTTTGACATTCTAAATGCAAGTGCATGTAGCCAGACAGACAATAAAAATGTTTCTTATTGCAATATGGAAGTCAAGACCTGTGCCTATCCCCACTCTTGTCTTTACTGTGTAGAAAACAGGAGGCCTAGTAGGAGATTTTTAAAAGAGAAGATGGAAAAAAAATAAAAATATTATAAAACTGTAGATGTACAGTGTTCTTTTTAATGAATTAAGCTTACTTGCTCCTGATTCAAATTTAATTTCAATAAACAGACGTCTTCTCATCAAGGAGTAAAAATCAAAATGTTTTGGAGGCAAAGAAAAATAAGACTTTCCAAGAGAAAGATAAAAAATATTAAAACTTCTCAAGTTGTTCATTTAGAAGTTCACACGGTCTTTAAAGCATACAAACATTTAAAACAACCATTTTTGAATTTACACCTATCAAATTACATATTCCCCATGCAGTATAAAGTGTCAATAGCTCAATGAAACATGCATAAGTAAAATATTTTTGCTAGAACTTGTCTTGCACAATGAGTTTGCTTCAAGAAGGAAGATCTTACACTTTTTTCTTCACCACCCCAATAGACACCTTCTACTGAAATCCAAGGTTAAAACAAAAATAAGATTCAGCAAATGCAAAGAAGTTAAGTTGTTAAATATATGAATTTACATGTACTACCAAGAGCAGTTGCACTGAAGTTACTGAAGTTCTTTTACTATACTCACAGTTAAATGTTTGCAAACAGAATAAAGGAGTAAGGAAGAGAGCCTTGCGTCTTTATTTCCACCTGTTAACATGAAAAAATTATGCCTGTTCTACTCTTCCATTTTCCAATGTTCTCTTGCACACACAAGATTTAGATAAAAATACAAGTCATTATAATTGATCTATAAATAAGGTATTTAATATCAGTTTCCTTTCTTAGAAGTACAACACAGAATAAATGCCAATATGTGTCTTAGCACATTTTAACAAACATTCCACACTAAAAGAAAACTATTGAAGATCTTCATTAATTACACTGCCTTATGTTGCAGAAGTATGAAAAACTGAATGAATAAAAGTCATTGTGGTGGATCTGTCTAGATCTTATTATAACTAGTTTTCTCTAAAAGCATAAAGAAGAGAAAAGGTTTTCAATTCCAAAAGTCAAGTTTTACTGGAACATAAATTAGGATAATAGCTTTCTTATGTGGACAACTTACTAAATAAGAAAGGTAAAAGACAAACAGAAAATAATTGTTCACCACCAATCAATGCCCGTCTATCGAATCCCTGCTTTCTCATTATTTTGTTGTATTGTAAAATTGTGATTGGGAATCAATGGAGTGTTATCTGCTGCTTCACTCCAATTCATGAAAGTTGCAGGTTTGAAGAGAGTATTGTTGATATACAGGATAGGGTAGGATGAAAGTTACATTCTGTCACATTCAAAATTTCTAATTAAACTTACTTAGCAAAGTTAGACACAAAACCCCAAAAGCTACTAAACTTGGCAAATCATGACTAGAATTGAATAAGGACTGACGTTACATGACAAACGAATCTTGCACATGAAAAAGGAGCAGGAAGCTCTGGGCAAAATAGTCAGACAGCTGATGTCCACTGAACCTTCAGCATTACTGTCTGGTTTCAATGTCAACATGAATTTCTTTCTAGAGTATTTCATCCGACACACCAAAATTATTTTAAGCAGAGATGGAATGAAGGACTGCTCACCCACCTGATGGTGACTAATGAGGAAAAATTCCCCTGCTCTCATTTGAATGTCTAAGGATGGATGTTTGTATTCAATTTCATTATCCTGCTGACAACCATGCATGCAAACCTCAGTATTTAAAAAAAAAAAAGTGTGATTAAGTTCTGCACTCAACAAAAAAATCTTCTGTTTCTCATTACAGACTGCATAACATTACAAAGCAAATTTCATCTTCATTTGATTCCTTCAGTGCTTCTTAACTAACTAATACTCTCTGTCATTGACTACTTTTATAATGCCATCAAATCAGACTGGACCATAGGGAAGAACAAAGAAGTCTATATATACTATGCTTGCAATTATTTTCTAAGATTGAGTGCAGGAGGAACAGTTCTTATGAATTTATATTTTTTCTTGGTATCAAGTTATTCATTGCTAATGTAGAAATTCAATATTCATGGTATTTGCATTAAGTTGGATGAACACAGTCTATTAATTCAACAATTTGTGATTCCAGCACTGTTCTCCTTCAAGTCAGGCCAAAGACCAATAAAAGAGTTTTCACTAAAACTGATACTGTATTCTTTATTTCAAAGCAACAGTTGTGCAATAAACAGCTGACGCATATTGGCCCTTCTGACCTACAGTGCTGGCAACATGAAATAAAATTCTGGTCCACAGATACTTGCCAATACTTATTTTTGAAATTCCTAAAACAGTAATAATACTGATGTTAAGACTAGACTAAATAAGTACATAGATTAAATAATTTTTGCAGTAGACTGTTGTATCAATATGTGTAATTCTTGAACAAATAACAATCAAAATAAACAATTAAAATTCCTGAAATATGGAGGTAATGAACTACAGATTCTGTAACTTGTATCATACTTTTGTAGGGCATCAGCTGAACCTGATGCTTCCACCATTGCCACCCCTTTACATGTTCCCTAGGCACAGTCCTCAGATTATTTCTTCTTGCATATACATGACTGCTATTAAACCTTATGTAGGCTAATTTGCCCTGCCCTGACAGTTGTGCATTTCTATGGCTTTCCTGCAATTACTTTCCCATAATTTTATTTTGCTTTGGGTACTTCTACAGTGTTTTACTGTTACCAATCTTTCACTGTGGGTGTGGATGTTTTTGTTATAGTTTGGTTTGGCTTTTTTTCTCCACATCAGGTCCTCAGAATTCTTGGTATTAGTAATAAAAAATCAAGGCTGAAACAAATATGGCTTTTTCATGATTGGTAAACAAAACTCCTGTGGAATCACAAGAAATATAAGATCTTGTTTATCAGGAATGGCCCTTTGTAAAATAGAAAGGGTGAAAAGAAAGGGTCTAGGTACAAGTTCAGATAGGTGCCATTTGGTCTAAAAAAAGACTTGTAAGAAGGAATTCAAATCACCAGTCTAAAACTTGGCATTTAAGTGTATCCCAAACGTGCCACTATTAGATAGTCAATATAACATGCTCTCATTTTTGGTTTTCCTATTCTTCTTTAATAGTAAAGCAAACAAATCCAGGGACACTGACTTCACAGCTTAATATTTATTCCAACTCACAGCACGCTTACTTTGAAACTAAAATCTCGTGATTCACATTCGTGTTCCGAATTATTTCTTTACTGAAATACATCAGTGGCATCAGGTGTGACCAAAACCATCAGATCCCAGGATATTGTATAACACGCACTTCATGTTTTTGTACCTGCACTGATCACTTATATTGCAGTGGGAAGGACTGATGTTATTCCCAACCTTGAGCTGTCCACTCATACCTTCCACTTGGTCAGCTATAAGACCAGGTTGCTCAGTGACTTAGTCAGTTAGACCTTGAAAACCTACAACTAGGCTACACAGTCTGCATGGGCAGCCTCTTCCCCTGTGTGACTCTTCTCATAGTGACAATGCCATATATCCAGCCCAAACTTCCTTCACCACTGTTTCCTGTAAATCTATCCATCACTTCACTTGTCAACCTAGAAGCACACAGACACAAACCATTTTCTTTCAGACTGAATGCAATCTGTCTACCATCAATCTGAAGTCAATCTTCTCTACAGGATGACTCCTCTTGGATTTTCATTTCAGCATGCAAGATTACTTTAATTACTGGAACTCTGAACTTTCTGTTTGAGAACTAACCCTGTAACTGCCAGGTATTCAAAAAACCCTCATGAAAAGGAGATTATAGAATAAAAGCATAGTAAACTTTTTAATGAGAGCTATAGATTTGTGCAGCTCCTCAGCCCTGTTAGTAAGTCTATCAAAAAATTAAATCCCATATGAGGAAAAATATCAGAAATCATACTAAACATCTACATTTCTAAAAATAATAAATTATTTTTTAACCAGGCAAGACCAAAGATAGAATCAATAATGAATTGCAGAGTCATTCAGGCTGGACAAGCCTCAGGAGTTCTCTAATGCAGCTAAAGCTCTGAGGTCAGACCAGGTTGCTCAGGGCTTTAAAAAAGTCTGGTCTTGAAAACCTCCAACACAGGCACTTTGCATCATCTCTGGGAAGCCTGTTCCAACACTTGTCTGTCTTCTTGTCGTGCCCACTCCTCCCAGCCCTTAAACTGGATCTTCTGTCTCTTTCAATTTAGGTCTATTATCCCATGTGGTCCTGTCATGCACATATCTAAAGAGTCTGACTGCATCTTCTCATAACCATACATGAGGACTCGAAGGCATCTATTACATTGCCTTTGCAGCCTACCTCCTCTTTTACTCTCTAGGCTAAATAACCTCTATGGGGAAAATATTTGAGGGGACAGGTTATGAAGTTCTGTACAGGGCCTGTATGCCTAACATGGGTTACCTGGCAGAGGACATGGGCTACGTGACAGGAGGAGACACAGCTACTGAGAGCAGCTGTGACTAACAAAAGGGAGTATTAGACATTGTCCTTGCCACGACTGATAATGGGATGTGGGGAGAGGAACCAATTGAGACGTTTCAAGGGAGGCTTGCAGATGTTGCGATGTTGGTCTATGCATGAGCCAAAACACCAAGGCCATCTAACTTTAGCATCTTAGTATCTAGTCTCTTGAACTATATCCAGAAGCCAATTACTGCTTACATGTAATCGCGTGGGCAATATCCTTAGGTCAATCATATATGAGCAAGAAGCGTGCTGAACCCTGCTTTGCACTATAAATGTAACCCTCAGACTTTCAATAAATGAGCATTGACTCTACCTCTATGAGGATTTGTCTTTGACTCCGAAGCACCTTCTTGCAACAAATCTCAGCTCCCTAAGCCTTTCCTGGTGGGTCACATGTTTCAAAGAGTAAGTCACAATTAACTTCAGCAGTAGAACATAGATCTGAATAAGCAATATGCAAAAATTCAGGTACTCTTGCTCTAGTCTGCTTTAAGTTTAGTATCTTTTTTCCCACATGATTCTTCAGTTTTTTTCTCTAGCAGTCTAAATTTTCCTGCAGGCCACCACTAATTATCGACTTCCTTTGAATATTGATGGACAAATTTTCAGAGCATTTCCTAATTTGATATCAGCTTCCAATTCAATAATCACTTTGCTCATTGAAAGAATTTCAAATATATTTTACATAGCTTCCAGCTTTAGTACTGGCTTTAGTGAACTTCAGTTTTCAGATGCTCATCCTGAAAAGATAGAGGTGTAGATCCAAGATGTAGTTCTTATGATTTATGTTTACTTGTTCTTGTAATTAGAGGTTTTAAAATTAGTTTTCTAATAAGTCTAAAAATGTATTGAGTCTGACCCTGCTGCATTTGGAGATGGAATTGCTGGGTGAGGAATAGAAGGAAGAGACAGGAACCCAGAGTCTTAAAATATGGAATGTTTTATTTTGTTTAGAATGGAAAGCCAGTTGAAGAAAAAATTTCCATCCAAAGAGAACATTCTCTGAAAAAGTGGAAAATTGAGATGGTAAAGTTACACAGACATTGCAAAGCATCTAGTTTGTTATATATAATTGAAAGCAGTTGTTGATAAATCCACTGCATAACTGCCTTTAAAAATAAGAATATTATGCTTGAATCCAGCCTGTCTCTCCAAATGATTATGTCGTAATAAATGACTGGAAGTTGAAGTGTGCTGAAAGACAGTTATTCCTGCAAAGGAGAGAAGTTAAATACTAAAAGAGATGCCCAGAGAGGCTGAGGGATCTTCATTCATGAAAATTTAAAAAAAATAAAAGAAAAATTAACTGGACAAGGCTAGAAGCAGCCTACTGTGACTTTGAAATCAGTTCTGTTAGAAGTATGATGGTGAGTTGATCTTGGCTGGCTACCAGTCCTTCATTCTCTTTTTTTCACCCCTTCTCCTCAACAGGATAGGGTAGAAAATAAAGAAAAGTTCATTGACGGTCAAGATAAAAACAGGGAAATGTCTCATCAATTCTCATCATAGGCTAACCAGACTTGACCTAAGGAAAATAGGGTAGTTTGGTGAACAAAGGCAAAAGACTCTAAAACACTTTCTTCCAGCCAGCCTTCTTCCCAGGCACAGCTTCAGTCCACCTCTAACTCCCATACTCCCCCAGACTCCACTCAAAGCTACTCAGGGGATGGGGAATGAGTGACTGCAGCCAGTTCGTAACAGCTCCTTTCTGCTTCTCCTTCCCCCTCACATATTTCCCTGCTCCAGCCTGGGGCCTTCCCAGGGGCTGAAAAGAACCGCCTGCCCCAGCATCTTCTCCCCTTTTCTCACCACCTCAAGAGAGAGATGAGCGGGACCTGATGGCATCCAGACGTGCCTTCCAATCTAATGTATTCTGCCCTTCTGCAATTAATCTGACTGTTTAAAGCAGCTGCTAAAATATGTGAGAGCAGATATATCTAATTATTTAAAGCTCATTTAGTCTGATTTTCTGGAAAATTTAACATGGGTACAGTCAGTTTTGCTTTTTATCATCTTATGAACTGCACATCCATTTAAAATACTTATTTTCTTGGAGGGATTGCAACCTTAAATTGAAATCTAGTTTAAGATAAAGAATAATAGTCCCTCATGCTTTGAAAACAAATAAATGTTGCATAGTGAAAATATTTGAGTTTTATTTCTGACTTGGAATCCTCATGGAAGATAAACTGCAAGGCTGAAAGTACCTGCACCAAAGGTTCCTAAAACATTTTAGGAACTCTCTTAATTGCATGATCCAGCTAGCTATTAACATTACTGACATCCACAGTCTGAAACATGAAAGTCATTATGAGTACACTGTAGCTGCTCCAGACATTTAGCAGGTAATAAAGGGGAATATTTCTCAATTTAAAAATAAAATTCCATATATACACAGTCTTGCAATAATAGCCCTTTACATTGAACAGAAAGAAGCTTAGCTGAGCTGCTTTGTGTTGACTGTTGTCACATCACATAATCTCTAAAATCCAACTCTAAAATTCTTTTTTTTTTTTAAACTAAATCTTATATTGCAAAACAAACATAGGTAGAAAAGACAGCAACAAATTTCCAGAAAAAAACTCTACACCAAAATTTTCATATGTCTAGGAGCTATCTTTTGTCCTATCATAATTTTTGCTCTATATGTCTGATTCTGAACTTCACTCTATAGACAAATGTATTTCTGCATGCCTCTGCAAACACTGACACCAGAATTCAGCCCTAATATGTCTTTCACAAGAAACTGGGACTTCTGAAATGATTGTAGAAGCTAAAGGCTACCATATAGTATAGAGAAGATATCATCCTGCAGAGAAATAAACTACCTTCTTAATGTGTTAGGGTTGTATGAAATTGTTTCTTTATTCCAGATAGGAGGACTTGCACAACAAGCTTTCAGCCTTACCTGCTTACAAGCCTCAAGTCAAACTTTTCTGAAGTGAAAAAATACCTATAAACTCAGTAGAGTACATTAATTTTTTTAGTATTATTAAACAGTGATATATGTACAGCAAAAATAAATCTTCACTAGAAGATCTGGAAGAGTTGTGGTATAATGGTTCTTGAAACCTTGTTTCAGTTTATCCCCACAAGCAGTTTGAATCTGGGAGGCAGAAAACAGGTTCCATGTGCTCAGGCTCACTGGTCACCTGTTACCTTCATAGGGACAGACACACCACAGAAGCCCTGCAACCCTTTTTATTGGGTCCTGCAGGTGCCCTAACTAGGAAACATCCCTTATTTGCACTGGTTGGTAAAAGTATTTTTATGTTAACAAAGTTCTGTCTTCTGAATGAAAAGAAGAGGAAGAGAGACTTGTGTGGCAGATGCAATATCAGTTATAAGCTTTATATTAATGTAATATTCTTTAACTCACGGCTTGATGCAAAGAGCACCTCGCATCTTTGGGACAGCTTATGCTGCTTCTTTCTCAAGAGCATATCTCTGAAGCTCAGGCAAGCAGCAAATTCTGCTGCAGGTGTGTGCTCAACAATTAAAAGAATTGGGCTGCTACAATATAGTTCTCTGAAGCTGATATTTCAAAGTGTGAGTTCTCTAGCATTTTCCTTCTAAGACTTAAATTAAAAAAAAACAAAAATGCTAAATTAACATGCCATGAATGTCCAAAAGGCACTTATACACTAGAAGATGCAAGCATGATCTTCCAAAACAATTTTTTTTTTTCTCACCAAGATTCTCAGTCTTTGCATTTTCTCCACAGGCAAACAGCATGCTTTGAATGCACTTAGTACTCTGCTATTGCAAGCCAATTCACCATTTCTGCCAAGATGTTAAACAGCATTGACTATCTACAATTTCCCAAAGTATTCCGAGATCTCTTGCCATTTTAATTTGTAATGCCATGCAATTAATTTTTCAGTTGACTAAAAGTTCTGAAGAATTTTTTATTCTCTTCACACAAAATGTCCATTTTTAATTTACTTATCAAATCCATAGATCCTCCACTGAGTTAGTATGTGCAATGCAGTTGCTGGGCAACCAAAATAATTTTTCCTATCTTAGTTCAATGAAAGAAGATGTAAGTTTACCAGCCTGAACCTTGCTGAAGATTTTCTAGTTTAATTAAGTCTCTAACATTTATAATCCCTTGTCACTCATATCTCTCTACACTCATTTTTTCATTGGAGTTTCATGGAGGTGGGAACAAATGTAGCAGAGTTCTCAGTGTGCAGCTTAAGGCAGTAACAAATTACCTGGATTCATAATTTAGGAGGGAGAAGTGCAAACATATAGATCTCTTCAATAGTTTTCTATTTGATGAAACAACACATCATAAGTCAGTAAAGTCATCTTCAAAAGTCAAGCCTGGAACAGTTACCAGTTTTAGTGTTCTCAGTGTTCAGTTTTTTTCTAGCTTGATAGAATACTAAAAAGGCCCATAATGTCTATTAGTTGCTGTGAATACTATTTTACCTTCTCCCCGACCCAGCTTATTATTTCATGTTAGAACTAGACACATTCCAGGTTTAGAAGTTTCTGATTGTTCTCAAACAATTTTACTCATGAGATGGTGTTGTTTCTATCAGAAGTGAAATGTTTGTATCCAGACATGTGCCCAATGCAGTAATCATGAATATAGTTTTAAAAACACAAGATTTAACATATTCAGTGAGTCATAAATTATGTATAGCTTTTTCAAACTGGAAAAGGAAGATGGGTTGAACAAGCATATGACGACATTACGTTTAAGATTAAGGCAGTTAAGAAGTAAGAAAACTAGCAAATAATAATAGTTGTTCCGAAAATGATGAGAAGAAATTATTAAAGGAAAAGTATGACAGTCCTGGCAAAACAAAATCTTGCTTTGGTGAATAATAGCTGTTTCAAAGGGTTCTTTAGTTCCTGTATTTTTCAGCAGAATGATAGATTTGCACATTCAGTATTTTCCAGACATACGAGTTTTGCAGTAACTGCTATAGCAGACTGAGCTCCAAAAAGAGTCTCCAGAAAACAAGTTTTTGTTAAAATAACAGATTCCCTAAAAGATGAACATTAAATATTGGATACCAAAAAAAAGGTGGAGTTTTTATTATCTTCACAGTTATTTTCAATTTCAGCAACTGAAGCTGGAGACAGCTCATCTATCAGAATGGCTGACATAAAAAAATTTCCAGTTAGACTCTGAACAAAATTTTCTTTCCCATTCAACACTTATTTTTTAAATCCAAGATTATCATATTAAAAATCCCAAAACACTGAGAGAAACAGTGATAACTAAAGCTTAGTAGGACTTAAGCAAGGTTTCACGGGGTTTTCAGGTAAGGGAAGAGCTGAATCATAAATATTCTACTTCTGATGAAAGACTTTTTGCGTGAAAAAGAATATACAGCTCTACTATAAAAAGATGTGTCACTAGGTATTTCAACATCTTTGAAGAAGTAGTTTGGTGTGTGACAAAGACAGGGGTAAGAGAAAGAGGTACCTGCCAAAGGACCTAATATACCAGCTTTGGTGGCTATGATGTCCAAAAAAGTATATGTCAGAGGCAAGAGGAGTCTAAGGTCATAATAAAGATAAAGTACAGTGGCAGGTGGTAGTTTAGGAGGCCAAATGATTCATTACTTCGATTCTGCTTTTGCTCTTTATGCAGAATAGAATAATTGGGACTGTCTACTGGGAATCACAACAACACTACTTTTTCATACATGAATGACATACAAATCCAGTCACAATGAGATAAGACCTACAAGCTTGCTCTGAACCATTGTCTGAAGGTGTAACAGAGAATATTTTTTTCTTGGTACCCGCGCCCCCTGAGAGAGACACAAACATGGCATGAGTTCTTTGCGACAAAAAGCTCCTTTATTGTTTAGAACAGATCTTTTATAACTTTCTAAATGTATCTCTTTGTGCTCCTGTGATTGGTCCGAGGTATGGGGTTCTGCCCCTTTTTTGACCCTATTTGAATTTCTACAGCTGGGTCCAGGGAGCCTCAGGATGATCCCTGAATCTTCCCAAAACTTCCCTCTGGTGAGCCTGTCCCACCAGCGTACTTTTCCACATTTCTCACAGTTTGTACTGTGACAAGAAGGTAAGCCAGAATAGACCACTATAAAAAGGCATACTGGTAGAACACAGAATTTTACTGTCCTGTCTGCTATGCCAAAATGAGTAGAGAAACATCTGCTCTCTGTTAACTAGCAAGGCATTTTGTGCCTTCTTGGGAAAAAAAAAAAACAAAATCCCACCAAAACCACCACCAGACAAAACCAAATAAAGGCAGCTTATTCTGCAATGCTGCAAGCTGCAAGAACGTTACACACTGAGCATGCTGTTTTCCGCAGCAAAGACGTGAGCATTGTTTTGATATTAAGATAGGTGTCTTTAGTAGTTTCAGGACATACATCATCGTATCATTGAATGTTAAGATACCTTTTGTTAATTGACCGACGTATAGCATGGCAAACTGCAAGTACGTATAACAACACTGCAACCACAGAAGTTACCTTTGATTTTTCACTTTCATTGCAGAACCACGCACAGTATTGGTGTGTTGGTGTAGATTGTGTACCCTATTTCTGCTCATTTATTGAGCCCACCTTTTTAAAACACTGAAATACATCTTCTTTCTATAAGCCAATATAAATACAGTGAAAGCTAAAGCACAATGCAAAGAGAAGAAAAGGGGGTGTTTTGAAGTCACACTCAGGCCTTTGTGTTTATTCAGCCAATTAACCTGATTTCCAGCTATGCATAAGCATGTGTATATTTTAGTATGGGTCAGACTCATGGCATAAAAAAATACTCAGAGACAATCACCTAATATTTGTACATTTGAAAATTTCAATGATTATGCAATCGGCCAGATCTTGCTCCAAATGACTGAAAACTGAATGTCTGAACTACAAAAGGGAAGGAAAACTGACTTCCATTTAGGTTTGCCACAAATACCCTGGAGCTATTATACGGTGCTGGGTGAAAAACAGAAAGAATTACCAAATAGCCTGTGCTGTTGTGAAGCCTTCAGATAAGAATATTGTCCCTGCAGCTTCTTAGATAAAACCTGTGAAGGGAGGGATGCTCACAAAGTACAAAGGTATTTGTACTGGAGCAACAGACGCAGAAACCTTTTCAGAGTAGCAACAGCCCAGCAGAGTCCTTGATCAAAAGGGCAAAGCCAGGAGAGATGCTCCCAGCTGCACCCAGCTGCCTGCTAAATCCATCAGTGTCACTCCTTGTTCCTTTGATATCTGCAGGCAATCAAAATGCCACATGTAGTTTGGCAAAAGGAGAGTTTTTAGTCTCCATTCCCTCTCAGTTCACCTGTGCTAGAATGATCGTAATGTGACGACAAACAATGCAAACACAAGATTTATCAAAAGCAGAAGCCTAAAAATATTGTAGCAGGAAAAAAGTGCCCAGGACATTACAAGGATAGAGATGTGTAGAAAAAGGCTGCCTTAATTTTTTTTTTCCTTGGACACATTTCTTTTCCACAGTCATGTTAGATATTTTGCAGTAATATCTCACATAGAAAAATAACAGATACAAATTTGCATTTAAGACAACTGAGAGCATCCAGTTACTGATCTGCCATTTTTTGGAAAGACAGCTATCTGAAACACCCTTTCCCCCCCTACTACTTGCTCTAAGAAGAGAAAACAAAAGTGAACAAGGGCATTTTACAATGTACTACACAAACCCTAAAACAAAATGAGTTGTAGGCAGCTCTTGGAACACATTGGGCCATTTACAACTGCAGGAAAATGTTAAACAATAAAGGGAAAGGACAAAACTCCAGAGCCACATAATTGCCTATTTTAAGGCAGGGTATAACTAACGATTAAAAAGCATCATTAAAATGTGGGAAAATTATTTGCCATTAAAAAAAATATCACCAACAACTTAACTTTTATCTCTCCATAGGCTGGCCATCCAAATTAGCCACATTTTTAAATGAAATCATCGGCAGCAACCACAACAGTGACTTCATTTCATAAATTTTTTTGTAAGCAGCATTTTTCCATTACTTTAGTCTCTTGGATTTCTGGGGAAAAAAAAAACACAAGAACACAACAACATCAAAAAATAATCACATGGACAAAACTGATTCTGTAAGTTTTAGCTTTTATATTTTTCAGATGCTGTAGTGCATTAGTGTATAACTCTGATCTCCATATAGAGTGTTAGTAAACTCTCTTCACATTTTGGTCACACAAAACAATCCTTCCATGCCTGAGATCCTAGGACATCATCACAGCCTCAGGCCCAAAAAGTATAAAAATAAATAAATTGAGGGGGTGCAAACTGGGGGAATGTGACTTCATTACCTGGAGCTGTAATTGGACAATTAACTCCTGATATGTAAATAGACCAGATTCATATCTGTCCAAAATACATCGTCCATCTTGGGTGTGACCTATGCCAGGCTCCTGCACTGCCCAAGGTGTCTCTTAAGGCCTTTAATAAATTATTCACTTAACTCTGTCTAGCCTATGTTCTGCATCAAAACCAACCAAACATACACAGACCAGAAAAAAAAAAAAAAAAAAAAAAAAAAAAAAAAAAAAAAAAAAAAAAAAAAAAAAGAGAAAGTGTAAAATCAGACATATAGAAATCTCTGTCTGTAAATTTGAACCTTGACAAAAATTACATAATTCTTAAGTCTGGATTACCCCTTGAAGATACTGACTCAAGTGGGATCAGTAATATACCAAGCTGAGTTTTATTAAATTAAACGCAAAATTTAAGAATAAAATGCCTAGATATAGAAAATAAACCAAACAACTTGTATTCCTGAAATAACTAATGTAGGACCGATTTTGGCAGCAAGGGCATCGCTTGCATTTTAAAATTTATCTGAAGCTGTTTTAAAAATAACTGGTCTGTCAACTTGAGTCAGTCATTTTAGTTTTTAAATCCTCTAATACTCTCTAGCATTTCTCTCCAAGGAATGTTTCCGGTGTGCTGTCATGACATATTAGGGAGTTGATATAGAGATTGTATATATTGGTGAAATCATTAAATTCGATTTTTATACCAAGAGTGAGTGCAGCAAATATGAAGTTGGACTCAAACTCTTATGTAAATTTTAAAATACTTCAACAAATTGTTACATGATATTTTGTTGGTTTTAACACAAAATCTTGATGATAATAGATTTCAGAGTAAAATTTCCTTTTTTTTGTGTCAATGTGAAAATTACCACTGTTACAACACACTTAAATGAAACACCTTATTGAATGTCTCTGAACATTACCTGAATATTTTTACAATTCATTTTATCTCTTTTTCAATGCCATTGCAGAAGTATGGCTTTCTCAGAGGGTCCAATATCTATTCCTTAGCTTGCCTGGCATAAACTGAACAGACATTTTGATTAAATCATGAGGTATCTGTTTTTATTTCTTTGCATCATCCTTCATTCCTCTGGAATTTGGGAGTCCGGGAATTATTTCCTGTTTCCACTTTCTTCTCTCATCTTCCCCTTTGGAAAGAAGAAATATGACTTTCTCTGTCATATACCTAGTTATCTCCTTTTTTGTTAGTTCATATCCAGGTTATGATTTTCTTCTGAAGAAAAAAACCTTTCTATTTCTTTCCGCTACCCAATCTACTAATTTTATGTTATTCATTTTTCCAAGTAGCATGTTGTGGCAAAGGCCAGAGCTTTGCTTATAGTTGAGATTCCAGAATTTCTGTAACAGTACCATCATTCTCACAATAAACTACAGTGCATAGTATAAAAGCTGAAACAGCTACTTCCAGACTTCTCACTCTTTCTCAAAGATCATAGGTCTGAAGGAACAATTTAATTTTCCATTGAGAGGCACTAAATATACTTTGCACCTCTTGGCACATCATTCTCACTGAGAGAGAAGGGAAGGTGGTATCCTCTGTCTTTAGTCTTCACTGCAACCACTTCGTGTGTAGAAAAGAAGGGGTGGGCAAAGAAATGGTGAAAGTAGGAAAAGAGATGTATAGTTACAGCCTGCATGTATAATTAGAGCTATCTCCAATATTTCCCCATGTGAGTGAATCAAGCCTAGGAATTCAGGATGTAGAAAGGCATGCTAAATCTTCTGAAACAAAGATTATGCAAAGTAATGGTCAATATTAGTTAATGAAAACTTCATCTAAACAGCTTTACACATGCACACACAGAGAAAACCTAAGAAGGGATATAGATTTACAAGGAAGAGGGAACACTAGTCCTTTTAAACAAATTGTTGAGGACCAACATGTAGTTGTTCTTTATTTTTGTTAGTAACATTTTGTAGCAAATACTATGAAGTATAACCCTCCTGCTAGTGTAGCAGTTTCATGTGTAAAATGTTCATCAGAAACATATGCCTGATGGCTAGTAGCAATAGACTGAACTGTGAGTTATATAAGCATTTCTAATAAGCTAAGTGATCTGAAGTGAAACAATTCGGCTTGTTACCCTCTCAGTTTCAATGCCTCATTTGAATTTTTTACAATTTAATCATTCATTAAAAGGAAGAAATTAAGCCCTGCTAGGTTCAAGATATAGACTGTTCAGGTGTGAAATTTAAAGTAATAGGAAAGATCAATTGGCTTGCTTAGCCTAAGGTCTATTCAGTGTCAAAATTTTCAATTTTTAAAAATTATTTTCAAATAAGAAGAGTTCAGAATTACTCTACTTGATATATATATATATATATATATATATATATATATATATGTAGCGAGCAGAGCAATTCTCACATAACTGCTTCTGAAATGTTAATGTATGTATTTGCACATATGCTTGCATTTATTTTTGTCTCTAAGCAAATTAAATGAACAATGTCACTGATTCTTCACAGACATTGAAACTTATGCATATAGTATTATGGCTGTGAAATTTATCCATGAGTTATAACAATGATTTTTCTTGACCAGATCCTTTCCTACTAACTTATTATACAGTACTAACAAAGTGATGTATAATTTTGTATGTAGACAAAACAAAGCAGAGTAAGCCTGCCCTTACGGTGGAACAGTGCTGCTGCTATCTACAATTTCATACCTCAGGAGTTAACTTACCTTTGTTGAGCCACTACACCAACACAGGATCTCTAAGAAAAGCTGTGTTTGAAATTGGAAACAGTGAGATGTCAGATGACAGCTTTGTTCTATTGCTTGCTATCCAGAAATCTAAACTAATTTCTGTGCCACTTTGCATTCCACCCTCTGTATCTTCAGCTCTTTTGCAAGACAGAACTCTGTCAGTGGACATACCAACTCCACCAGTAAATAGGGGCTCTACCTTCTTCTGTGATTAGTTATTTAAAAATATGACTGGTTAAAACAATCCTGATTCAACTGTGACTGCTTCAACAAATCATTATTTCACATTTCTTTTGCAAAATGTTCGGTTTCCTATTAAGCATCAGAAACAGAAGTTGCTCTATGCCCTTTCAAACAGGTCAGAGCTACCTTTGACTTTTCACTGAAAGGTTATAGTGTAGAATAAGCCAAGAAAGTTCAATTACATAGGCAAAAGAAAACCCTCTAAGTTGCAGTATTTACATAACTGCATAAAAATATACATCCCTATTTTTGCACTTATAATTGATTTATATAACTGTGTATCTTAACAAAGATAAAAATCTTATATTGGCATTCAAAGTGTTTCCTGTACTAATAGAAAGCCTCTCCAGCACATTACCAGCTAGCAAAGGACTAAGTGCAAAACAACTTCTAAACCGGAAAACCCTTGGACAGCTAGTAGCAGAACCTCAAAAAGAGATTTCCTCTATTTTAAGGAGATAACTAAGTAAAGGAAATACTAAAAAAACCCTTTAATTCTCATTTGATTGAGTAATTGAAATTTAATTTGATTTTCCTAAAAAAATTATCGTTACACAAATATGTTCTTACTGCTGTAGTGAACATGCAAGAAATATTTTAGGAAAATTGCAAACATGCCTTATTCTGCAGTCCTCAGTACTCTACTGATGTGTCTAAACATTTTAATTGAGTTACCTGATCATTTTGTTAGACTTACAAAATTAAACGCCCCGACTGAGGAACATGCAAAACTGCTAACTCTTCTAGGCTCTTCAGTTTGTCTGAGCAGGAATTTTAATTCTGAAATGTAAACAAAGTCCACCTCAAAACAAGTTTTCATAAACACAAAGAACAAGGATTACAGTAATTTCACAATTATAAGCCTCACCTGAATATAAGCTGCACATCCGGGTAGACCACAGGATTTGTCCATATATAAGCCGCACCCGAATATAAGCCGCATTTTTTTTTTTTTTTTTCATGTGGCAGGGTGGGGGTGCTGCTGAGGGGCCAGGCAGTACCAGGGCCAGCTGGGAGGGGCCAGCCACCAGCAGGAGACAGCAATGCCGAGAGCGGCGGGCAGTGGGAGCAGTGGGAGCCCTGGGGAGCACTGGGGAGCGGCGCTTGCTTGCCCGCCCTTGCGAAGGGAGGCAGCGCCGCTTACTTGCCCGCCTGTGTGAAGGGAGGCGGCAGCAGCAGCACTCACTCGCCCACTCCAAGGGAGGCAGCGCCTGCGGCAGCGTGCTGATTGCAGTGAAGGTGGCCTGCTCGCCCACGCGAATGCGGCAAAGGTGGCTCGTTCACTCGTGCGAAGGCAGCAAAGCCGGGCTGGCCTCACCAATCTAGAGACGGCCGGCTGCCCTCTCACCAGTGGCTCCGGCTCACCGCCCACCCAGCAGTGGCTCCACAGCAGCTCTCTCCCCAGCCGGCTCTCACTTCTGGCTTGGCATTTCGCTGGGATTTGTCCATAAATAAGCCGCACCTGATGATTAGCCACACCACTGGCGTAGGCTGCCTTCTTCAGTGAAAAAGGTGCGGCTTATAATTGTGAAACTACTGTAATTATATTAGAAGCAGATGCTAGGTCTGAGCAGCCCATATTTTCAAAGCTAGGTGAGTTTTCAAAACCAGGTCATCAGACAAAATGGTGTTAAAAAATTGGTTTTGACAAAAATAACTTTTCAGAAATTAAATTTCAAATACTGAAGTTAATTGCTTGGTTTAGACTGAAAGAATTCCATAACTTTTGGCAAACCATTTTTGCACATTTTCCTTCCAAAATCATCTTGGCAATTTGAATTACCTAAAAACATAAAAAGGGTGTTGCTGGCTTCTAAACATGAATATGAACGACAAAAAAGTAATAGATATTTTTGATTAAAAATAAACCAAACCAAAACAAACAATTCAGTTTATTTGCTACTTCTGCCAGACACTGTTAGCTCTGGACTGCCAACAGTGATAGATATCTACTACTGATATCTACACACAGTCTGAGAAATGGCCCTGGAAAGTAGTGTCATGGAAAGGAACCTAGGGGTGCTGGTCCACGGCAAGTTGACCATGAGCCAGCAGTGCCAGGCAGCCAGGAGGGCCAACTCTGTCCTGGGGGGCATCAGGCACAGCATCACAGCTGGGCAAGGAAGGGGATTGTCCTGCTCTGCTCTGAGCTAGGGCAGCCTGGCTTTGAATGCTGTGTGTGCTTTTGAGTGCCACAATGTAAGAAAGATTTAAAACTATAAAAATACATGAAGTTATTAGAGAGCATCCAAAGCAGAGCTACAAAGATAGTGAAAGGGTCTAGAGGGGAAACCATATGAGAAGCAGCTGAGGTCACTTGGTCTGTTCAGCCTGGAGGAGTCTGAAGGCAGACTTCATGGAAGTTACAACTTCATCGTGAGGGGAAGAGGAGGGGCAGGCATGGATCTCTGCTCTGTGGTGACAGTGACAGGACCTGAGGGAATGGCCTGAAATTGTATCGGGGAGATTTAGGCTGGATATCAGGAAAAGCTTCTTCACCTAAAAGATGTTTGGGCATTGGAACAGGCTCCCCAGGAAAGTGGTCAGAGCGCCAACCTGACAGAGCTCAAGACAATGCTTTTGGGACGATGTTCTCAGGGAATGGCAAGATACCTGGGGCTGTGCTGTGAAACGGCCAGGAGTTGGACTTCTATCATCCTTGTGGGTCCTTTCCAAGTCAGAATATTTCATGATTCTACTATTTTTTAAACTCTCAAATATATCAAAAAGGAGGAGTAAAGTTGTACATACAATTTGGGAGGAGGCGAGGGAGGTGTAGATATTGATAATTCATATTCTAAATAATATTGAAGGAAGTTTTCAAGGAGTATTGTAGATGTTCACATTGAAATGTGTCATGAGTTTTAATCAGCATTTGTACCACATAATTTTATGTGATAATGCATGTTGTTGGTACTGATAACAAAAGGCTGCCTCTCCCTCTCTCTTTTCTGACTCTATGCTCTGTAGGACTGCAGAAGTAGTATTTTATCAATTGTCTCATTAAATCATGGTAATTATGTTTTGAATAATAAAAAAACCCATGAGACACCTGGCCTGTTTTGAAATAGTCATACAAAAGGTGATCTAAGCAAATGGATCTGAAATTTACAATCAAAGTAGGCCTGCTAGGCCTGGCAGGCTTCTTTCTCTTTACCCTGTCCATGTTGTGAGTGATACATTGGTTTTGTTGAAGAACTCAACATTGATCGTTCCTTTTGATCAATTGTTAAGAGTTTATTGACCTTTAAACTGAAATAACAGCAGAGACTTGTCCAGTAGTGTCTTCACCAAAAAAAAAAATTATATCCTGACACCATTCCAAGAAACAATATTAAATATACAAATAAAATGAAAGAATGTGATAGCTTTGAAAATGTTTGCAGAAAAGTATTTCAGATAGTTTCTATTAATGATAGATGGCCAAAATTCTTTTAACACAAAAATTTAGAAACCCTAAAAGGAATTTGTGCATGGAATTCCTGTTCTGAATAATACATCAACACCGTTCTGAGAGGTAAAACATGACCACAGTCTTGAAGATTTGGAACACATTCAATGAAAATAAGGGTAAACAAACTGTTATGCTGCTTTTAAATGCCTTTTTCTTTTCTTTTCTTTTGTTACCTTGAACCCCAGCTGCTGTACATTCAATTGTAGGCAGGCATCACTGAGTTAAAATCTGGTTTCAATGCACTTTCAAAAATGTCATTGGAATACACCACTCTGTCCTGCTGTTTGAAGTGTGAGGTGACTTCATGTCAACTGATATGTCACTCAACAGGAGTTTTTGTGTGTGAGCTAGTTTTAACTTTAAAATTACAACCTTTCCTCACAGGTTTCCTCTCAGTGGAGCATGCCAAACTTAGTTTCATCTATTTAAAAAATATTTGGTCTGCTTTGGCTAAAAATAGAAGTAGTATGCCTATTTTGGTCTTATGAGTGTTAGAAAATTCTACAGTGTAGCCAAATATTTCATTTCTGTGGTCTGAGTGACCACCTGGAAAACTGGAGTAAAACTTCATGTAAGCATCAAGACTGAATTTCTTTAAAGTATTTTTTTCTTATACTTTCCTAATTATGACAACAGATTACACAGGCATAAAGGAAGGAATACAAATAAGATCAGTGGAAGACAAATTTCCCCCCCCCCACCACATTCCAAAAGAAATCCATTTTCAGGAGGAAAAAGGAACAGAAAGGAAGACAGGGAAAGTGAAATCTGAGTGCAGTAATTTCACACTGATAAGCCGCACCTTTTTCACTGAAGAATCGAGCCAGTCCCGGAAGTGCAGCTAATCACCAGGTGCAGCTTATTTATGGACAA
>VRYO01001463.1:75179510-75190711 GCA_009812075.1 Sialia sialis | reverse complement strand
GATTTGGAATAATTTCTCATGTTTATCTGTTACACCATTGCATTCACATGAAGAACTTGGTCATTTTTCTAATAGTATCAACTGTCATTCTGCAAACCTTTCTCCATCCTGAGAACATAATAGTTCAGTCAAGCATTATATAATATCTTACTGGAATTTGTCGCTTAACCCTTTCTTTGGATTTATGATTTAAAAATTAATTATTAGCATTTTTAATTACCTGTAATTAATTTATTACGTACTCTGTTTATGACCTTTAATTGTTCATCTAATTAATAATCTTCTGCTTTAAAAGCTTTATACATTGCTTCTCTGCATCACTATTTTATGAATCAATTTTAAATATTATTGGTCAACTGTAATATTTTCCTGGAGGACTTGGTTACTGCAACACTGTCAGCTACAAATGTCTTCCATGATATTGTTGTCCTTGAAACACCATTTTTTGTCCCAAATTTAGACCTTTCAGGTTCTTGCATTATTCATTCACACTATTCCTATTGACACAAGCATATCACACCCACAAGATTTGCTTCCTCCAATCTCACTTGAAGTTCTCCTCCACAATATAGTCCTCAGCCCACCCCAGCAAAGATTTTTTTCTTCTCTTCTGCGTTTCTGAACAAACATCGCTTTTCCCTCCTGAATGATCTGTTTCTGGGACATGCACTCTAGCCTTCTCAGTCTATTTATTTTTTAAATTATATCCTTCTAAACCGTGCAAATATAAGCATGATGTGTGCAGTTTTTGGACCATCAATACAGGAAGGACATCAAACTACTACAATGTGTACAGGGGAGGACAGACAAGGTGGAGAAAGGTCTCAAGGGCAAGACTTATGACAAGATTCTAAGGCCTCCTGGCTTGCTCTTGTTTCTTCAACACATTTTAAAGTTTCAATTTGCTAAATGTGAGATAGATATTAAGCAATTTATTTCAGTGTGTCCCAAAAAGAAAAAAAAATTGTTTTGAACAAAACATTGATCTGAGGTAGTAATCAAAATTCACAGCTGTAAGTCGGCAGATGTCCATGTAGTAAGACTAACAAAATTTTCAGTAAGCAAATAGCAAGTCTTCACCAACCAGATCAGGCACAACTAGTCATTTTAAGGAAAAGGCACTGTATTTTCAGCCTTCAAATCATTGCAATATGTTTCTGTCTTTGACTTTTAAAGTGATAAAAATACGAAAACAATTACAGTAATTTCGAGCATATAAGGCACATTCTTTTGACTGAAATTGTGATTGGAACCTGGAAGTGTGCCTTATACGCCGGTGTGACTAGTATATATGGACAAAGTTCAGAAATTTGCCAACCCAGAAGTGCAAGCCTGTGGCAGCCCCGAGCACGGGCCCGCCTGGCCCCCAGCTGAGTCAGTAAACCCCACGATCAAACGATTAGTTACTAATTTGTTACTTTGTTGCATGAGGATCCTCACTGGAGGGGGGAAAGGTGTGCCTTATACACCGGTGCGCCTTATATACGCACAAACTATGTGAACTTGCCGGCCACCCTGAAGTGTGCCTTATAATCCATTGTTCCTTATAACCGTGAAATGGTTGTATTTGCCTTTGGAATGAGTTTCAGTGTTTGGTTGGGGTTTTTCTCTTCTTTTTTTTTTTTAATGCTGAACAGATTCTTGTTTATCCTTTTCCTTAGTCAATAAAAATTCATATTTTTACAATGGTTTATGAATCAACTTACTGATTACTTAAAAAATTTTCACTAGAACAATTATAGAGTCATTAATAATTAAATTATGCCTTTATTGTCAGCATGACTGTTTATCAAAACATTAGAAGGTTCCTCATGAAATATCTTGAACTTACCATTAATTTCATCTCATTTGAATAGCAACTCCCCTTTCCCCTCAAATTTTAAAATTAGAAAGTGAAAATCTAAGAGATACAATTGAATCCGCTATGAATTCACAACTGAATCCTGTGAAACAGGAAATGAATTGTCTATTCCAGTAGCATGAAAATTTTGTTTGAAATAGTTCATTGAACTCAGCTTTTCTATTCATGGCAAAATTGGGACTGAGATAATTTGTCTTTATACAAGTTTTCTAGTTAGAAAAGTTTTCTTTGGTGGTTTCCATACCAATGATAAAAATATTACTCAAAAGTCTTAGGCTCCCATTGTAAGATATATGATTTGAAATCATAGCTGGTCTTTCACATTTGACTAAATAAGTCACATTATGAGAAAGTGAAAAAGGAAAAGAATACCAAAGAAGGATTTAGTCTCAATATATGAGCAGGAAATACTTTCAGTAATAGAGCAACAAAAGCAAGAAGAGATGCAAAAATTAGTTTCTAGACATAGCACCTGAAAATTCTTCACAACCAAAGCCCTCAAACCTGATTTGAAATATTCTGTCCTTCCCCTCTCCAACAGCTGTTGGCCACACGAAATTTTACAATACTTGCCAAAACAGTGGGGGGGAGGGATTGTGGGAGGTTTTGTTTTTAATACTCCTATTGTGTAAATTTTGTTGATAATCTTGCTAACAAAGCCGATTAAAGAGTATCATGCCTCTTCTTTTAAAAAGCTATTACATCATGAAGGTGTTATATAGCAAAGATATTTTAACTCACTGAAGCCCTACATCAGCAGACATCAATATTATCTGCTTTCAATAGAACAACAGTAAAAAACAACTCTGTGACACAATGGATTGTCTCTAGAGCAGGAAGAGATTGTGTGAAATTTTTCCCTTTTCAAAAATAAACCCCTCCTATCCCCATCCACAAGTTAACAGAAAACACATTATATAGGCTACTAAGAAGTACAGCAGTTCTCCATTAATTCCCTGTCAATTGAATTAACTAACATTTATATTTTCATCGCTATACTGAAAATGAGAACAAGATATGTTAAACAACCCTTATACACAGTCCTAATTCATGTGGGAAACAAAAGGACATAGCAGAAGACCTGTTTGACACTTACAGGTATTTGTCAAGACCACCAAAGTAATTTTGAAACACCTTTTTCTCATAGAGATTTTACGTTACCCAAATTCCAGTCTGAGAGATTAGGTTTCACAGGAGGACTTCAATGCATTCCTAAAAATAGTATAAAGACAAGGTAATTTAAACTTTCACTATCCCCCTTAATTCATAAATGCTGGTACCCAAATTCATTTATTTTCAGGGAAAAAAGTACTTTTTTGTAGTAAAGAAATATTGAAGCTCTTAGAGAAAACCCATACATTGTAAATGTAGAAGTGGGAGGTCCTTAGAAGTGCTAGAATTTTGGGTCATCATTTAAAGTTTAAATGACATTTAAATGTCTTTTGATATTATAGTGCAGCATTAGACAAACATTCATATTATTCCAGTATTGTCTACTCATTATTGTTTTCTTCAGAAACCTGTCTCCATAGGAGATTTATCTAAATCATAATCCTCTAAACATTTAGGGAAAAAATAGCTCCTGAAATTTTTGGCAAAATAGTCAAAAACACTCTATTTCTACTTGATATTATGTTATGCAAGACAATGTACAAAATAGTGAAGTAATTTCAAACACATACAGTTGGCATCATTATTCTGCTATTAGGGATGCTTTCAGAGATTACAATTATTCTTGTATTTTGTATATCATGTTATGTCAATGACAAATATATTATTAGAACTAGGTGGCACTAGAGATAAAAGTGCCAAATAAATATTCAGAATTCTATTAAATTGTTGACTGTATAATAATTTATGCTATAATCATTTAGTGATCCACCACTGTCTGAAGAAACAGTGACAATATGACAGAAAGTACTTTCAAAAAACAAACACACATGAAGATCACAGCATAGCTGGTAGATCTCCATTCACTTTAATGCAGATGAACATTGAGATATTGGGAATACATATGTTGTAAATCATTCCCTGTGTTCAGTCGCTACACAGGGAAATGAAATCACAGCATGAATTTTGACTTTAATGTTGTGCTGTCTTGCCATGACACAGCTACACACACCTCTGCTGCAGAGAGTAGACAGATTCTGCAGAAAAACCTCCTTAGTCAAATAATATGACCTTAAACTTTTTATTTGACTGAAACTTTTGGTGTAAACATTAGCAAGGACTATCAAGGCCATGGTTACTTCTGATTTAAACAGCTGCATATTCTCATTCTGACAACATAGAAGGTTAAACAACAAGCTAAGTATGGCCCAAACCTTGCAACAAAAGATTGATTGTTCTGAAACCTAGCACATTATTCTTTGCAGGATAAACTTTTTTTTGGCCTGATTTTATAGCACATAGTGCTTTTACCCATCAGAATAAGCAGTTTGCCTTCCCTTAATTTCCCATGCAGCAATGTAAATAAATTAAATAAAAGTTCCATTTAAGTATAAAGGGAAGGTGAAAAGGCAGGCAGGATACCTTGAAGTACAAGAGAATAGCTATAGCAATCAAGTGATCTATATAATATCAAGCAGTTAAAAGAATTCTTTTGATAAATGGTAGTTAAATCTTTCCCCTGGATGATGAGGAAGAGAAGCTTAGAAGTTTTATCTTCATAATGTACAGTAGGGAACTTGTATTCCAAATAAATCTAAAATTTAATGCAGCTGGTAATCTGCCTTCAGTTATGTGATTTCCTTTGAAACCTGTATAGCAAGTTCTGAGCAGCTGCAGTGTACTACAACTGATGGAAAGGAAAATTACGCATTGAGACTAATGCCTCCCAGACCACTGAATTTATTAGTTTCAGTGTACAACTTACATAAAAAACCAGCAGATTTTTCTTTTGAAGAAAAGATTGCAGTTTAAGCAATTCTTCAATTTCACAAGAGCGGCTGCCTGATAATCACAAACCTCTTTGTTGATTAGCAGGAGTTGGCGGGGGAGGGAATATTTTAGGATTAATTATATTGCAAGAAAACTAAATACTGAAAACACAGTAATTGTGGACAGTACCATTTCTGAATGGAAATGGCTGTATTTCTACTGTATTCTGAACTTCATTGAATGATTTAAAAGATTGGATTTGATTATCTCAGAGGTCTTTTCCAACTCTAATTGATTTTCTGTGATTCTGTAAAACGTGATCATCCAAAAATTAAATGTCAGTGCAAGCTGAGATTTCTGCATCTTAAGATGTTTCTTCCTCCAAGGAGGTTTCAGAAGCTGTGATTCTTTTAACATCTATACAGCAGGCCTTTCTGAAGGAATAAAGCAATCTTGCCATTCTCTTTGACCATTCCCTTCATCTGGCAATCCCTAGAAATCAGGCTGGAACTTCCATAGGGAGTCAGTCCATCGTCTTTGCTGAGGTTTCTTACAGCATGGCTGAAAGAGGTTTGATCTTGGTCAAAGCTTTGAGAATTTACCTGAATCTAATTTAAATGTCCTAGGAATCCATCACCAATCACAAATTTAATAAAAATCAATCCTTTCTTCTAGATAAAAATGCAAAAAAAAAAAAATAATCCCAATAACTCCTTCTGAAACAAAAAATAGACGAGCAAAATAAAACAGAAACAGTAACAAAAAACCTCAGATGCAAAAAACCCAACCAACCAACCAAAAACGAAAAAAAGCCTCAAACAAACATTTGAAAACCAACAAAAAAAAAAAAAAACTAAAAGCAGTATCCAAATATATATGCAACTTGATGCTGTGGTTTATGAATGATATTCCCCAGTTTAGTGTTCCCACTGAACACTCCAAATCACGCACTGCTCACAAACTCACTTCTCCCTCCCCATTCCATTTTCCCTGTGGAGGGTTGGAGAGGAGAATTAGAGGTACAAAAGGCGAATATCAGAGGTTGAGATGAGAACAATCTACTAGAAACAGCAATTATATAGTAAAAACAAGCAATAGCAGCAACAATATTAATACCAAAGTGTACAAGAGGGGAATAATTCTCTCAATGCACCTCATCACAGAGAAATCCCTGATCATATCTGACTATACTGCCACTCTCTAGGACCAGGAAGGGACTCCTTTCCCCAACCCTGAAAAATGACGTGTGGTGGTACAGAGTAATTTCTGGGTCCTGGCCATGCCCATCCTGAGTGCTGCAAAAATTAACCCTGTACAGTCTGGAACCAGGACACTCGCATTGTACTTCTTAGTCCTCTATGGACAACAACAATTCATGGTGGTCTATTATTCTAAAATTAATGGATATTTATATTTTATGTTTTGAAGTAAATTTGTTCAGTTTTTCAAAGCATGACAAGCACTGAAGTCAATGCTGCTGTCTTATTTTCTGCTGTCCTCATATAGCCATGGAAAGTACTGTTAATATAGCAAGGCTTCAGTCGATAGATTTGTTTAGACAGTCTTCCACACAGAAATTGTTCTCAACAACAAATGAACTAGCAAGCTCATTACTGTGTGAACTTAGAGCACTTTTCAGAGAAATGAGTACATTTTTCATGTTCTCCTTTATTAAAACAACACTGCTTGCAAGACACATCAATCTTACTGCATCATAAAAATCTGTATTTTATTAATTATTACAATTTGTTCTTTAATAGACACAAATGCTTATTCTCTTCAATATGGAGATGGACCAAGTAATATGTTCATTTAGGTTTTAGTTTTACTGCAGTGGTACTTAGAAACCTCAGTAAAAGTTGTTTTTCATATTATAATTTATTCTGACCCTTCTAAGCACATTGTAGCACCATACTTTAGAGATTGGAGCTGAAACACACAAAGCAATCAGAGTTTAAGCTAATTTTCCAGCATTTCAAGAATGGAACAATAAATCCAGATTAAATAGCATAGTCTAATGATATTAGAATAAAAAAGAACAATTATATTGAAGTTGTTAGTCTTGAAGTAATATAAATTTTGAAGAGAGCAGTTTCAAAGTCTCCTTCAACTTTGTTAGTCTGCTAGCAAGTAATGAGCTCTTTTTATTTGGTAAAACTATGAATCCACTTAACAAGGCTTTAAATTAATCCTGCTTTAGAATTAACATTTGCTTTCTGAAATTAAGATTGATTGTTATATCTGAGGCTCAATTTATCATATTAAGGCAATCTCCAAAACAAACATGTTCTAGCCAAAGCTGAGAAAAAAGTATATTATTATATCAATTCCTAAAGAAGAAGAAATACACCTGTCTTCTAGCTGGATGCTACTGCTAAAATAGCTCCTTATTTTATTTAAAGTTTGTACATCTGAGTATAGTAACACAACCACTCAGTCATTTTCTGTTTAGCTGGATGGGGCAGAACTGTTTTCTTAAACTAATATTATTAATGAGAGTGAAAACTTTTCAGTGAAAAAGCTGTTTGAAAATCCTTCAGTTAAACTCAGGTTTATAATCAAAACTTTAAATTACTAGATGAATTGTGAAATATAACCAATAGAGTAAGTGAAAGCCAAAATTTTATCTGTTTGTCTTTGGGAGTTTTGGAGGTTTATGGGTTTTGGGGTTTCTTGGTTTTTTGCTTGTTTGTTTGTTTGGGTTTTTTGTTTGTTTGTTTTGTAGTTGTTGGGTTTTTTTTGAGGAGGTGTTAGTTAGATCATTGTTTAGGGTTACTTTAAGGAACATTATAGAAAAGGTAAATGCACCGTGGTCACCTTTATTTACTGCCTTGTTTCATTCTCATTCTTTCCTGCCTTCCTTTTCCAAAATCAAGAAAGTCCATTCTTCCAAAATATGCTTCTTTTCGTGATAAACAATTTAAAGCATATTCCAGGTACAGTTACGGCATTCATCATGGATAATTCATATTGTGTGCAATTAGAACTCAGATGTTATTGCCCCAAATGTCTCTGAGACCCTGACCATTTAAACTTGAGCATGAACTTTGGAAATGACAAGATTAAAAGTCATCTTTCTCAGACAGTTTACCAGTATGCAGTTGCTGCAAATGTCAGAAAATACCACAGTTTATAAAAATAGTTTTAAAAGTCCCTCTCCCACCCAACACTCAAATCCTTCATTAATATTAGAATTAATATGGAAAAAACCCCAAACAAATACCCCACCACACATATAGATTAGTTATTTCCTAACAGCTAGATAAATCACATATTGACAATTTTAACTCAAGAATAAGTTTATAAGTGTCAATTTTTTGTCAATTAATTTATTAAGTGTTCTGCAATATTTATCTGGGAAATTAGTAAGATTTCCAGCTGTGGCTATGTGTTTAAAACCCAGAGAAATAACTCATTGTTTCAGTGCCATAATTTTGCATTTTGCTCTAAGAAATTTTTAAAGAATCCTTGACTACTTCTTGAAGATTACTAGAAGCTAACTTGTGGCTGGGCTTGCTGTGGGATATATCAATACCTTTCTTTCCTCATTTCATGACCTAATTAAGTAAATAAAATAACTGTATTAAAAAGAAAAACATTTTAGAGATCAGTTAGGGGTTTTTTTAATATATAATTTATGGGTCTAGGTTTTCTTTTACCTAAACTACTAAAATTTTTAGCTGCATATCTATCTTGATAGATAAGGAGAAAAAAGTATACATTTTCCTTTCTAATGTCAGATGGTTTAGGTATTTCTAATATATGTTTATTGTCAAACAATGGATTACTGAGGTATCAAGAAATATTTAAAAGCTGTCCCTTGCCACTAAGTTTCTTAAATTCTCCAAATATATGTGACGCATTGTAAAATGCTGTTTTAATTCTTGGCATTATTACAAAAGTCCCACTTATGTTCAGAAATTATATTATGCTGTTTTCATAAAGCACTGCATTGATCACTAATAAGTCTTCCTGCCCCTCCCTGCTCCCCCCCATTTATTCCAATTTTCCAAGGACTGCTTTTCAACAGAAGACTTATTGTCCCATAAAAACAATAAAGCACTGGCTTGAGCTGACCATGTCACACTGTTTTTGTTATTAGATGAGCTTCTTCAGTCTCCCAATTTCTTCCTGCAGTCATCACTGCATTTGTTACAGCTCAAACGGCCACACCACTGACAAGATGTTTCCATGCCTCTGATGGAATATTGGCAGCAGCACCTCTACCTTCTCTGATACTTTAATTTCTTTAGAGGCTGCATCACATTTTTATTTTGGGTTCACCTGTTACACTCTGTCTTCTTAAACTTCAGGGTGCAAATTCAATAGCAGAAATTCCAGAATTAGATTTGCATTCATGTCTGTCATTAAGCACTACTGAACTTTTGTTGCAGCCCTGGATTTCACCTGAGACACATTATACACTACCAAATTTTGGAACACGCATAGCAAATAACAAAGTGAATATGAGGAGTGAACATTTAAAATCTGTCAGCAACTTCACATCAATGAACTTCTTCCTTTAAAAAAGTGTTGGTGACCATTTTTATTCTTTCTTTTCCATTTTTATGACATATCATGAAGTGCTACATGAGTCGATTACAGTAATTGCCTTATTTCCTATTCCCCCTACCACTTATGTAGGCATGACCTACACTCAATAAACCTGTACTAAAGCTGAATCTTATTTTCCCTTTACCTTCAAAATTTTCCTAAATTTAAGGTCACTGCATCCTCTGTAACAATACCATCCCAGTATTGCAATAAAGCCTATCAGTGTTAAGTTTTATTGCAAAGCTAAAAATTAAATAAATCACCAGAGTTGTAAACATTCTGGAAAACTACAATGTGGATCCTGTTTCTACAGCTTTAGAAAAGCAAATGGCATTTCATAAAATAAAAAATTCCCAGTTCATTTTACCTGGAAATGCTGCTGTTCCAGGCTTATAAATAGACTTTTGAAATCTTCTCCACTGCTCTTCTGAAAACATTCTGAATTCCAGTGTTACTTTCTCAAAATTTAATAAGCAAAAAAACCGTCTTAGCACGATGGACTATTAAGAAAAACTGTTATATGGGAAGTGTATCACTCATTTATTACTGACAATCAAAATGAACAAAAATTACTTATAAAGTAGATGGTTATTTTTGCAGCTAAATAGTTTTGCAGAACTAGTGAGTGCTTACTTGCAAAGTGTTATTTTTTCTTTTTTTTCTTGTTGTTGGTTTGTTTTTGGTTTTGTTTTGGGGTTTTTTTTTTGCTTTATGACAACCATTTTCTTGTAGTTTCCATACAGACCTCAAGAAACACCACAAGATCTGACTTCCTGCAGTGCTTCTGAGTTAAGGAAACTACAAACTGGTATGGTCTAGTTTTGTTCCCTGCTGACAACCAGCTCCTGCAGTTCTGCATGAAATGGATACAACTGATGAAGCTATTTCTAAACCACTCTTTTCCACAAAGATAAAAAAATACATATTCCTCACTATTCAACTGTGGGATTTCTCGGAGTTTGGAAAGGTTGAACAAAATCTCTATTGCACATATGATAGTTTAGCAGAACAAATAAATAATGACAATACAGAGACAGTTAAAGAGAATGTAGATTATTAAAGAATTCTGCCCATTAAAAAAAAAAAAAAAGGGGGGAGAGAGAAGAACTGAAGATTTGGGGCTTTAGTGCTTTATTTGAAAAAGTCACTTTCAAGTAAGATAATGATGTAATTTTGAAAACATGAATCAGATATATCCTTTTTGCAGTAAGTTCTTTTTGATTGTTGGTCAGTCCAGAAATGAAAGTGCCAGGCTAGATTAAGATACTATATTTTAATAGTTTCATCTGCTGCTCACATATTGTTTAGTGGCAGATATTTCTTTTGTGATCCTTCTTTACAATATTTATAATTCTTGTTAATGAGCTCCAGATGGCTCTCTACAAGTATCATTGAGGCACCTGGACAATGCATGCTGCCTCACTCGAAAGTTAAGCTTAAATTAATTGTTAGAGGATTTAAATTTATAAAGTTGTAAGATCACATTAATTCAAAATAATCTCCTGAATCATTCTGGGATAGATTTTTTTTTTTTTTTTTTTTTTTTTTTTTTTTTTTTTTTTTTTTTTTTTTTTTTTTTTTTGTTTTTTTTTGTTTTTTTTTTTTTGTAATGACTGTCCATAAAACAGTTATCAACAACAGGATACTGTTTTGCCATTTCCTGGAAGATCCTTTGTAAAAGATGAAAAGACAAAGTATTTAAGTACAAACTTCTTCTCGCACAAACCAATCAATCCTAGCATGTTTAAGACCCTGTCTTATGGTCCAGAAAGCTGACCAGAAAAATCAGCCAACTAGATTAAGGTAAATTCACTTTAATTCTTGTGAGAAACTGAATTGTACCTCCTCAAGAAAAATAGTGTTCAGCCCTTTGCTCTGTTGCTGCAGAAGCTTTTTTTTTTTTTTT
>VRYO01001463.1:75137592-75158868 GCA_009812075.1 Sialia sialis | reverse complement strand
TACTTGTTTCTTTTCTTAGTAAAGACAAAGTTGGATTATTCAGCTAATGGCAAGAAGAGCACATTCAAAACAAAACAGCATGTTGAAGAAAACCAGTGTAATAGTGTACACACCTTCTTCCCAAAGTGCCAAAATACTTCTTTGATTACTTGAGAGTATGAAATGGGGAAGCATGTACAGAGATAGAGTTGAGAGAGAGAACCTATCACTTCTTCAGCTGGGATCGGAATGCTGGACAATGACATCTGTCTGAAAAGACCAAATAAGCAACAATATGCATGCAGAAGGAGCTAGGCTGGGAGGAGGAAATACCTACTTAAAATAAAATCTGCTTTGGTTCTTATGGGGAAGTAGATAGCAAGAGAAAAATAGATCTCAAAATATATTGAAAAAAAAAGAAAAATCTGTGCATTTGTGAATAAAGCAAAGTTTGTGTCAACATATTTTCCCTGAAATTGTTCCAATGTACTTTGCTTAAGATGTTTCCCCCCAAAAAGCAATCTGCAAAGCAATCTCACTCCATACTGAAACTATCTGGTGGTTTGGGTAAGGAGCAAACACTATTCTCATTCTCAAAAATCTTATAACTATTTGTTTCAAGTATTAGACAGAGTTTTAAACCCAAAACAGATTTAACAATCCATAGCAGGAGATAGCACATGTGACAAGTATTTGGTGCAAACTTAGACTCATGCTTCACATGACTCCTTCAGTTGTACTTGCCAGTGATCCCTATATTTGTGATATTGGTTTCATGACAATTTTCAGTGTGTTGAGTTTTAGAAGCAAAGGATTTCCAGAAGCCCATGGAGATAACACCCATCATTCCACTACCCTACTGATTAGGTAAACTATTTTTCTGTTTCATTTTTCTCTTAGAAGACATTGGCATATACTGCACAAGTACAGTGCAAATTAAGTGAAGCTAAGAAAATGTTTCATAATTAGCTGACAAAGAACACAATTAACTTCATAAATATCAAAGGTCATTATAGGTTTCTGCTGTTGTTGCTGTCATAAAACAGGAAAGTTCTTCAAAGGGACTTGTGAGAAAAACTAATATTTTTATCATATTTCACACTATTAGTCTGAAAATGTCTTGGAAGCCCTAAACTGCTGGATCCTCCTTTGTTTTCCTCCTGATGACCAGTATTTTCAATCCACACTTTTTATAAAGGACAGTAAAAGAGGTAGACTGCCTACAGGATAGTCAGAATTTAGGTAGAGAGCTGTAGTTTTCCTCTATGAAGTATAGCTGTTCTGTATTCCTACCCAGTTCAGTTTGTTACTGAAAGTTTTAGTCAGTGTCCTAGTTTGGAGGACAGGTGTCTGCTAAGAAAGGCAGAAGCCTCTCTTTGAAAAGGCGAATGTAAACCCCCTCCCTCCAAATTATTATAATTTTGAAATTAAGGGGCTCTCAGGCAAAGATATGGGATTGGGAGTAACAGTTCTTTACCAGGGAAATTAAAATAGAAATACAGTACGACAAAGAAACAAACCCCAAATCCTGACAAAGAACACAACCTGACACACCGTCAGGCAGGGTGCTGGTAGCAGTCCAATTAAATGGTGGCTGTAGTCCTTATGCAGTGTTAGATGTGGTTCAGTTGGAGCAGTGGTCCTGAAGAAGGGTGGAGTTTCCCTCCGAAGAGCCAGTTATGATGTGGAAAAGTCTAGTTTTCCTCTGGAGTCCAGGAGAAAAAGGGCTAGCTTAGTGTCCCCAAACCCCTGTTTTATCCTGGTAAGAAGTGTTGGGCTCTTCCTCCTGACTGGAGCAACTTCCAATGTGGTGAAGTAATCTTATCAGCTCTACAGTGGGACTCAATGGGCCATCTGCAGAAGATACCGCCCTGGAGGAAGGATAGGTTGCGAAAAGATAAAGAACAATGCCCCACCTGGTTTCAATGGATGGCCCATTAGCAGAATCTCTCCCACGGAGATAATGATCACTGCCCCCACCCTCAACAGATGGTGATGCCTTTTATCACATCCTGTACTGTAACCCAAGACAGTCAGGCAAAAATTTTCCAAGGCTTCATAATTATCAAGAGTAATTAAATACCTTGAGTGTGTATTCATGCAATAGGGTAAAAGAACAACAAAAAAAACCCCAAAGTAATTATTTTATTATCTTATGTTTGCAAAATCATAAAAATCCAGCCTATAAATACAAAATGGATTTCTTACCAAAAAAAATCATTATTTTAAATAATAATTCCACTATCTAGAGAAGAGTAAGATTTTCTTTAGGAAGCATGCAAACAGAAAACTCAGGAAAAATCCACAAAATGTATTATATTATAAAATTGTGTTTCATCAAGATACAGAAATTTAAAAATGTAGTTTGCTATTTTGCTAGATTTAAAGATCTGTCCACTAAAGTTCCATGTTAGAAAGTGTTTTGGCTGTTTTCTTACACAATGCATGATTTCAATAAAGTAGAGGTATTTACATAATTTGTGGTATTCTATGAGTCACTGACTCCTTAAGACAAATTGTGACACTATCTGTGAAATATTACCTGTCTTAGGTCATTGCTTCCTCTTAGTTTCATATTTTTGGTATTATTTCAAGCCACACTAAACACTGTCATCATCACTACAATATGAAACAGTGGAGTTAAGCCTTCTTTTTAGTTAACTGGGGATTTTCATCATCTCAGAAAGTCAATGTATTTGTATCTAAAGACACGACTAAAAGAAATAACAAAAGAATGAAAATGAGTAGGAGGAGAGAGAAAAAGAATTCTAATTTTGCTGATGCTTCTTTCTCTTAAATTAATCACTTTAAAACATTTTGACAACCATCTATGAGTAGTTCTATTCTTTTGTAGAACAAACTTTATTAAAATTCTTAATTTTTCTTTTGTCCATACAATTCCAAGCTTGTTAGCTATGTACAGTTAATTATAATTAACTAAATACAGTTAACAATTGTGTTCTTAAATTAAAGGTGTTTGAGTTTCTGAAGATTGGATCTTGGTTTTGAAAATATCTTTTTTAAAGCACAAATACATCCAGAGTTTCTGAGCAAGTTAGCTTCAGTCTTCACATTCTCATTTACACACAAAGATTACAATATAGTGGCACAAGCATTACCATGCAAATTAAAAGCATGTTTGTAAAAATATTTTGCAGAGAAATGCAATTACCACAACATATTGTGAAAAATGTCCATTTCCTGCAGTTTCAATGACTCAAAAATTTCTAAAATCAGCTACAAGAAGATCATTCAAGTTTGTACATAGAAAGTAAAGCAGTTATCTGTTGTAGATCAACAACAATCTCATCATATTTTCAAAAGATATTTTTCTTATCCTATTTCATGAGGAATTTTTTCATCCATTCTGGATAATTTTCACTATTTATCTGTCTTTTAAACATGTTTATTGAAAATAAGCAATTGAAGATTGCACAAGGTTTTATATACAATCAATGCAACCACCATGATTTGAATGTCTTTATGTTATTTTTCTGAAGAGAGATCAGAAATTTAGAAAATTTGCTATTTCTGGATTACATGTTGGGGATTTTTCCCAACATAATCTCTTCAGAAATTTCTTCTTGAAAAATACATATCTAGCTAAATTTATCTAGAAAGGATACAGAGGATGACAAAATTGCTTAGCTGAAATTTAAAGAGCAAGGTGTACAGTCTAATACTGCACTGCAAGAGGAAAATGTAGGTACTGGTTGGTAGTTCTAAATCATGCTTTGTGGATCTTCCAAAGATCAGAATACCCACCCTTGATCCATCACAATGTGCTAACGAACAAATGGTTGATATTATTCCATAGGGAAGCAAACACTTCCCTTGTAATCTCTGCACAGTCAATTTAAGTTTGACAGTTTCAAAAGTTTGGGAAAGAGGTGACATCCCAGGTCATCACAGGTAATTTCTTTTAAATGTTGTTTCTTCCTTACCTCTGCTGACATTACGGGATTTCAAAACACTGGAGAAAGTGAATAGTGAATATTAATTATCACTAAGAAAGTTTCATAGATCTCCTTTTTTGCTGTTAACATTTCATGAAAGCTGCCAGGAAGATTAAAAAACCTCAAGTTGTTGCATTTAGGAAAAGCAGGTGCTCATCAATTGGCCACAAAAAACTCTGGAAAAAGAGATAAAAACATCCTGTGTTTTATCTGCCACAACAAGTTCTTGGTGATAAATTATATTATGGAAGTCTTTGCCAATATATGTCAAAACACCTTGCTGCACTCTTTTTTTTAGTCCCAGATGTAACTGAGTGCCACGTCTGTTACATGTTTTTCAAGAATCCCTGGGTTTGGATAAACAAAATAGTAACACTGCCAGGCACCTGTCTTTCAGCAATCATATGCTTGCTTTTCATGGTTAGTGATGCGGAGTAATATCTAAGGGAAAAAAAGTTGGGTTGTATTCCTTTTTTTAAAAAAATCATAAACAAAATTCAGAATTCTCTATGTCAAGACAACTAGCTCTAGCCTCTCCAGCTGATTGCTGCTGCTCCAAGATGTTGCATATTCAAGCTACATCACTTCATGCACAGCAAGCAAAAGAATAAGGAAACCATGAAATATTGGACTATCAACCCCATTTTTAATGTGATCTGCAATTTAAGTTCGTTTTACTTTGGAAAAATATATAAACACTACAAACTTTTAATTCTGTTTTTCCTGGATAGCCACTTAATACATGTCATTAAAACTTTTCAGGAATATTTGTTAGAAAGTCATACAAAATGTTAAAGGTCTGCTAGTTAAAAAGTACTGAAGCACTTGTTTTTAAAAAATTAAATTTCTTTAAAAATTTCCACCTTTATAAATGTTTTGGGATTTCATTATAGATTATCAAATCCAAGTAGTTACCCAGTTTGTATTTTACCATATTAGTTTGTCTAAGAAACTAAACATATTTTAATTTTTTGTTTAAATTACGCTTGAAGACTTATTCTTTGCTCTAAAAATACTTTCTAAAATTATCTAAAGTAATCTTTTTATATAATTTATATCTCATGATAAGAGAATAAATGATAATAGTCAAAATCTGGAAAGCCTGCTTTTTCTATATTTTTTGTGATATTCTTCACCATAACCATACATTAAACAAATAGTTACATGATATATCATCAAGAATTTTTCAGTGGAAAAAGGATATTTTAAAAGGAATCACATTTGCATAATACCTTGCCTGAAAATTTTATCTCTTCTGTCAATATTTTCACTCTGGGTAGACCCATCTGGCTTTTGGAAAAAAACCAGTAAGCTCTACTACTAAATTTAAAATAACACTGCACACATACTGCCTCACTTCCTCTCCTGGGAAACATACACATAAAAAATATTAGTTGCATTTTTAATGCATTATTGGAAAGTCTTAAGTATTTTACCAATAAACACAATGGAATTTTGGAGACACCGCACACTAATGAGCAGTGCTTTTCTCTGGCCATTAAAGCACATTAGAGTCCAAACCCAGTATTTGTTTCAGATCTGCACCTCCAGACATGTCCATATCAAATTTATAATGACAAATTATATACAAGTTTGGCTCAGTTGCTTCAGGTTTCCTGGGCATAATATTGCTTCTGTGTTCATGAAGAACATATTTCTTAATACACCCCCAATGAACAGCACTCGAGGTTCTGCTGCAGACTTGACTGAGATGTTTTGAGTAGCACATGGTTTGAACTGTTTCCTGGCAGGCCAAATTAAGAAATAACCAAACTGAACAGTAATCTGTTTCTAATCTTTCCACAATACTCATCTGCTCCATTATCTGAGATGCAAATATTTTATAACTTTGATGTTTATGTTCAAATATCACCATGTGAGTGTAAACTTTAAGCATACACAAAACTAGCAGCACAATGATGACTGTACATCAAAATCAGAAAAAATATCTCCTATCTCATAATTTAAGTAATGTTAATATCTTAATTCAACTTTAGATTACTTATAAAACCATGCAAATTTCATTTTTCAGGTTTCAATTTTTAATCTTGATTTTAAAAAGAAAATCTAAGTTTCTTTTTCTTTTTTCATGCCTTGAAAATGCCTAAGAGCAATTCGTACAGTACTTTCACGATTATAAGCCGCACATTTTTCATTGAAGAATCCAGCCTACCCCAGTAGTGCGGCTAATCATCAGGTGTGGCTTATTTATGGACAAATCCCAGTTGAAATTCCAACCCAGAAGTGAGAGCCGGCCGGGAGGGTGCCTGGGACTGCCTTTAAAGGCCTCACTGGTCTATGAAAACTGTTTGCAACTTGAGCACCTGACAACAAACTCTGCGTTGGCGCGATTCTGTTACTATCTCGTTACTTTGTTGCACATGGATCCTCGCTTTTAAAAAAATAAAAAAATACGGCTTATATTCAGGTGTGGCTTATATATGGACAAATCCCATGGTCTACCTAGCTACCCGGATGTGCGGTTTATAGTCAGGTGCATCTTATAATTGTCAAATTACTGTAATAATTCCTTTCAGGTAAAAATACCATTTAACTTGCTCTTATGCATTATCTTCCCTTACCTCAAAAGTTGATGTGAATTACAAGCCATCTCCGTGATGTTTATACTCTTGAAACACATACCATGATTTTGCTTTCTGTACACAAACTTTCTGTGGGCTTTCAGTGACAAATGTCTCACACATGGCTTCCTTTTCAGAATTCAACTCAAAGCCTTCCAGACCCTTTGGCAAAGACTTTATGGCCACGAACAAATGTCATATGTAGCCAGACATCTGTGTTTGTTACAAATAAGCACAAATCAAGTATATTAAAAATCATTAAATATATACAGTTTAATAAATGAAGATGCTGTTAGAATACTTACAGACTGGATAATGCATGTTTGTTCATATTTTCACCTTCCACTTCCACTATGCATTAGCTTTTCACAATTTCTCTAGGTATTACATGCCATAGATATGACTTTCTGATTCAAGATTATGTCATCAGAAATCCAAATTATGAAATGTGAAACCTAGTTTCTTAATTGAGCTCCACAAATCCTTGTTTTTTGCTTTTCTTGTTGGAGAACATCCAAAGACCAATAACTGAGTTATAACAGCTTCTATTACAATAGAGACCTAGATTTCTCCTGAATTCTCAAGGTACAAATGAGCATTTCAGAAAATAATCAAATGTGGGACAGTAGATTGTTTGACAGAATTTCCACTGACATGAATTTGGATGTTAAAAATATTCAACTGTCTCTGTAGGTCCCTCTGAAACCTCACCCAGCCATGACAAAACTCTCTATTCTACAAACCATGATTCCTCTTCCCTCTACCTGTACGTTCCATCAACACACAAAATTCTTCCATACCCTGACACCACCAGATCTGTTCTTCCCATGATGATGTGTAAAGAAGACACAGCAATAAAGGTCAATTTTCTCTCTATACATGAACTTTCATGAAAGCAGATGACCTGAACTTTGCTTATATACCATGAAGGATGTAAAAAATGAACAGGAAAGGAGAGAGTCAGAAAGAGAACTATCATCTATTGATTTCTACAGATTCTACTACTTTCATTCTTGTTCTCTCACCTCTTTCAGTTCATCAAGAGCTATCAGACAACCCAGAATCCAGAAAAAATACTGCTCTGGAATTAGGAATTTAGATCTCTTTCCTGCACTTCCTAAAGTGAAGCAAATCAAACCATGGTAAGATATGTAGTTTTGCAGGAGTTTTGGCAGGCTCCCTAAAGCTGAAAATAGTAAGCTCCTTGAGAGGATGATTTGAAGGACACTGAGCCAGTTACAGCAGGGAAAATAGGCATTCAGAAAGACCTGGGGTACAAGCATTCTGGAATGGGGTTACAACCTTCACACCAAACTACATGCTGAATTACTTTGCTTGCAGTTTCACTGGATGCAACTCTGCTAGTAGCACATCAATGACAAAATGACTCAGCTGAAAGAAGGGCTGGAATTTAGTTCCTTACTCCACCTTAGGATTACATACGGAGTGCCTAGGGATCTAATATCTTCTTTCTGACTCATAAAATAAGTTTTTTGTTGTGTTTATCATCCACTATCTGTAAATATTAAAGGCAAAGCTGACACATAGTCATAACTAAGTCAGAGTGTACAGTCCTTCAAGAAATTAATTAAGCTTTTTATCTTATAATAGATTTTAAAAGTGAAGTTCAGGTAAGAACATACAGATTTTAAATTCAATGCAAATGAGTTAAATGAACCATTTAGGACCTTTAAAGTTTTGAACTGTATTGTGGAAATTTATCTGGAAATCTAGAAGTCTTTTTGCTGTGGCCTGCTTTGGCCCTGATGTTTACAGAATAGAAAGAATATTAGAGGGAATGAGAACAAACTGTGTTCTCTATTACATTGGCTCTACACAGGCAAAAAAGACTAAGCAGAATAATATCAATAACATAAAGAAAAGAAGTCTTATTAACTATTTCTTTTTACATTAGAATCATAGTTACAGCTTTGTGTGAAACACTGACATTAAGGTTTCATGAAAGCTAAGAAGGAGATTGATTGCAGCCTATGTATTCTAACACAGTAAGCTTTTTGTCAACATTTGCCAATTATAATACGCTGAGATTTGTATTACATAATAGCATACTCTGCTTTGTTCCAATTGTTGAAACAGAATGAAATCACTAAGTCGATGTTATTTTACATTCAGCAGTGCTTTAGAATGGAATTAATTCATCAAAAATGGGAAATAGAGAGAGAGAAGAGGAAGGGAGCAGAGACAAGGAAAACAAAGCAGTTCTGTGGTTTGAGCCTGAAGGCTTACATGTCTCATCACTCAAGGGAGTTATCTTGAGTGAGCAGCCAAAAAATTGCTTCCCTCTACATTATGCAGTCCTGACGCAGGGATCTGAAGACACCATGCCTGAGCAGCACAGATATCAGCCTTTACTGCCATCTGCCCCACAGTGGGAATACCAGATGAAATCAGATCAGAGTGCTAAGAGAGCAGAGAGAAAGGCAGCTCCCTACAGCTGATTAACTGTAGAAAGATCTTTGAGGCTATGTATTAGCCATTAAGCAGAAAGGCAAATACACTGCATTTCTAAAGCCAGGAAAATTAAGAAATACTTTGAAAGTGATTCCACAAAGATCCTTCTCATCATTTGATGAAAATAAGTTAAAAATAAGAGTGATTACAGGAGACATGGAAATAATCTTGAGAGACATTGGTTGTTAGTGAAAAATTGTACACAATTCACAATGATATTTCTTTTCTTTGATGGAGAATAACTGATCCCTACCAAATCTTGAGACTCAAGTGTTCCTAAGCCTCAGGCCATATGTTGATTCAAGTTTGAGCTGATGAAAATCAGTAGAGTTAATCTAGTTTTAATCCTCAGAATAGCAGAGTAAACCTTTTCAAACACAGGTGAGGCAGCTAGAAGATTAATATCACATATAATTCTGGAGAGTCTTCCAAAACAGCTGGAATTGGTTGGCATCAACCAGTATAGTTTGTGACCAATTTCTACCAAACATGAAAAACAGTTAGAATATACAATTTAGTAGTTGAGATCCTTGTGTCTCTGACCTCTAGCACATTATGCAAGACCAACATAAATAGCAAAAGTGAATACTTAAAATCATTATTGTCTCAAAAGTCATGGAATCACAGACTTATGAGATATAGTAAGAATAATAAGATATGCTTTTAATGGGACATAGGAGCACAGTTAAGATGTTCAATTTCTTTTATGAAATGTCTGAGTTCTAATATAAAACTTGAAGGCTGAACACTAAAAATGACATTTCCAGCAGCAGCTTCTGAGAGGGAGAGAAAAAGTGAGATTAACTCTTCCTAGCAGTCAGAAACTGACATATTTAGCTAATAAACAAGACTTCTTCAGAACTAGAAGACTCAAAATCTGCAGCTTAACACTTGTAAAGCTGCAAGTTAGATTCACAGAAATTAATGACTGAATGTTGTTCTGAACTTTTTTTGTATGCATTCATATTTCATATTTGTTGCAGGGGTTACTTGCAATTCATATTAGCTTTTCAGCAAATGTTAGAAATTTCTTAACAATAAATTACAAAAGAACACAAGTAGAGACAAAACCCTTTATTTTATGGGAAAATGGGCAAAATTTCATTATGAGACTCAGTGATTCAGTACAAAAGCATGTTGTTAATGTCTTCCAATTTCTGCTTCATGTTTAAAACTACCCACAAAAATTTTCATTAAAGATCAATATTTTTTAAATCTAATAATCCCAAGATTCAGTAACAGCCTAACAAAAGAAGTTCTGCTGTTTCAAAAAGGTCAGATCAAGTTTTTCTAAAGCTTTGAACAATAAAGCTTTTAGGCAACCCTAAGGTTGATTTGAACTATGGGAAAGCAAATGACAGATACTTCCCAGAAAGCAAAATAATCCCTATGAATTCTAAACTTAACTTTGAGAAGAACTCTGTCTAACTGAAAACTAAAATAAAATCTAGAATTCATTCTTCCTCTCAGGGGATACACTTGTCCCTGATGTAGATGGGACAGTTTGAATAACTCCAGAATTTCTATTGATCTTTGTGACAGACTCTCAGAATCACAGATCATTTAGTCTGCCCCCCCAACCATGGTTGAGTAGATCAGGTTCCTCTAGATCAGGTTGCTCAAAGACTCATCCGTTCTGGCCTTGAACACTTCCAGGGAAGGAGCATCCAAATGCCTGTTCCAGTGTCTCAGCACTTTCATTATAAAGAATCTCTCACCCAAACCTTATCCAAAATCTATACTCTGTCAGTGTAAAAGTGTTGCTCCTTGTTGCAGCATTACTGGTCCTGGTGAAAATCTTTTCCATATTTTTACCCATTATAAATACTGAGAGGTCATATAATAAGATCTCCCCAGAGTTTTCTTTTCTCCAGACTGAATACTCACAACTCTCAGATTTTCCTCACAGAGAAGGTGTTCCAGCCCTCAAAATATTTTTGTGGCCCACCTCTGTACCCAATTCAATGGGTCCTTATCTTTCCTGTGCTGGAGGCCCCATAACCGGACTTAGTACTCCAGGTGAGGTCTCACAATGGCTGAGGGGTAGAGTCACCTCCCTTGACCTGCTGGTCACTCCTTTCATGTAGGATATGATTGGCCTTCTGGGCTATGAGCCCACATTGCTGTGTCATATTTGGGGTTTCACACACCAGTACCCCTAAATCCTCTGTAAAGCTGGTCTAAATCCAGTCTGTAATGATGCTGGTAGTACAGGTGATGGCCTCAAATCAAATGCAGGACCTAGCACTTGGTTTTTATTGAACTTCATGAGGCACACATGGGGCCATTCCTCAAGCTGTCCTTCTGGACAGCATCCCTCACATATATGAACTGTACCACTCAGCCATTTGCAAACCTGAGGAGGGTGCACTCAGTCCCACTATGTCACCAATAAAGACATTGAAGAGTACCAGTACAGACATCTGAGGATGTTAACCACTTGTTACTGTACATGGGAATTTAGGGGAATATACTGAATGTGTTACCTTTACTGATATAGAAGTCTGTGTTTCTCCTGACAGTGCTTATCTATCCAGGGACACATTTCCTATCTCACAACAATTCCGCACTTGCCTAGTTTCAAGTATAACCCAGGTATTTCAGCTAAGAAAAATGGAATGGGTTAAAGTTTTATTTATTCTGTAGGTGCTTGTAGTCATGACATTGTTTTTTTATTATTGCTCTCAGACAGGAAAAATCCACAGACACACTTGCCTTCCTTGTAACTTCTGCAAGACTTCAAATGGAGCTTGTAATATTCACTGAGACATTCCAAGAGCTCCCTTAAGTTCAAGCTTTCACATCTAATAACTCCAAAAGTTATAAAACTATTTGTTGTAAAGTTGTCTTGTTCTCCTGCTTTAATCAATTAACATCTCTTCTGTCATATGCATTTATAAGGAGAGTCATGGGGACCCAGTCAGTTTCTACTTTGACCAGCTATCTTCCTACACGAAATAATGGCAGGGACCACTACTAAAATGGTTCACAAATTATATCTGGCACACATCAATCCTGGAAAGCAAATATACTATCCCCATAAGTTTGTCCCTCTAATATATATTAAAGCCTAGCCTAAACAATTAATCAAGAACAATTTCCTCCAAACAAGTAAAATGTAAATGTCCACCAGAAAATGTTAATCTATTTTCTCTGCAATTGGCTTCTAACTAAAACCAAATTTATTTCAAAACCTGAAGCAGAAACAGAACTTTTCACCTTTCTATGAGAAGACAGCTCATCCAGTGATTTTAATTGCAACTACAAATACTTTTATCTGCATAATATGATGCCAGTACTAGCTGCTTTTAGCTCAAGGGCAAAAATGCTGACACAAAAGCATCTATTTTCCCAGTAAAGGCTGAGATAGGGAACAAAAATTAGGGTTTTAACACAGGATTTAAACACAGGATTTCTATCAATTTTATGGATTTATTCATACATAGAAAGAATAAACTTGTGGTCCTTTAGGTTCTAAATTTTAAAGTCAACAGTTTTGTTTGTTCATAGTAAGCTACTTGGTTGTAGATGTTGAAAAAAAGATGTCACAGTATGTAGGATTTCTACAGCTCTAATAAGAAACCAGGAGGATGATGATAGTAAATTCTTCTTTGGCAGACAAGATAACGAGATTTACAGAGAAACTAACAGTAAAAGCTATTGCAGAAAAATAACAAAGAGAAAAAAGTGACAGAGCAGACAGAAAATGAGATATTCTCTATAAGGCTCATGCTACAAACTGTGACTTAGAAATCTCAGAAATCTCTATCTGAATCAGAACAAGGTATCAGACTCCTAAAATCAAAACTTCATAATATTTCATTTGGGTCTTATCCATCTAAAGAACATCCCGTTAACGTTTTTTTATACTACAAAGGAGAAAATATGCTAATAGCAGAGATACACAAGTTGCAACATTAAACTATCTGTGTATTGCTGTAGCAGATCAGAAAATGTGCTTTTGGTTTCAAATGCTATCTGTTTCTCCCTTCCAAACCAATTTATTTAACAAATATATTTTTCCTTTCACTACAAAACTTGCCAAAGTATTTTGATGTATTTTATACAATTTGTGAAAAAGCCCTTCTACCTACTACCACCATCCAAATGTAATGATCTCTAAAGTTTGGGCTGAAATCCTCAGAATGAGGAATAGTTGCTCTTTTAAAGACTCTTACTTTGGTCATCTTAAGGTTTGGTTTCTTTCTTGGTCATGCTTTCCCTTTTAGTCACACAAAAAAAAATCAAGTGTATGAGACCAGTTTTCCTGATCACTGGAAGTTCTTTTGAAATCTTCCCCAAGTCATCTGGACTCTTTCTATAAGAGCTCTATAGAGTACACAGTTTTAGTTTATGTATTTCTGTTCTTTAAAAATCTGAACCTCACTTCTGTAGGTATAGAACAAAAAGCAAACATCACTGAACCAAGCCATATTTTGCTGAATTTCTGTAAGATTTAAAAATGGGAACTTCTGTTCTGCCTGTCTAACACAGCAGACCAAACGAATTCCCCGCAATTTTTTTAATAGCAATAACATATTAAGTCCTGTTATACTCCTTATTTGGCTTTTAACAATTCAGTTGTAGGCAAATGACTTGTAAAGCTTTTGTTTTACAATCACGAGTAGTATAAAAGTCACTTTTAACAAAACATGCATGATTGTAAGAGTCAAAGCTTTAAAAAAAACCAAGAAAAACTTCCAAAGTTAGGTTATGTGAATTTGCAGTCTTGTGAAATGCATGGTAGGCTTCCATATAGACTTTGCAAAGGAGCTTTTAATTTCCTCGAAATTGGCCTCAGGCACTGGGATCCATTCCTCTTTAAAATTGCTGTTGCAACACAATTTCAGTTCTCATTCTCCCTCAGAGACTATATGGAATAACCCACAACAATTTTCCAGCAACAAGCATGCATATAGCATTGTGGACACAGATAGACACACTGGCTCTGTGAAATCAACACAGCAAAAAGGTAACAGTTATTTATGTCATTTACACTTTAATTTGGTCCATGCTGTAAGTTATAGTAGCAGTACCAAGTATGTGAAAATTGTTCAGTATTTTTTTGTCATGAATCAAAAGGAGTTTGACATGTTTGTATACTATTCTGGGAGGAGAGAAAAGAAATAAAACAGGAAGACATGGCACAAAGAGGTCCCATCACAGATAATAATATTTCCACTTTTTTCTCAACAATTTTGTACATACCAAAAGCAAAGAAAGCCATTTAATTTGAGAGGTAAAAGTATTCTTATATTCTCTATTGTAAAGCCTTTGAGTGTTAAACATATTCACAAAAAAAGTATATAATGGCTATCTAGCAAGGTCATGTAATTCTGCAGCCAAAATAAAAATTAGCCTTGCAGAAGAGTTTGAGGCCTGTAAACAAAGGAAAATAAATGTTTTATAATTAAGGGCCCATGACACAAAACCTAGTTACAGTGACACTACAAATCTGATCATGATAGTCTGGGACTATCATGTCAATCAATGTGATAAGATATATTAGGACATGTTTGCATTTTATAGTTTTGGGTTTTTTTCTAATAAATTTCATTTTCTTCTTTTAGCACACTTTATTTTGTGTTGCAGAGGAGTCTGAAAGTGCTTGAACCATGCTGTCCTATCCCAATGAGTAACAACATTCAAACACAAAGTCCTGGAAAAAAATATTTTGTGTGAATACTTTTAAGCGAGCCTTTGCAGAAAATGACCAGTGCTTCATGGTTTTCTTATTCCCAGAGTTTTGGTAGTGTATTAAGCCAGTTATCATTGTATTTGCAGCTCTACCTAGAAGGTGGCCCACAGTACAAAGAGTAGCTGCCCTTACTTTCCGGGGCTGAAAAAAGCATATGTACATCTCTCTCTCTCTCTCCCAAAGGCATCTTTTTCTGATTGGATGTTCATGGTGCAGTCACTTCAGACGTAATTACAGGTACTGAAATTGCCTAATTTGTACTCTTGCAGTACAGACAAAACACATAAACTTGTATAAAGAAGCTTCAATATAGCAGCACAAAGACTAATATAGACATACTTTCTCTACCATTAAGCCAGAAATGCAATGTTAAAGGCTGCTAGTGTAAAAAAATGAAAAAACAAGTTTTTTCACTATTACTTTGTGGTGTTATGTCCTTTATGCAGACTAAGGATTAGATTTGTGCCTCCATGAGGGCTAAGGATTTGAAAACACATAATGCATAATCCAATCTAAAACACTTCCAGAGTTCTAACAACCTCTTTCTTATCTTTTACTGATTTTGCAAGTATTTGTTGTCACTGACACTGTACCTACCATTGAATATTATCATCTAAGAAGAGTTTGTTTAATATCTTGCTAAATAATCATGGTTCTCAGTAACATCCTTTCTTTATTTTAGACCTTTTATTTAAATAAAGTTTATTTTCTTCTATTCTCTTTACAATTACAAGCATGTAATTTATTCCAACATGACTTAAGTAGTAAAAACAGGTTCCTGAAAAGACTTGAAAAAAATGGCAAACAAAACTTTTCCTTTTATGTTGCATTTTGAGTAGATTATTTGCCCAAAAGCATTCATTCTTTCTAAAATATGTTTAATGAAAACACAAAAATCCTTGTAATACTGTACAGTGGTGGCTTCTTAATGCATGCATTTGCAGCACAAGAAAAATCTGGTTAATGAAAGTGTTCCTTTAAGTTCCTACATGATTTTTGAAAAGGACCCTCATTAGTACTTCAACCAAGAATCTCAAACCCAGAGATGGATTCTTATACATCAGGAAATAGCAAGATGCGCATTTTCCTTCCCAGCCCTTCAGCCATAAACAGAACTATAAAACCACTGACATGATTTCAGAATGCTCCACTATAAAGGGTCTCTTTTTAAGTATGCCTTTGAATTAAGGCAGACTACAACATCTCTATAGGAGCTCTGGGATTTGGGAAGCAGCATTTTAACAGCACGTTGCCCGTATTCTCATGCTGTGAACATGTTCATAGCAGTTCCCTGAAAGTCCCAGGACTGCTGGTGTAGCATCTGTTCACTACCAACAAAGACTTGGATATCACACAAGAGCCGGTTTTTTATTCATTGGCTGCCTTTTTACAAACACTGTACTTCTTTTGCAACACGAGAATATTTTATCTGTGTTTTCTCATGTTAACACACAAGCCCACTCACTAAGAATATATATCTTTACTATATTAGCAGACGTTTATCAGACTAGAGCTACTTTCAGGATAAACAGGGACTCCTTAGGCTTAGATGTTAGCCATATCCAAAAACACTTACCTGTTTCTAAAGATGTTAATAAGTCATAACCTTGGAACAAAATGCCTTTCATTTAGAGTAACTGAGCTCCTAATGCCTCTCTTCTCAAAGTGGTAATTACATGTCACAGTTCAAAATACTTAGACTGACCTGGACATTTAACCTTGCCCAGTGATGAAGAGTGGGTATCTCTTGGTTCTACGTACAGATTCAGATTTTGGCTTTTGCTGTTATCAGAGATGTAGATCCCCAGTTTCCGTGAGGTATTCAGGAGAAATAATTTGAACAAAAATCATGGTACTACTTCAATTGAGTACATTGTTTGCTCCAAATAATTTAGTTTCATTTTTGTTTGTATGTGCTTACTGTCAATTAAGCTCTCTCAATGAGCAGGTTCAGGCAGGAATACATTCTCCTGATTATATTTGTTAAGGTCCAAGTAGTGAGAGATGCTTCTGCCCAAATGAAGGTGCAAATGAGATCATATGTCTGAAGTCAACAATACAGATTTTATTTAAGCATGAATGTGAGGTAAAGAGATAGAAATAAATAGAACTGTGGGGTAGATGTGTATATGTGTGTGTGTGAGAGAAAGGGAGAGACTGAACTTCTCAGTGGTGGAGTCCTGATGTTGTTCAAAACTTTTCACCATTTAAACATCTAGGCAAACAAATAATTAATGCTCGTTGGCTACACAGTTCTCTTATTTTATTGGTTGAATGACTCCCTCACTTCTAATGTTCAGTTCTCTCTCTTCTTTTGAGTCAGTAGGTTTCTTCCGTTGTTTGGTTGTGATCTTCCCCTGCTGAAATTACATTTCATCCAGTCCAAATTGGTTTCAGCACAGTTGCTGAGTTGTCTTTCTTTGCCCATTTTCAGTGATATGATGCTCTTCCCTAGTTTTGTTAACCTCCCCTTAGGTCTGAAGTAACACCCAGACAATAGTACCACCTTTATCTTATCTCAAAATCCTGATATGGGGGCTTCTTTTACAGTCCATCTTCCAGGTACCCAAGCAGGTATGTTTGGGTAGGCTTTGATACTCATTGTGGTTGCAGACACCATCTGTCCCATAACTCGAGGTAATCTTTGACCAGTGGTGTGTGTACGAGCAGCTGCTTACACAGTTTGCCATGGTAGGAATTTCTGCCCAGATGTGTTAACCAGGATGAACTAACCAGATCTGGCCAGGCCTGGAGTTCACTCTGTCTATCTCTCCCTTCTTTGCTCATCTCATGGCAAAGCCCTTCTGTGGCCCTAAGAGTGTTTGAGACAGGCAACTTAAACTCCTTACAGCATTACAAAACCTCTAGATCTCCTCCTAGGTCTCTTCTCAGAAACAGCAATATGGACCAAGATGATCAAACATATGACTTGAGCACAGCTGGCATGGCAGCATATGCCAGGACCACCTCCAGATAGAGGGTATGGGTGTGGACAGAACAAGTGTGGTCTTCTCTTCATAGGACAGTCTCACAACACTTTTTTAATAGAGCTAAAATTATTTTTTAATGACATGAAGGGAAAGTGGGTGTCTAGTTATTTTCCTTCCCTCCCCTCCCCTCCCCACCAATCTACATAGATGTAGAAGAAAAAGTCTTCAGAGACTTTAAAAACATAAACATCTGTGCACTGACATAAACATGGTGCTCACAAGCATATGCATACACATACTCTGCATGTGCAGAGACAGATGTTTCTCTAAAGCACTGTAATACCAGAATGGTGGAGTAGCATAGGTATGGTGAATTGTTTCATTTTCTCTCTCTTTCATGTAAATTCTGGTTGCTACAGACTTCAGTGGAAGACAGCAAGGAAGCTAATCTAGGCACATAGGCACATTTGTCACAGGCAACCTGCCTGAGTGTTCTCAGACTAGGAGACAATCAGGTTAAAGGACCCTGTACATTCATACTGAGTGCAATTGTTAATGGATTTCAAGAAATCAGATTACCCATAATCCGATAGTAACATTTGACATGCTACACATTATTAAAAAGTCACTGTAAAACTGTTATGCAAATTATAGATTCACAAGGAAGAGTAAAAAGAATAGGATAACCAAAGAGCACTTCATAACCATGGTGTTATGAAGTAGCTGTGCTACTGTTGCCAATTACATACCAGTCTAGCTTTTGAATGGGATTACATTTCTGAATAGAACTCTAGTAATTCTACAGAACATCATTAAACCAGTGATAGGTTCCGTGTGCAATCCTTTGTAAAGATCCTATTGCACTGTCATGCTTCCCTTTATTTACATGAAAGACATTTACCAGCCATTTTGTGTAGTACTGTAGTGAATAGTTACATAGAAGAGAAGAAAAATAATGCACTCTAGGATGTACACTGGGAACAAGCATCGTTCCAAAAAAATAGCTTTGTTAAATAATTGTTAAACAGCTGATTAATTCAATGTCATCACTTAATTTTCACATGCTTCCTTCTATCTTGCTCATCCTCTGCTATTGTTCAAATGATGGGATTTTCTTATATTAAACTGCTATCATATGTGTACCCTGCACTTCCTTTCAATTCCATAATCACAGTGTTTGCTATGAAATTATAACATTATATTGTGGGAAATACGTGCAGACTGACATCTGTTCTTTTGAGAAGCAAACATGAGAAACCAGATAACCTGTTTGCTGATATTCCTGCTGTAGCTGTCTGCCTTGGCTCAATCACACGACAAGAAGCAGTCAAAAAACCTAATTTAGTTGTTAAACTAAATGCATTTCTTCTTGTATTGAAGGCATTACCCTTTTCCATGGCTGGAGCCCAAAGGAAGTGACTGCCACCACATCCAGGGCCCGTTGGCCCTGCCATGGTGCAGGGCTGGTTGCACTGCAGTAGCCACTCCTGTCCATGGTGTGTCCCTGCCTGGCTGCTGCATCCTCTTGGGATGCTCTCCCTGCCCACGCCCAACGCAGCTGAGCACCTCAGCTGCTGCAGTTGCTATGTGGACTGGAAAAAGGGAAAGAAAAAGAAAAAGAAATAAAAAAGAGAAAAACCAAAACCAAGGCCTCATTAAAACACAGAGTCTCTAAAGTTGCCATTTAATGTTCTGCGAGGCACGTGCTGCCTGTCATGATGAACTTGACATTCACTTTTATCATTTCCCCTTGGGTAAGAGAATTTGCAAGGGCATATTCTCTTTAATTTCAACATCTTCCATTTCAAATGTGATTTGTCTTCGAAAGCAGCAGCAAATCAAATTCTCTGTCTCATCACAGCTGCTTGTGTGTATTTACAGGATTATTGATTTGGAAATCTAACATCTGCAAATGCAAAACTAGCCAATTAAGCTGAGGTAAGGTTTTGCACATCTCCTGATCTCCCCTGCTGCATCCAGGCTAATAGTACATACCCATATGACTGTGAACTACCCTGGAAAATGTGAAATGCCTGTGTTCAGTAATAATGCCATTACCCAATATTAAAATGAGACAGTCTTTCTGTTCTGACCAGACTTCTACAAGCATCAGTGGTAATTTTAATATTTATTTCTGTGGTAAAAAGTTGAACACCATGTCTTACATTTTTTAGTCCATCACTCCTTGAAATCAACATCTAGAAAGAGATAATAGTTTCTATTAGACCAGATAGTGCTGTCAGAAAAAGGGAAAGATCAAGCTTTAGGGCACCCAGGCCCCTTCTCAAGCCTGGCATGAGTCAAGAATACACTGGAAAGAATTATTCTGGCTGCATTCAGCTAAGGGGGAAAAAATATTTCCAAAATTCAAAACTAAAACTCTAGTAGCTTACTTTGCTTACTTATATGTATAACATTACAGGATAAGCGAAATTCTGACCTAAATTATGGGTAGTTTTGATAGTACACTAGAACTTCATTCCTATCTTAAATACTTCAAATTCATCACCATTTTTTGCCTATTATTCACAGATCAACAGGCTGAAAGTAGGCACTTTCCCTTTCTTACTTCCTAGTTTCTTGAGGAAGAAGTAATTCTCATTATCCCCTAGCCTATTAATATAATTTAATGATATCCAGAGCAATTATTAACCACTTTAACGTTTGCTCTATATCAGACTTGAAAAAAAGCTTCAGAGCTTCATCCATCTGTTCTTTTTCAATTATGTCATGTTGCCCAACTTACAACCTTGGCTAGTGCAGCCACATAAAGTGCTATTAATTCTGATATGTCCTTTATAGTTAAAAAAACATGTTCAGTGTGCAGTAGAGAATTTATTCAATCAGAAAGGCTTTACACTATTTACATCCTGGTAACATTTAATAACAGAAAAGAAGTAAAAGAAAAGAAGAATGATTCAGGAATAAAAAAATAGAAATTATTTTTATTGCTGTGCATGATTTCAGATTCTTTCTCAATGATTGGCATTACATCTTTAGAGAATATTTTTCAAACTCAAACAATATTTTTCTATTCAGTTATCGTAAACATACTAAAGATCAGCATGAAGTGCAAAATAATGTCATTTATACACAAACAAAATTGATGTATTTTTGATAAATAATTTTTAATAGGATATTCAATAGGAAAATTCTTAGCAAGTATTTCTTCTTACTAGAAGATTTGTCCAAGACAGAATCACAAAATCCCAGAATATGCTGAGTTGGCAGAGACCCACTAGGATCATTAAAGTCCAACTCCTTGCCCTGCACAGGACACTGCAAGGATTCCACCATGTGCTTGAGAACATTGTCCAAATGGATCTTGAGCTCTGTCAGGCTTAGTGCTGTGACCACCTCCCTGGGGAGCCTGTTCCAGTGCCAAACACCCTCTGGGTGAATAATCATTTCTTATATCCAGCCTAAACCTCCCCTGATGCAACTTCAGACCATTCCTTCAGATCCTGTCACTGTCACCACAGAGTAGAGATCAGTGTCTGCCCTTCCTCTTCTCCTAATGAGGAAGCTCCAGAATGAAATCAGGTCTCGTCTCAGTTTCATCTTCTCCAGGCTGAACAGACCAAGTGACCTCAGCTGTTACCATCCAGAGAATTCTCCATCCTCATGGCTCTCCTGTCAATGTTCTCTATTAGCTTTAT
>VRYO01001463.1:75104578-75120597 GCA_009812075.1 Sialia sialis | reverse complement strand
TATATTCAGGTGCGGTTTATAATCGTGAAACTACTGTATATAATTTTGCTTGTTGCTTTTGCCACTGTTGGTGGAATCTGGCCAAACCCCCAACACTGCCCACCATGGCTGCAGCAGAAAATCATGTAGGATTAAGGAGGGAGCTGATGGGCTGACACTTGCGCTGTTGTTTGACAATATTGGTAGCTGGATCAGTGACATGACTGTGGTAAGAAGTTATTGACAGCCCATTGTCACATACACTACACATGTTGCATATTTTTATTTGTCTCAGGCTCCTAGATCTGGAAATCTCTCCTCTATTCCTATTCTCAGCCATAGAAAGGAGCCATGATGCCTGAGAAGGTAAGCACATAAGTGATCAGGATGTGACTAAATGAGGTTGGTTGCTCCAGGTGCACAAAATCAAAACGCCATCTTGCATGGAGCATGATGGAGCACCACACAAGGCACAGCCTGTATGAGCTGCTTTTGCAGAACTATTACAGGTGTGTTACCTGAGTGCTACAACACCCCTGAGAGGATGTCAGGGACTGTGCAGTGTGCCCAGCCGAGGGCTTTGGCCATTCCAGGCTTTTTAAGTGCAAAAGATATTTAAAAAAACAAAACAGAAGGGAGCACTCTGATGGTCCCTTGTCACATATTTCCTCTTTTAATGAAGTAATGAGACCTTCTTTTCTGTTATTAATATCTTTTCCACTGTTTCTCTCTTCCTGTCTCTAAGTCAGTAATTTCAGGCAGCAAATCTGTTCTCCATGTCCACAGCATAATGCCATCTACAGGTCACTGCTGATGCTGGCAGATTCTGCACATCCCTGAGAGTTCCATGTGTGTGACCTAGAAATTCATTTAAGATTACACCAGAATAAATAACATGCATTCGTGTACTGCACTATTACATATAAACAAATAAAAAGTATTTAAAAATGGCCCATTGTGATTAAAAATTATATGGGAAAAGGTGAAGAAAAATGCATTAACTCACTTGTCACAGTCAGCCTAGGGCAAGTTCTCCTCCCATTTTTGTGATAAATATTTTTCATTATAGAAATACAATGAAATGATAATTAATTCTGAATGCACATCTGGATCCACTTGGAAAAAAACAAAAAAAAGAAGAAGAAAAGGACTTCTGGGGCTGAGCAACACAGGTTTCTTGAAAGAAGCCATTTCATTGTCACTGTGCTGTCACCATATTCCAATGTGAAGACCAGAAAAATCCAGCTCCCTCTGGGATATGGAAGAGGCAGTGAGCATACATCATGTGCTGATGTGAATGCAGAGCTCAGGGATTTATCATGAGCCATTTCCAGTGGCCCTGCACTGCTGCAGTAGTCACACACAGAGGTGCCACCCACCTTTCCTTCCTGGAGTGAAGGGCTCCAGTACGGTGCTGCAATGTTAGAGACAATATTTCTGACAAGATATTTCGAGCTTCAATGTTCAAGCTGTCAAGGCTGTTGTCAGTTCAAAGCAGGCTCTCTTTCCCCTGAAGTCATTATATAACCACCAGTTTTGTTTCTCACATTTACCAGAAGCTGCCCACATGAAAACAATTCACTGGAGGATAGAATAGGTAAAATACCAAAGTCTGATTTTATTTTTCATTTTTACCTCTTCTCTTTTTTTCCTTCCCCATATGTAGATGACCAAGAAAGGACATTTATCATTAGATGTGTGATTATATGTCTCACATTTAACATCAAGTATAGTAATGTAATAAATTCTTGATTCATAAGCAAGTAGAAAAAAGAGAACCATAATACACAAGCAGAGTGAAACTTGTTTATTAAAATATGCAAAATAATTTAATTATACACCCTATTCACAAGAAATATAATGATGTTTATTTAAAATTCTCACTTACTTTGTGATCATTTGGAAATATATTTGGCACTTTAAGAAACACATTGCAAAGTAAACCTCTGCTCGAAAATTAAACAAATCTAAGGCCCTTTAATTATGGAGTTTAGATGGTGGTGTGAATATCCTGCCTATGCAGAGCTCTACTGATCTTCATTTTGAAAAGTGAGAGTTTGTAGCAAGAAAAAGGGTAAAACCACAGCTTTGCATCAAAGAACTGATATCTGCCTTAGCTCTATGAGACCTATATATCAGAATTCACACAAACCCATGCTAAAGCTTTGCAAGTAGAGGGGTTCAAAATTACTCTGATCAATGCAAGAAAAACAAAAAAACAAACAAACAAACAAACAACCAAACAACAAAAAAAAAGCTGTAGGTGAAGAGTTTTCAGTATGTTGTTAGTGTTACTGCTAAAAAAAAAAAAGTAAAGATCCCTCAATATGCTAAATGTCTTCAACCAATTGAAGCCAAATTTAAGCTTTTTAAGGTCCATACAGAATCACATTGTAATGATCTACAAGGAATTGTAGACCTTTAACGCTCAGGGAACTCTAATCTCTGTAAGAGAACAATAGATTTCATGTCAGGTTTTTCTTGTATTATAATTCCCCAGGACAGAATATATAAGAAGAATTGAATAACAGAGGGTCCTGTAAGATATTACAGTAAGTATGAGTCATCTCAAATGAGGGGTAAGGAAACCTCTCACTGGGATGCATGGCAGAGTTTGATAAAGCTGAAGCACTTGAATTATCTTCCTAGCTGGGAACTGCAGCATACAGCACAGGATGTCTTACACCAGATGTCACTGTATCATGCATGATGAATATCACATCTTTATTACAGACTTGCCCTGATAAAATCTGTGTAAATGGTGTTGCAGCAAAAGGCATAATCTAACATTCAGTAAATCTGTTTCTCTATGTTCTGATTAGCAAAGCATTTTTTTTCTAACACTTAAAGGAACTGCTACCATCCTTTTTTCTTCCCAGCTGTGCAGGATATCATTGCTTTTTAAAATGGGATGTAAACTGAAAATGAGAAGCTGGGTGTGTCAAGGTTATTTTTATTTTGACTTAGAAGAATATAATTTTGCATCCCCTTTTCTTTTCCTGTTCATCTCCCTTTCACAGGAGGAAATACATATGGTTACATACACGAAAATGGACACACATTTTTCATTTACAAAGGGTTTAATTTAGTCCTTGAGTATGCACAGAAATTCTCCCTGCAGCAAAGTGATGTCAGACTGTGTGTACCCCTGCAGTATATGGAAATCCTGGTTGCCATGAGAACCAGGCTGCTTCTCTGCTGAGATTTCTGCACACTGCTAGGAAGACATGCCTCCATTTTGCCACATTGAAGCAGCTCAGCTGCAGGATGCCCGGTGCCAGGCTGGGTGGCCCTGACACTGCCAGCCTCTGGCCAGTGGTCCTTAATTAGCTCCATCTCTGCCACTGAAATGAAACTGTGAAACTGTCAGATAATCAGGATTACATTTCTGAAGCAACACCCTTCCTAAATATATTTATTTCCTCTTTTGCCTGCCACCCTGGAAAAATAAAATAAAGTAAAATAAAATGCTACTTGGACTTGAGGTAGTATTAAAATCCATTATATTTTATTGTACTAGAACCAAAATCAAAGCTACACTACCACAGTGAGATCTCAGGGGATCTCTCAGATTTATGTCTCCAAGCAGCCATTTTTCCAAATACTGCTGCATACATGTACTGCCCTCCTGAATGCAATCAAAGCAAATACTGCTTACTGTGATAAATGGACTTTGTGTCCCCAAACTAAAGGAATAATTTGTTTCTCTTTTAGTTCTTTTTTTTATTATTATTTTTTTTCTGCTAGGGACACAAAATGAGATTTTTCACATACAGAACTGCTTAAAACTGTTCAGTGGAAAAGGAAAATGCTCTATTTTTTCTCTTCAAATACGGTCTCTAGAAAAATGATCAGGATGCTGAACTACATAAAATTCTTAAGCTGCAATGAATGAAAAATCTTTATCACATTCTATACTTAAGAAATATAATATGGCAACAAGTAAACTAATACTCATTTGAGGAAAAGGCTATAAAGGAAAAAGCTTTGCATATTCCTGTCGGCAAACCCAGAATTAACCAAGTGGACAGCCAAAATTAGATCAAAGCATAATGCCCCAGGTGCTATATAGTGAACTAAACCACAAAATTCTACATCTAAATGTCCTGATCTCAACATTTAATTTTCATTTTGCACTGTAGAGCATTTGAGAGCCACAGGAAGCCTTCTCAGTTTCACAGGTATCTAGGAATTCACATCTGCCATTGCAGCTCCATTAAACTGCTCTCTCCCTTCTCTGAGGAATCTAAACAATTAGCAGTTGTGTTAAACTTAAGTCGCCTGTTACTAACTTCTGCTTTACTTGCATATTTTGTCTTCTCTGCCAGACTCAATGTAGGCTTCTGTGCCTGAAATGTTGTCCATTTTTTCCAGCTGTATCGTCTAGCCTAGAAAAAGTTATTAACTCACTCTTATAAACCTGGCAATTGATTATAAATAATTTTTTAAAATATTTTCTTCTAACATTGTGGGAGAATGAACACAAAATAGCCATGAGCATGACTGATTCAGTTCTTGAATGGCACGCCAAATTCTTTACCTGCTTGCTCTGTGTCACTCAACACAGACTTGCACATTTCTGTATTTAACCAGTAGAGGACAGTGCTGAATACACACACCAACAAGCTCATTACTCATATTTTATATATGAAGCAACTTCTCAGTATGACGTGGTTTCTTGCTGTCTCAAAAGCAAGTTCACATTTATGAAATCAATGCATGACAAAAAAATACTGATTACAAGGAATTCTCATAAAAGATGTAAATAATTATACTTTATGTATGTGGATTGTATATCATTTATACAGAACACTACTTGGATGCCATTCAAAGGCCTCAACTTGATCCTTATTTAAAAAGTTTCAAAGCTTTTCCAAAACAAAAGACAGACCTGCACTGCAAATCCAGTAAGCATTTTGCTTATGTTAGGAATGCAGGACAGGCCCCTCAGTGCAATTATTTCTGTTCTTTAGTAAAATCCATAGTACATGAAGCCAGTAAAATCCCACAAAAGTTCGCACATTTTTAGCCTGCATCAGGAACAATTGCACCACCCACTCTTTGGAAACACAGATCTAATTACTTTTCTGGCTTTCAGGGGAAAAAAAATCTATAGTTGATTTACCTATCTACCTCAATTCAGACTCTGGATGCTTTCAGTGAAAGCCATCAGAATCTTTTCTGAAGGTACCTTTCTGAAAGTTCATTTAGCCAAAGATTATGATAATTTGGCATGTAGAAAACATTCCTACTTAAAAAAGAACAACCAAAACTCCAAATAAACAAAAAGTCCAAACCCAAACATAATTGCCTGTTACACAAACAGTGATAGAGCTATAACATTTTATTGGTATTTGCAATGTTACCTATCTTGGCCTGATGATTTTTGTTTTGTTTTGCCACTTCAATGTCAAGTTAAATAGTACAAATGTGAGTTTAAAATTTTATACTATTTCCCAACATGGAGCAAGATATTTTGTGTTTTCTCTCACTTAAAAAATAGTAGCTTTGAAAGGACAATGCTCACAGAAGTTATGGGCTATATCAACAAGAAGAAACATTTAAATATTTATGTAAACTTTATGCCATGAGAGAGCACAGCTCATCAATTTCTATCATGTCACATTTTGAAAGTGACATTCCACAAGGCCCTGAAGAGACCAGCATGCAACAAAAAGTGTCTCCCAGGGTCCAGTTCCATCATATTCACCTGCAGCAATACAAAACACCTATTAATGGAATATGTAAAGAGTGCCTGTTTGCAAGGAGTGGTGACCAGGAGAGAATTTCTAAAGACATTGATATAAAGAGACAAGACTTCACTCACAGGAGTATTTATTCAACAAATCTGTTCAAGTCCTCTCTGTGCAAATATCTGGCTCATATTCTGATCTTTTAGGGCATTGAAAAATAATTATATTCAATTAACACATTGCATATCAAGCACTGTGATTAATATTTTCTTTTCAGGAAAAGGAATACTCACCAGGTGCAAAAATTCATTACTCCCTTGTCTACTTCAGTGTATATTTGGATTATGAATTTTGCTTTAGATTGCTGTTTAATACTTTAAAATATGAAGTAGTATGAGTTATAGGAATGGCTATAATTTCAGGAATAGAGTTCTGAGAGCAAGCATATATCAAAGTCTACGCATTACAGTGACTTCAGAGCTTCTCAGGTCCCAGGGGCCTTGGAATTATGTCAGAATCTAAAATTGTCTTTTAAAAAATACATGCATCTCTAGACTTTAGCACTGAAAAGGCAAAGAGAGTGCAGCCAACTCAGTGGCACTAAGTGAGCTGCAGACAGTTTGAATCAATCAGTCTAGGCGTGGTGACCTGCCACCAGCCTCTCCCATCCAAGTCTGGTTGCTCCAGGCACTCCTGTCAGCAGCAGGCTCTGAACGGCTGGGTGGACTCCTCTAAGAAAAGAACAGAGCACCTTGCCGAGTTTATTTGGTCCCAGAGGAGTTCAGCCATAACAGTGACTTTAAAAGGTCCATATGACCTCCAAATTAATTTGTGTTAGGGCAGTTGCGAGTCACTGCATGATTGTCAATAGCTTGTTTTGTTTGTCTGAATCAGAAGGAAATCATGTAATATTTGAAATCTGTTTTTTATGCTTACGCTTTTTCCTCATCTAGCAATACTTGACAGACAGTAGTCACTAGATAATATATTGTGCAAAAGTTTTGCTTATGGCTGCATAAACTATCAAGTTATGTGTATAAACAGATGCATAAACTGTCTATAAACTAAGCCTTTATATTTTCAGATTATTGATATAAAAGTGAAAAACTCTGGCATTGATGCATAAGTCAATGAATGAATATGTCTCCCTTTCTTTGAATTATTCAATCCCATTGCTTCCTCATATAGCAAACTACAATATGCTTTTAATATTGTCTATACTTCAACCACAATAACAGAAAAAAAAATCCCTTAAAGTTCATCTCTGTTTTTCAGTTGACTGACCTGTGAAAGAAGAATGGGGGATGTGGAGGGGTGTGGAATTAATGCTTTAGACTTTACTCCCTTTCTTTCTTTTGCTCTGCAAAGAGCAAGGTTAATTGTTTCCTGGAGTGAAAAGAAAAGATTTAGTATCTTTATACCATGAAAAAAATTTAGTGAGGCCATTTGTGAGAAGCAGGAGGAGAGAAGGGGACTGCCTAAATGTGAAGAAAGAGACACTTGCTCTGCCATCTGTTCCCGTGTGCTGTCACCAGGCTGCTCTGCAGCAGAAGAGGCAGCTGCTCCCTTTTCTGAGTTAACATGAGATGCTGGAAAGAACACCCACCTCCCAGCTCTGGCCATCCCTATAAAGAATCACAGCAAGTAAGTTTATGGTACCCATATATTTGTGATGCAGGCTCTGGTACAATTCCTCTGACAGTGCTCTGCTGCCTCACATAACAGCAGCAAGCTGCGTTTTCCTCTTAGGAACAAATGCAAGTGGATTAGCAGTAACAGACTCAGCTCAGGGGTCTGCTTCACATACATTACCCTCGCTGTGCTTTATGTCAATGATGTTTCAACAACCTGGCCCTAAGCTCAGGAACAAAGATTACTTGAAGGGGCTGCATGAAGGAAGGACATGAACAAAAGCCCCATTTGTTAGGGAAAATAAGTAATAGTCTGGCTGTTAAATGAAAGGAAGCGAGACCAATGAGGGAAACAAAACTTAGGATACCAGCTGCTAGAGCATGAACTGGGACTAAGGTTTGCTTCTGCCATCTGCAGAGTGCATTTCCTCAGCCTATGAACTGGATCTTTGCTTTGCCAACATCTCAGCGTCAAAGTGTAAACACACCTTTTTTGTTCTTTGTTTTTTTTAAAGCATTTAAAGAAAGTTCATTTAATGCTATTCGTTCAGATCTCTTTGTCCCATCATTTTTACCAGCTTTTATCCCTTTGCTTTTAGTAGCTCAGATTAAGTTTCATCCAGGACTAACCAAGACTTATAAGAACTTCAAGACTTTAGTGTCCTGCAGCTAGGGCATTTCTGTCCTTCCTTATTTTACTTTTGTGAATAATTATATTTTGTTTGTCTTTGAAGACTAGATGTAATGAAACTTGTTAAATAATAAGGGAGAGTTCTTCTGCAGAAAGGTGAGCTTGCTCAGAATAAAGATAACATCAGAAACAATGTGATTCAGTAGTCAGGAAAACACTGCTCATTGTCAGGAACCTTGTGTTGTGTTTATGAGGCAAGGTTTTGAAAACCAGGCCAGGACAGGGCAGGAATTCAGGGGTGACTTCCCTGAGGAGACATCAGAAGCCATGCCCTGTGTCAGACAGCCAAACTGACTGTAAAGCACTTCTTAAATAATTATACCTGAAATGTATATCCTCCTGCTTTACATCATTCCACATCTTCATCTGTTAGGAGTTTCCTCTGCAGCAGAAATCCTGTGCAAATGCAGAGAGAAATAATTTATATTAATGCAGATACCTTTGACTAATAAATGGCAGCTCTTTTCCAATTTTCAGTCTGTAAGAAGTCATGCTCAGGGATGAAATGTCCTGGCTTCTAATGCAAAGCTTACAAATATATGCAGACACAGATAGTCTGTCACCATGTGAAATTTGCAAGCCAACTTTCAGAATAGCTCAGTATTCTGAAATCTGAATTTATTTTGGTTCCATGTTATTTCAAGTCAATAGGAATTTATTTAAAAATCGTTTCTGAAAAGGTGCTTATCCAAAAGACTGGATTAATTTATATAATTGCACATAAAGACGTGTGTGTGTGTGTGTGTGTGTGTATGTGTGTGTGTGTGTATTTGTCCATTACTTCTCTTTACAAATCTTACCTCTCTACAAATGTTGCATCATTAGCCTACAACAGCATGTCCTTATCTGGAGTGGGGGGTTTTGGTTTTTTGCATGTTAAAACCTGATTTGAATGGTTATTCTTTCTCCAGGAGTGTCTTACTTTCTGCAGGCAGTTGCCTAGTACTCATGTGCTTTCTACTCTGTGATGCATACTGGCAATAACATTTGAACTGATCTCTTAGAGTGCTTGTCTCAGCAATATACATTAAATTGCACATACAAATAAGGTTTCTTTTTAGAAATCTGTCCATTTTACACCCCCATACATGTCAAGGTGAAACTTGGGACAAACTGAACACTGGTGCAGAATCAGTGATACCCTGAAATTATTTATATATATGAAGACCAAAACCAATGAAGGAATATAATGAGATGTTCACTTCGAGAATTTTTTTTTTTTTAATTAATCATTAAATCACCTTTTTCTTTCTATAACATGGGATTTCAAGTGGAATATAAGTAACTTAAAATTTAATTTTGAGATTGTTGTATATGTATTTAAACATATCTCAGCTAATACTAGCTGTATTTGTCCTCAAGCCATAGAAGTTTTCACATTTTCTCATTTTCATCAGCAGTATACCTCTCCTTTGTATCTGATTTACATTCTTCTAAAGATTAGTCAAAGACCTGTAGCCAACCCCAGTCCCATATGTTGGTGCTTTGTACAAAGGTCATTACTTTACCCAAACTATTATATCAGTGACAATTTTTCTATATGTTCCAAACCTGAAAAGTTATATCCTCTCACATTTCTCTCCATAACTCAATTAATGTGCTACAGGAGGCAACCAGGAATGCACTTTTTCATTTTTAGTTTCCTGATTCCATGGATGCTTTACTCCTATTGAATTACATTAATACTGTTACATACATCTGCTTTAATTTAAATTTTGCCTCTGATCTGTATTATTCCCACTGCACTTGCCTGTATCTCATGTTAACTTTATCTTACATTTTTTATTCTGCTTGTCTCCTGCTTCCAAATGTTAGTCCTCTCATTTTCCATTTAACTGTTTCAGAAACCATCATGTTACTTTTCCCTGAGCATCTTTTGCTATCTAGATATCTAGTCGTAGGTGATCTGCCCTTCCCCCCAAGAAAGTTCCCCTTTCATTCCTCATTCTTTTAGCAAGGACATGTTCTTTGTTTTGTACAAAGGGTGGAGCCTGGCTTTTCAAAACAGGTGTTCAGGCTCTTCTGATGAAGCTTAAAAAGAACAAAAGGTCAAATTCAGCTGCAATGGATAAGATCTCATCTCAAATGGAAGAATTTGTTCACAAATACTTTTAAGAAAAGAAAAGGTAAGACAAAAGGAAATGTGAGAAAAAAACCTCTCAATAGCTAACTTTCCTTTATCCACTTTTTCTTGCAAAGGCAAATCTGAAAGATAGAACAGAAAAATAAAGACTATGACGTATTGCAGTAGACAGTGATGATGCCACATTTAAAAGGTTATGTTCATGGGGTTTTTTAAAGGCTGTATTAAAAGAAATTTAGGTAAGAAAAAGGAAAAAAAAAAGTATTGCTAGGTAAAGTAATAGCCTCTTCCAAGCATGTACAAGTAATAAACTTCTCCATAAAACTAAAGAAGAAAACTCTGTCCCCTTCAGAGCCATTACTTTTTTCAGTTTTTCTCTCCATTGGAGGAGTTAATGCAAGAAATTCAGCTTCCTGAGGGATCATGAGATATTACTTCAGCCAATGGTATCTCCACTGCTGCTTTACAGCATGGGAGGACCATTACTTTCACTATTTAATAATGTTTATATTTGTTATCTGCAAGCCAGGTTCTAAAAATAGGCACTCTATTTTGTAGCTGCAGTCATATTTTGCCTAGCTCAGAACAAATGTAATGAAAATAGTTTAAACTAGAGGAGTACAAACTCATTTGAAAAAGACAAATAGATTTCACACTGATAAGCTGCATCTATTTCACTGAAGAATCAAGCTGATCCCGGAAGTGCGGCTAATCACCAGGTGTGGCTTATTTGTGGACAAATTCTGGTGAAGTGCCAGCCCATAAGTGTGAGCTGGCTGGGTGGGAAGCTGCAGTGGAGCCGCGGCCGGCCAAGGAGGGAACTACCATGGACCCACAGCTGGGCAGGCAGGGGGCGGGTGGGGAGCTGCCGCAGAGCCACTGCCGGGTGGGAGGTGAGCCAGAGCCACTGGCGAGCGGGCAGCAAGCCACCACCAGTTTTGCATGGCATGGGTCGGCAGGCAGCCGGCTTCAAGTGGCGCAGGGAGCCGCCTCCACTGCCGAGCAGGCGGGGAGCCGCAGCCGCCAGCACCGGGGGCGGGAGTGCCAGGACCTGCGGCACAGGGAGGGCGCCTGGGGCTGCATTTAAAGGCTTCGCTGGTCTGTGAAAACTGTTTGCGAATTGAGCTGCTGACAGCAAACCCCCAATCGCACAATTCTATTACTAACTCGTTACTTTGTCGCACATGGATCCTCGCTTTTTAACAAAAAGGTGCAGCTTATCACCCAGTGCAGCTTATTTGTGGAGAAATTCCGTGGTCTTCCTGGCTACCCGGAAGTGCGGCTTATAACCAGGTGCAGCTTATGAGTGTGAAATTACTGTACTTTAGATTCTTTGTTTAGCAGCTGCAGGGAGCAGCATCTAGAGAAGTAACAGAAGCATGTGGAGGTGAAAAAAAAAAGTGAAAACTCTTCTCGCTTAAGTCCTTGCTGTTAAACTGTACTTGAGCGATACACTTGTGGGGAGTTTTTTTAGTGCAAATCGGTAGACCATGTGCATTTATTTGATTTTTTCAGTGTATCATCCAAGAGAGCTTGTCTCACAACTACTGAAGGAAATAAATTAAGGTAGAATGATAGAAAGCAACTTCTTTTATCCAGTTTGACCACATTTCTGAAAAATGAAACATTGAGGACTGAACACAATCCAGCCTTTGCAGATCAATGTTCTCTTTACTTTAAAATTTCCATCAGCTATTGATAAATTAAGACATAACTGTACTGCATATCCTTAAATCATTACAAGGATGAGGAAAGAAAAAATGAATCTTTAGAAAGCAATGGCATGAAATGCAAATTCTTGACTGTTCTTTCCCACCTGAATAAAACCCAAAGTAGGATAATGCACAAATTTTCACGTAAGTTTCTGTACAACCCTCTTTTAGGATGCTATAAACTTTAGATTTACTATGTAGTACTTTGAGAGAATTCCTGATTGTTAAACTACTTCACTTTATCAAATATAGAGAAAATGTTGTTTAATTTTATTTCTTTCTTCCAGTTAATTAAAGAGAATAAATCTTGAAATCAATTTTTGCTTCAAATTTCACCTAACAATTTATATGCTGAACCTGTAATATCTGCCAGCTGAGATTCTAAGATGTGCAATGTAACATCTGGAATTTTAAGTAAATATTTCCACAGTATCAGGAACACATTTTAATAATTATTTTGTTCAGGAGTCCAGTGGAGTCTAATGTTGACAGCAGTGATCTTACCAGTTCTTTAGAGAGCAGGTCCTGAGAGAATACATAGCAAATAAATTAAGCTTATATAAATTACATATTAATCTTGCTATCTTTTCCCTCCACCATCTGTCACATGCTGTGTCACAGTTAGTCAAGTCACAGCTGGTCAACAGAAAATATAAATGGCATTTTTAGGAATCATAAATACAGTAATCTCACACCTATAAGGCCCCCCGGAACATGAGGCGCACTTCCGGGTTCCCGGCAAGTTCCTGTACTTTGTCCACATATAAGGCGTATAAAGCACACTTTTTCAGCAGCTGCAGAGCTGCGGCAGCCACAGAGCCTAGGCAAGCAGGCAACAGGGTCACCACCATGGAGACCCCAGGGTAGGGCGGGCGTGCCCAGCGGGGCCGTGGGGCTGCTCCGCGCGGTGAGGGCAGGGCACGGGAGAGCTGTGGGCCAGGGCAACTGTGCAGGAGAGGTGAGGGGGTGGCAGGAGGTGGTGGGGCAGCAGACCCTACCAGGGCATCAGGGCCGAAGATCTGCCGTCTTGGGCAGACCCACGGGCAGAGCACTGTGCACTCTCCATGCCCACGGGGCTGCCTGGAGTCTGTCAGAGCCTCCCGGAGGTGCCCGGCGGGCAGAGGTGCCACTGCCCAGCCCCTACCATGGGTGCTGCATGGCACATGGCGGGAGCCCGGGCTGGACGGTGTCCGCAGCAGTGTCACGCTGGGGGCTGCGAGCCCGGTGGAGCCGCAGGGAGCAGGGCCATGGGGCTCAGCATGCCTGCAGCTCCACACGGCCCCGGGCGTGGGCTGGGCGGGGACGCAGCGGATGGTGCGAGGGATGGCAGGTCAGTGGAGCTCCGTGGCTGCCATGGCTTCGCGGCTAGGCTCGGCTTGCACTTTAGGGTCAGCAAATTTCCAAAATTTGTCCATATGTAAGGCACACTGGCGTATAAGGCGCACTTCCGGGATCTGACCACAATTTCAGTCAAAAGGGTGCATCTTATATGCGTGAAATTACTGTAATTGGATCATTTTTATCATCAGTGACATTTACTGGGTTGTTTTTTTTTCTTGTCCCATGCAGTTGTGTATCACATCAGTTGGTTATAAAAAAGGTGAGGCAGGAATTTCTCCTATCTATCCAAATAAAGAAATTATAGATTTGACATCTAAGAAGACTTTCTCTTAGCTGAACACAAACGGCTCAAGGTAAATGAGTACAAATGAAACACAAAATGCCATTCATCTCTTGGCACTGCCACGAATTAATGAAAAATTTCCATTTTTCTTGCTCTCATATATGAAATTTATCCTATAAATTTTGCACCTGTCAAAATTTTCTTTGACCTTCATATTTGGAATACCATAATAACCATAGAGATAGGCTAGTTAGAATCTTGTTTGACAGGTTCCACTTGCAAGTGGTGATTCCAAATGATTTTGGAGCCTGTAAAACATTTGAGCCTGTGTGCATTTGTAGCTGCAGCTAGCTTTCTGTTTGCTGATTATGAGCATATGTTGAAGACTAAGAACAAGAAGGCTGCAAACAGACAACCTATTAAAAAATCAGGCAGCTTTATAACACCTCCATCCTTATAAAGTACAATTCTCTTTAAAAAAATGAAATTAAAATTCCCAACACAACCAGCATAATTACTGAAGTTTGCAGCATGCCTTAAAGTCAGTAGGTAATTCAATGGGATAATTCACCTTTTAAATCAGAAATTCCATCTTAATTGCCACTGCTATAATTATATACCTAGAAGTGCTGCACAGACAGAGTACAGCAAACAAAATCAAAGAACAAATCAGCACAGATGTCAAGGACTAGTGTCAAGGGCGATGACAGACAGATGCTGCAGAGGAGTGCCTGATGCACCTTCTAACAATATCATAATGTCAAGAAGATTTATTGTGGGCTGCACACAAAACATGACAAAAAATAATAGTAATTTCATTTTACATGTGTTCTTGGCCTTTATGTCTGTACTGGTTTAGGGAAAATTTTGAGAGGAAACTTCATATAGGGTCCCTCTAGAAAGCAGACCCAAGTGGCCCCTTCCACCAGCTAGTTCAGGAAAATATTTTCTTGGACAAAAGTGGAAAAAACCCATTTATTAAACAAGCAAAACACTCACAAGCACAAACACACAAAAAATATATATTATTAAAAAATAAAACCTCTCTCTGCTCTGAAGAAATGGCAAATCAGAGAGTCCCTTCATGGGTGGCAGCCTGGCTTGCTCAGTCTCTCTCAGTCCCTCCTGAGCTGGGGTCTTGGCCCCAGTGTGCCACAGGTGTGATCTCCCAGTGTTCTTCTGGGTTTTCAGTCCAGAATAGGGCTGATCAGTTCCAAGGAAAAGAAAAACCACAACCCAGGGAACCTCTCTACCTCAGCTAGCTGAAAATAACCTAACTAAAAGCAAAGGTGAGCTCTCTCTCCCACTGTCCATGCTGCAGACAGCACAGTCCAGGAGAAGGAAAGCTGAAGCTCTTATCTCTATGTGTTTGAAAACAACCACCTCAGACATTCCACTGCTTCTTCTTCTCACCCCCTTCATTCTCAGATCTACTTTTAAAGGTGCAAAACTTATTTCCAGGCTAAACAGATGAGTGGGGATACAATTCAGCATCATAAATCACGCCAGGACAATGTCCCAACCCCTTCTGCTAATGTGAGCAATGGCTAGGATAGGGATTCGGGGAAAACATTTGTTTATGTGCAATGTTGATTTGTTAGGACTATTCCTGGCATGATTTAGGATCACCACCACCAGCATTATCTCAGACTTCTAATATGGTTTTGAAGAAATACAGGTCAGAGACCCTTATGCCATTTCTGGCCAGTTTTATGTGAAATAAGACTAAGCACACAAACAAGAGGGTTTTGTTACAAGCATGGCTCTTGGCATGGCTTTCCTCTATCTCAGTTAGGATTTTCTCAGGATATGTTCAGCCAGACAACCTTTGATCTTTATCTCTACTCACTTGTACATAATATATATATATATATATGATGGCCTAAGTGATGAGCTTAAAAATGTTCAAGGTCACCTACACAAAATTTAATCTTCACTAAATGAGTGTGGTCTTTGAAAACAGAATTTGACAGGTTAGAATGATAATTTAACAGCATTTGAAAAAGTAACATATTAAAAGTCATATATGGCAGTGTTTGATTACTGCAAATGCTGCATTTGAAATTCACGTGTTTTCTATTAATGGAAGAACCAACTCTTCAACTGTTACTTATTCACATTGACACTGGTGCATATTAAATGGAGCTGTGTGAATCAGCTTCTTGTAAACAGAATAATATTGTTGAGGCTGGAGGACAAGAGTTTGGATCAATAAATATAATTTTGCTTCTTTAAATTCCTTAGAATAGCCAAAGAAATGCCACAGATTTTCCCCTGTCTTGATGTAAAGATTTAAAATTAAAATGGTTCATTTCATCAAGTAAAATTTAACATTTCTTTTCATTACCAATTGAGTTCTGAAGGACTAAGTGTTTCCTTCTAAGTATCCTAATAAAGAATTTTAAAATCAGAATCAGAATTGAAATACTGTTGTCATAAATATTTCTTCAATTTGAAACTGCAAACAGAATTGTGTGGCAATCATGGCTAAAACACGGTTACTTTGTTGGAGGTCTGCTTGAGAAAGAATAGTATAATCTAGCTAAAATAATTTGGATTTTCTGGCTTTACTAAATTCTTATATTTCCACCACTTATGCAGCACAA
>VRYO01001463.1:75054049-75096823 GCA_009812075.1 Sialia sialis | reverse complement strand
GTTTATAATCGTGAAATTGCTGTATGTTATCAGAATTGGAAATAGTTTTGTGTTGAGAAGCTCTGATACTGTCATTGACACACTATCAAGGAAAAATAATACTAAAATATTGTATCATTGAAATGACTGAAATAATCATAATTCAGAGAAGTGTTGCACAGGACAGCATAGGAAGTGACTATTTACTTATCTACTAATCCATGAAGTATAGTTTTAAAGACCTGTAGAGGGTTGAACTTGGCTGGCTGGAAGACCCATCTACTCTCTCACTTCCCCTTCTTAACAGAAGAGGGGAAGAAAATAAGGTGGAAAAACTTGTGTTGAGATAAATTCAATTTAATAAGAAAAGCAAAAGCTACACACAGATGAAAAGTAAAAAGATTATATATTCACTACATTCCACCAGTAGGCAAATGTCCAGTCATATCCAGGAAAGCAGGACCTCAGTAGACAACCCTTGTGTGCATGTGCTAGGAAAGCCAAAGTGATAACAACCAATAGCCCCACTTTCTCTTCCTTTCTCTCAGCTTTCTTTGCTGAGCACAAGATCATGGGAATGTGGAAAATGTTCCTTTGGTCACTGTCTGCCAGATGTGCTGGCTGTGTACCTTTGCAGCCTCTTGCCCACTCCCAGGCGTTGGAAAAAATCCTTGACATGATGAAATCACTGCTCAGCAGTAGCCAAAACACTGTGTGTTACCAACATCATCCCAGTCACAAAAGCAAAGCACAGAACTATATGCTGTAATAAAAATAAACACCACTGAAGCCAAACAGACAATGCTAATCCCAGGAGCACACATGTGGACAGTGGGACAGCATGATACAAGGGTTTAAAGGGGATAGATGCAATTGGTGTTGACGAGCATTGTGCTGATAGGCATACGCATATATGCATATTGTGATCAGATGCATACAAAACATTGAAAATGAATTTGTCAAGAAGTAGCAAGCAAAAGCTACTTCCTTATATTCCTTCTTTCTGCCTTGTCACCAAGAACTTACTTGGACTGGACCGAAAGTGTGCTCTTTTGCACAGGAATCACAGCTGTGACACCTTCAGTCAAGGACATCAAAATGAAAATGATCTTTTTGCAGTAAAACATGTCCAAGATTCAGAAAAAATATTCAGCACATTTATTTTTTCTAGGTTTATCTGCATCCTGAAGAAGGATCAAAAGACATGAGCAACAAAGATGTCCAAAGTGAATATGCTCCAAAAGATAATGTTGCAGCTTGAGTATGTTGATTCTTTCCCCTGTTGCTTTCAAAGTAAGCTGCCTTCAGGCTTAATCCTTATATATCAAAGAGAAAAAATACAACAGAAAATGTTTTATGGAAAATTTTCACACTTGAATGTGTTATAAGGTGCTTGTTTCAAGCTCTGATTGAAAGCTTTTTTCAAACCAAGTTTATTTTAGGCTTGAAATTAACATGGAAATATTTACCTCACTAGTTTATCTTCTTGGAAAGTGGACATAGCTCTCTCCTCCCCTATCTCCAGGTCTTTGTGGTCCGGGGACTGTGAGTGAGCCTGGGCCATTGTATCTCTTCATGTCGAGTTCTCTCATGGTCTTTGACAGAGACATTGGGAGATAAATAGAGGAAATCCATCTCACCCACTAATCTCAGCATTAGAAGACAAACACCTGTGAAGACAGTTCAACATTTTCTTATAAATTCTGAGGACCATTCTTCTCTGTTCTTGTAGAAGTATTTTTCTTTCCTTTTCAGAGTTTCTTTCCTGTATTTGTGCAAGCAATTGCTAAGAAACCAAATAATTTAGGAGGTGATTTTCAACATTTCCAAAACACTTTGATGTCAACCTTTTCTGTGGAATTATACATATACAATTCATCTGGTTCACTGCCAGATACTGGGTTCCAGCCTCTTCCAGGGGATGCTTTCTGAAGATGTCAAAAGTCCTGGCTCACCTAAGGAACTGCATAAATGAGCCTTTCCTGTCCCTTATGCACCTCTTTTTACTTATCAGAAATCAGGGTAGATTAACAGGGCTTCCCATTTCTCTGGATAGGATATGTGATTCTAACCCTTTACAAGCTATTTCCTGATCTGTGTCCACTTAGAGCATGTGGGAAGTTATCTCCTGCTGCCTGTTTTTCTAAGAAAAGAAAAAAGGTAACTTATCCATTATTTGGGGCACCACAATCTGCCTTATCTCACCCCTAACTTTGATGCCTTCTTTTCTTTTCCATAGGTTATTGCATCTTTTACTTTAAAAATCATTTGAGATGATTTGTTCTTGTGTTCTTATAGCACACAGTGTAGTGGTATCTCAGCACACACAAAGGATTTGCAGAGGAAAAGAAAATATGGAACTCTTATGGAATAATTTCCTAGAAAGTCTGTAGAGGCACTACCACCCAGTTTTGGGAACAAAGAAGTAGTGGAGGAAGAGTCACAGCGGAAGGTCTTTTACTTCATCCTTGCTGCCAAAAGTGTTCACATAAAGTTTATAACAAATGGCACTGAGGACACAGTCTAATTGGTTTTGGTTTATTTTTTTTTTAAGGGTTTGAAGCTGACTGAAAGTCAAATTAGAATATGAAACCTCTGAGTCCATTGCTTATTACAGTGTTTGCGTACTCTCCTCACAAATTATGAAGTAACAGTGTCAAAAAGGAGAAATCAGTTGTCTACATCCTCTCCCATTTCTCAGTTAATGGAAAAGCTTCAACTTTCAAATGTGTATTGCCTTTTAATTCTACTAACAGTTTGCAATTTATAATTTTTTTACAAATACTCTAGGTGTTGTCCTTGATCTTGATGAAAATAAATCTGTGTGATTCTGAGTCTTTTCCCCCATCTTCAGTTCCCATACAGTGTCTTTTCTAAACATTCCAGCCCTACAAGCATGGCAAATGTTGGTGTTTTCTGTTTGCATAGTGAGGGGAAAGAGAGATGACCAGCATGGTAAAATCTGGATGAAATCAAAACATCTTATTAGCTTGTCTGCAAATACATAAGGCATGTTAATAGAGCAGCCTGGAGAGTGAAGCAGTCTGAGCTGACAAAATGTGTCTTTTACATATTACCTGCTGCAGGAGGAAAAGCGGAGAGAATTATGGAGTGGAAAGTGGAGTAAATGAAACAGTTGCAATATTTTATAAACATTAATTGCATTTATATTTGTAAACAGAGTCCAAGAGGTTTTTGGGTTTTTTTTTTTTTTTTTTGTTGGGGTTTTTTTGCCTAAAAAGGGGAACTAACAGCTCCCTAAGAATTAAGCAGGTTTTGTGCTATAATTCTGTATGAGATTAGCATTAAATTAGTATGTACTGAAACCAGGAAAAAACCTCATTGTTAGTGATTGCGAAATGTCTGAAATACTTATAGACCCTAGAATTGTGCATACTAATCAGCTTTTTAGAAAGGTAACCATCAGATTACCTATTTTTAAATCTACAAAGCCTCCATACCAGTATCTAACTCAGAACATCATGGTAGGAATTTTTCTGTTGAATTATAAAAAATATTCAAAAGGTTCATTCCTGAATATTTAGCACACCATAAATGTATTGTATCAAGAGACTGATTTGGCATCACAGAAGAAGCTTTATTTCGACAATACCCTAAGACTTATTTCTATCAATCTAAATTTATATTTAATGTAGCTATGATATGGTGTGTAGTGTAAAGAACATCAGACAATGCTTCTTTGCTTAATAACATGTGATTGTTCCAGGCATAAAATGGAAGCGAGGTAGGGAACAGCCATCCTATTAGCACCACCTCTCTGTATTTCAATTATTTTGGTTCTTCTGTTTAAAATATTTCCTAATTAATAAATGTGACTCTGGATCACTCATCTTTGAATATCTCAGATAGTAATTCAGGCCAAATTGCATTAGTTATTATTAAAAGAAATAAAATAGTTTGAGAGAATATTGAGGTAATAAGGTGTGCTATTGTCTACCAGATTATTTCAGTGAACCACTGAATTATACTGTAGCTACTGATTTTCATTCCTCTCTAAAATTAAAATATTTAGGTCTCTTAACAGGTTCAAAGAATAATTTGAGTCTGCCCTGTGAAATAAGTGAAATAAGATCATCACTATCAAACTTAGAATTTCACTCCAGTATTGCTTGACCATAAGGCTGAAAAGGGAATAGAATTCAGAAATATAGCTACAATATTGTATCTGTATTCATTGTTATTTTTTGAACACTAAGAGATACTACTGGGAAGGAAAACAGAAAAAATATGTGAAATCACTCTGGAAAATTCACAGAAAATATCATATTGCCAAACAACTAAAGGTTCTGTTTACCGAAAAAGCTTACAACAAGATGAGGGGAATTTTTTGGTTGCCATGTTTTCAACAACTTTACAAAACATTATTCCAGGGGACGCAAAAGTTCTTAAACCAGTAGATATGGTTAAAAGAGGTATCAAAAATATTAATTTGAAAGTCACACACAAATAAGAAAAATGAAAGGTATCATTAGTATTAGCATTGCTATTTTTAAGATGACTGATTATTCACTAGTGAAAGAAATATCACGTTTTCAAAGATTCAGTGCTTTAGGGAAAGTACATAAAATACAAATCCTTAGACACAGTACAGATATAATGTTACAAAATATAGCATTTCACTTACATGATTTAATGATTCTTGGCATCAAGATATAAAAAGATGTAAGATTAGCCAGTGACTAAATGTTCATGGACTGTTTTCAACAGAAAATTCTCTCTAAAAAGGGTCCAGAGTAAATGATTCTTCAGGGCCAGATAACAGTGATTTATTATTACAATGCAACAATCTTCCAGCTGTGTATCGCTGTGTTAGAAGGTGTCCTTGTCCATGGTGGGGGGATTGGAGTAAGATGTGCATTAAGGTTTCAAACTGTTCTATGATTCTGTGATTCTATGTCCCAAGATACTTTAAAAGAAGTTCAATCATAGATTTCTTAGGCTATATTCAGCATTGTATTTAGATTTTCAACATTAATTTACATTACTTTCTTCCGCTAAAATGAATTGAGAGTATTATAGGGATATGAGGTCAATCCTAAATTCGAGGAAATTTGTTCTTATGATAGCCAAGATTTTGAAGAAGGATCAATACTTTTTGCAAAGCAATTTTTAAATCACTCATTAGATTATATATATATATATATATATATATATATATATATATATATATATTCTAAAAAAACCAAAAAAATAATATCATTAAGGAGAATCTATCAGCAGTAATTTTATATGAACTGCAGGTTAATATCTAGCTATGTAACGAATGCATCAGGTTTTTGTCTATGCTAATGCATAGCCAGGATTTATATACACTATACATAATAATATAGTCTTAGGAACAGACAATCAACAGAGAGTATGGGGTTTTCTTGTATTCTGGTGTTTTACATTCACTTTTTCAAGTCAGTATGTGGTTGTCTTCTTATAGAAGACTTTTATGAAAACCTTTTATCCGGTTTTCTCAGTCAATGACCTTTGCATTCAAAGCAGAAGCTACTCCCTTACATTAGGGAGACTCCCCTAAACCAGCACCAATGTACACACCTTTTTGTGTCATGGATGAATACATTATGGCAACTATAACTTTTCTCTGTTACCTGACATGTCAGAGATCACATGATGCATTTAAAAGGGAAAGGAGGAGCAAACAGGATTACCCCACAGAATCCCATTGCCAGCAAAAGTCTCTGTCAACAGGATTGCTATCTCTTATTTAACCCTTTCTCACTTTGATTTAGCAAATAAATATTAGACTTTATAAAAACTGCACCTATTTGCACACCACCAGTTATCCCAGTACCTTAGGCTTTTTTACCTTCTTTAATTTCTTTTTCCTCAGTTCCTTTGAGCTTCAATCTCTCTGATCTCAGTTTGGATGAAAAGATCTGTTTCTTTCTTCAATATTGTGCCCCTCACAGTAGAGCCTGTTTTCATTTGATTTTTTTAAAGCTGTCTGGTTTAACACTGTATTTTCTAAATCTGTTATCGATCCTACCATAAGGATAGGGAGAAAAAACAAACAAACAAAAAAAGTTGTTAAAAATTCCCTCTCTCTTTACTCTTCTTCCTGTTCACCCTATCAGATCCCTGTCTTCTTTATGACTATAGTTGTGTTACTTCTTCCTGCTGGGTTTCCAAGCTGCCCTCTCTGACATTGAGCTTATGTCATTAGCCTTAGATCCCCAAAATCAGTGCCTCTGCTATCCTAATCTGTTAGTTGTTTCAAATACCACCTCCTTCAAAGTGATCTGTCTTGTGGGTGCTTGTCTGTGGGCGCTCAACTACTCAAGTGCTTTAATTACACATCCTGAATATATTCTTTGTTTCTATAATTAACACTGTAATGTTAAGATAGTTACAAGACTAGCCACATTTCCTTCTCTATAATTTTGATGAAATAATTAGGGCAAAATAAAAGCAATATTTTTTTTTATTCATTTGAGCATTTCAGCCTCATGCATTTTTTTGCTAAATGCATTTAGCATGCTTTTGCTAAATACAGAACTAATGGGCAGTGGATAACAAAAGCAGCAAAAATAAGTTTGAACAATAATTTCTTCTTAGTTCTCAACTTAGAGGTAAACTATATTTCATTACTTCCAACACTTCATCACTTCCAACACTTTCATAACTCACTTTCTAGCCCAGATTTGACTTCCTTAATCCTGAGAAAAGCACATTCCTCTACTCCAGCAACGCCCTCCTGTTTTATGTTTTTAGATGTTTCATAAACAGATATCTACAAGCATAGAGTCCAACTTGCATAATTGTCATTCTGCAAGCACCAAAAAAGTGATAAGACACATTTAGTTGAATCTGGATTTGTCAGAGGCACAGGGCAGCTCACACCTTCTTCAAGGTGCTGGGTGCAGAACGTACAGAACTCATGTCTCACTCACACATTTAGGGTACGGCTGATAAGCATTGCAGTGGCAGGCACACCAGCTGGATATGTTCAGTCAAGATAAAATTTTGCTTTTCATTTAGAAAAATATACCGTTAGAAAGAAGAAATTTTACAAAGCTGCATTCTTGCTTTTTTCCCCCCCTTGCCTCACATATTGAGCTGGTAGATGGGTAGTGTCTCCTCTCCGTAGTCTCATTTTTCCACTGGTGTCTAGTTTAAATTTTTATTTGGCAAAGCATTTAGATTGCTCCTTCCATTTTATTATGATATTGATTGGGACAATAGAAATTAACTTCACCATGTGCTGAAAGATAAGCTTTCTACTTAGGAGATAATACCATAGTAGCCAAGATAACTTTGTGGTTGAGAAACTCGACAATGTTTTAAAATACCTGATTCAGTTTCCATTTCTGACACAGCCTTAATATGTAATGGTGTATTGTGTGTCTCTGAGCTACATATTTATGTCTGAGTTGTACACGTTTAATTTGCAGTTTGGATAATTTCCCTGAGTTTTTTTGGAAGGGAACACACATATAACATCATGAAAATTCAAGTTTGAGATCTGGATAAGATTTTGCTTGGTATTAGCACATGGGGATAAAGATCCCATTGCAGCTTATAAGTACTAATGCATTTTTAAATATATGTACTATTTTGATCTCAATTTTGTGTTAATACATCTTGGTTATTTGTTTAATATCAATGCTTTTAACATTGCCTCAAATCAAAAATAAAAAATCTGAAGACTCCACGTCTCTCCAGTACCTTGCTATCCTTATGATTAAAATGTTCTCTTCATGTTTGCTTTAATGGCATTTCCATGCCCTACATTTTGTCCTAACAGTCCTGTGTACAGAGAAATTTTTATTCTTGTCCTCTCTATCACACATTTTCACATTCCGCTTCCTTCCAACTTAAGCATGTTTAAGTTTTATCCACCTCATGACCAACTACTGAGTTGGGCACACTTTAATTCTTTACAATACTTGAGGGTTTAATCCAAACTTATTCTTAGACAGAAAGAAACATCACCACCAAAAAACCCCAAAACAACCATACCAAAATACACTTGTCCAAAACAAGAAAAAAAAATCCACAAGAGTTTTGTCAATCTAGTAATGTATTTCTATTCATTATTAAAATATATTTATATGTAATTAAGTGTTGCTGTTACCAAAAGCAATTATATTTGAGGACATTTGTGTCTTGATAAAGCTGTTCCTCTGTCCAGTTCTGATCTAAAGTGGATCTCTTTTCTCATTTTGGATTTGCTACTGTCAATATGCCCTTTGGGATTTACTTTTATTTTTCTGGTGTTTCATTGTGGTGAAAGCACAGAGAGGCTGTGATTTAGCAAATCGTCATGCACAGAATATGAACTGCAAGTGACAAGTAATACATACTATTACTTCTGTGCTTAAGTTCTCTTGGAAGTCTTTAACAAGGCAGAAGTGATTGGTATTCAACTTGGTTTCTTAGTTAAATATCTTGACATACATATTTAAAAAACAGGTATTTTAGGGAATTTCTCGCATTTATGCTGTGTTCACACAAACAAAATACATCACTTAAATGCCACTTTTTGAACCTTCAAAAACAGACAAGTGTGATTCCTCACTCAGTAATGCAACTACCGAAGCAATGTTTTGTTCTATTAAGTTCCACTTATATTAGATAAAATACATTGGAACTATATTTATCAGTTGAATTTTCTACGAATTAGAAGTTTCATGTTACACATGTTGAAAGTTAAAAAGATGCATCTGTATGTTCAAATCTTCCATGTTTAAAAACTGCTTTGTTCATAAAGAAATAGCCAACATATTTTTTACTCTGACAATAATAATAGTTATATTTAAATAATATATACATTATTAATAATAATATATATAAAATACAGTGTTTATTATGGCACTAATATACTGAATGTATGTGCATTCAGCATATTATTACATGGGTGGGGGGAGATACTGCAAGGCAGCTAAATCACTAAACTAAAGTTGCTAATGAAATTAGTACGTGTAAATCCCTCAGCCAACATTCTCCTGTAATGTTTATGTGAGAGGAAACATAATGATTTGGAAGTTTAAGTGCCCAAGAGGAATCATCATAAATTCTGGCTGAGACAGAAAAGAAACACAAAGACAAGTGAAGGACTAAATTTGGTTTGAGCCATCACTGTGGGAGTTGGAACAAAAGTCTCAGTCAGTCTTCTCCAAAGTATTGCAAATGGTGTAATCATGAAAATGCAGCAAGTAATCAATAGTGAGGACCTAAAGTCAATTTATGTGAGAAGTTATCAAGTTTAGATTCAATGTATAATCATGAAATGTTAAAGCTCAAACATTTTTCTGCAAATTGTGATCAAATAATTGTTCCTTCAAAATTTTATGTCTAATAAAATGTCTCTTTGTCTTATACAGACTAATTTTGTTTATCATATGCCAGTTTTTCCCATTATCTTATTTATGTGATTAATTTGAAATGTTTAAAGGGACATCACTGCTTCTGGTGTAGCTGTTCCATCATCAAATGATCCAGTCAGGGGGTGAGGGAAAAATGCCATACAATCAGTCACTTCCACAGCCAAACTACTTATTTAAAACATGATTGTCTACAGACAGACTCATAGAGATGTGTGATACACATTCAAGTACAGGCTGAATTTCAAGTATAATAGAAAACTACTGTTTCTGCAGATTTCAACAGGATGTACAGAGAGAGCAGTCCTCTATCTACAGCAGTTTGTAAGTTTTTAAGGGAGTGAAGACAAAGCCTGTCAGAAAGGATGGTAGCTTGATATGGAACACATTAACACAGATTCAAAAGCTTACTCAACTTGGATGCTGAGGACAAAGACAGGCCAGGATGTGTTTTGAAAAACATCTGTGCACCAGTAACAAAAAGACGAATATATTCAGAAAAAATACATACAGATTGGAAAAGAAAAATTTTTTTTTTTTACTTTCTTTTATTGTCATTCCTACTGAAAGCACTGGATCAGACTGCCCAGAGAAGTTTGGAGGTCTCCCTAAACAGAGATATTCAAGAACTATCTGGACACAATCTTCTGCTGTGTGCTCTGTGATGGCCCTGTTAGAGCAGGGAGGTTGGACCAGACGACCCAATGTGGTCTCTTCCAACCTCACACATTTTGTGATTCTGTATTGATTTTTGGTGTCCTGTGCTTTATATGCTTATACTAGCAATTTTAGAGATACAGGAATGTTTGCTGAAAGAAGTCAACACAGTCTGGCAATTTTGCTGAGTAGTTTTACTTGTGCATCAAGTATTATTTTGGCCTCTGTTCTCCAAACACCTCTCTTTTTTCCAGTGTCCTTCAGCATTTTGCCAGGATGGTGAATTTTCTTTCTTTTGGTTATCAACTATATACCTGTCTCAAAATTAATACTGCAATGATGTTTTTAGAGAAACTGTTGACTCCAGCTGCTAGAATTCCAGTGGTTGTATGTCTTCTTATAACTTTTTTAAGTCCATCTTAATTTAAGGATTCATGTTTTAACTGATTTGACAACATTTTTGTGCCCTATCTTAATTTTCTGATGGTAAGTCAGTAAACAGAGAAATTCCCTAAAAAGAAAATCAAATTTCATAATAAAAAAGAGATCCAGAGTGTCAAGTTGATATCTACTTTTATAAACAATATCAATCTCTCATTGTCTTACAAGTTTTGCTCTGTAAATGTTGGGACAACCAGCTTGTGCTCCTAGCCTTTATGCAAAAGCAGTTTCTGTTGCCACTGAGCCTTGCCAAACTTCAGCAGATGAAAACACCAGTATACCTAAGATTTAGAAGGTAGTTCCCATTTTTACCTGGCTGATAAAAAAAGAAAATATAATTTTTGCATGCTATCTTTAACAAAACAAAACAAACAGAACAAAACAAAACAAACAAGCAAAACCAAACAAAACACAAAGTCAAAACAAACAAACATGCAAGAAGATGAAAAAACAAAACACAAAAAGACCAAAAAAGTCCAAAACAAACCAAACAATTCAAGACCTTCTATCTGAATATTATGACAGAATTATGGTCTCTTCTTGATCACTTTAAATATATTAATATAAGTAGACACAAAAGCAATATGTTACATAATTAAATTATAGACCTACTGCTGAGCATCATCACTGAAGAAAGCCACAAGCTTGGGTAATCAGATTTGCTGGACAACTGAAGAAGAGAAAAAGGAGTATTCTAACAATTTAGTCTTCATATACAGTCTAAAAAGTTTACTTCTATATTTTTTGTACTCAATTGTCTTTGACACACTAAGGTTTTGCCAATATTTTTTGTATCTTTTTAGTAGAGTTTTTTGATAGCAGAATCTGGAAGAGGAAGGAAAACTGTTTTCTACAGTGTTTCAGAAAGCACAGAAACATCTGCATTTCCAGTTAGTTTCAGCAAAAGCTTAAAAAGTGCAATGGAGTTAAATAAATTCTGCTGAAGGGGGTAAATCATGGCATTACTGGACTGTGGAGGATCATATTGGCTCACCAGCCAATGTAGTCATGGAACAGATGTTTCAAATAAGACAACCAGAACCTTCACATCAAGGGATTTAGGGTAATTGAAAATTCTCCCCATTTAACAAATGGACCACTCAAAACTTGAGTTTTCCTTTTTGCTAAGCCATGTGGCTTTGTTCCAGTTCTTGGTTGCAACTTTCACATTTCACAATTGCCCTCACCTGCAGTTCCTTTCACTTGGAGATGGAGACTACAGGGGAACTCCTTTTCTCTGACATACCAGGGGAATCCCTTCTATTTAAATTCCTTAGAAGGTATCTTGGTAGGCTACTAGAACCTTTTGATCTTGCATGTTAACACATGAATATACACAGTACGGTAATTTCACAATTATAAGCCGCACCTGATTATAAGCCGCACCTTTTTTTCTTTTTTTAAAGCGAGGATCCATGTGTAACAAAGTAACAAATTAGTAACAGAATCACTGCCAGCTGGGTTTGGTGTCAGGTGCTCAAGTTGCAAACAGTTTTCATGGACCAGTGAAGCCTTTAAAGGCAGCCCCAGGCGCCCTCCCTGGCTGGCTCTCGCTTCTAGGTTGGCATTTCATTGGGATTTGTCCATAGATAAGCTGCACCTGAATATAAGCCACACTACTGGGGTAGGCTGGATTCTTCAATGAAAAAGGTGTGGCTTATAATAGTGAAATTACTGTAATTTCACGCATATAAGGTGCACCTTTTTGACAAAAATTTTGATCAAAACCAGGAAGTGCACCTTATATATGGACAAAGTTCTGAAATTTGCCGACCCAGAAGTGCAAGCCCCAAGAGCCGCAGGGAGAGCAGGCAGCTGCACCAACGGATCCTTGCTGCAAAAGAAAGTGCGCCTTATAGGCTGGTGCGCGAAGGCTGGCGTCTCGGAAGTGTGCCTTATACTCCAGTGCACCTTATAGGCATGCAATTACTATAATTACTACTCATTCATGTGGGAAGGAAAAAACCTCTTTAATTCTCATTTTATTTTTTTTTAATCTAATGTCCATAACAGTAAATTTAACTTCACCTATGGCAAAAACTTCTAGTTTTTATATTAAATGGAAGGAATTGAAACTTCTGATTTAGATTCATTATAGACTTTAGCTCTTTCAGCAATCAGATAAATCTTTATTTTAATATTTATTTCAATTAATCCTCTTCCATTTCATTAGATGACACATCAATAAAGGATGTTTTGGTGTCAATTTATTGACAGTGACTCAGAACACTCACTGTGTAAGAGTAGTTGTGATTCTAGATCTTCTGAGACAGATAAAGGAGAAAAAAGTTTCTCTACATTAGGTAATATTAAATTACTATGTCAGTATTGCTTATAATTTATGCAGAAACCAGTGAATAATTTAATAAAAAAACACTGTTTCTACATAATCTAACAATTTTTTATAATGTGTTTGTGCAGACTTGCAAACAAAGATTTATAATTTGAACTCTGTTTTCCATTTTACTTTAGTGAAGATTCCAGACTTAATATGGCCCTAGAGAGATCAGTCTGGGTGACTAAACATGGAATTTTCTGTATCCACACACCTACAGAGGCTGAGCTACCCAGCAGTCAATTTAGCCATGTACATTCCAATTAATGTCTTCTTCAAGGCAGTTTTTCAGAAGCATTCAATATTTGACACCTACACTGCTTCATTCACTGGTATGAGGCAATTTCTGTTCCTTCAGCATAAACTGACTGGAGTATTCATATATATTCAGCAAGAGATTATCACAGAACACTGAAGTAACCATAAGCCTTAGCTTTATATTATATCCACATTAGAAATTTTCATGGTCCCAAGAATTAGTCCTAAAGAGATAATTGCAGCTGAGTATAGAATGATAAATATTCCAAACAAAACAGCTTACTGTGCTGATGAATATATTCCATTATGATAGACCGAAATAAAATTTAATTCTAAAATTAGCATTTTAGAACCTTAATTGTAAAACCTTTCTTTCATCCTTGCTTAATGATCACTATATTAACATCAACAAATGCTCCCATCATAAAAATTTCCTGTAACCACACATAAGGTGATAAAGTGAAATAATCTAAAAGGCAAGCACATTTGTTCCAGTATAATTTTACTTAGCTACTCCTATACCCCAGCTACCAACTGTGGTGACTAGTTAAAGCTGGATTTGCTTGAATTTATGCATTTGGGATAAATATTATAACTTCCCTGCAGGCATTCTCACCCCTTCTTCATATGACATAAACCTATGGATTACTTGTGTGGATTCCCTTTTCCTAGAACTTTTTACACTCTGATCTGTCCCTTTCATGCCAGCATATTTTCTTCAAGGCCAGTCACATGGACGCTCTGCATCTGATAATTGGGATTCTTTAATCACCATGATTTCATTCCATGCACATAGCACTGCACATATGTCACACCTCCTCTTGAGAGTCTTCATAAAGGAACACAAAATTCACACCAGTCTTTAAAAAAACAGAAAAAAACCCATGTGCTTAAATTGCTTTAATGTGCTTAAAAGGATAAAAAAAATGCTAAGTGTGATTAAAACCAGTAACTTTTTTTAAAAAACCATCTTTTACTGCTTAGTGCCTCATTTCCACATTGATGCGATGAATTAAGAATAATTGGTCTCTTCCAAGTCTGATTCTTCATACATCAAAGTGTCTTGAATATTTCTGGGAATTTATTCTTTTGAGTTTATCAAATTTACATCTTACTGGTGATATGTGCTGGAGTCTGGCCTCATAATTCCTGCTTCAGAGAGCCAGGCATAAAACCAACAATGCTCTCTTCTTAATTCAGTACTTCAAAATTCTGTGTAGAGCATGTTCAAGACTGAATACACTAAATAAAACTGGATCTAATCAGTCAGATTTTTGATACAAAACAGATACACTTATAAGATATTGACTGATGTAAAATGTTGCTCCCTGGGTGGGAGGAGGGTGGGGTGACAAATAGCAGCAAGCAACTATCAGTTATGTATTTCATTCTGCTGTCCAGGAGCTGATAATTCATATGTTATCTGCAGGAAATTGAAATAATAGATGACTAGTGCTGTCAAAACCTTATTTAGTTAGTTTGTGTGTTTATATAGTTTTAAAAAGCTCAGTAGGAGTAAATTTTACATTCAACAGATTTTAACTATAATTACACATCCAAAATATATATGCAGATTGGATTTTATTAATTGTAACATTATTGTTGAGGTAACTTAAACAAACACTTAAATGGGAAAAATATGTACTGTTTCTTTCCCCAACATCATTATTTTGAAGCATAAAAAAGGAAGCTCAATCACCTGGTTTTCAGTGTCTGAAAATGTTTGCCTTTAAGTTTCTTTCAATTCATATGCCTAAATTTGTAGAAGCCAAACTTCATGATACCATATGCGAAAGAATAGTAAAAAATCTATTTCTGTTCTTTACCAGAGAAGTGAAATCTAATGCTTATCAAAGAAAACCTAACTTAGATGATTTTCAGAAAATTGTTAACCCAAATATGAAAAATATACTTTTAATTAAAAGCAACGAAGAAAATGAGAAAATATTGATAAATCTGAGAACATATTTTTTGCTAAAATGCTAAAATATAAGTTTTTAATGAGATTTAATTCAGCCAAAGACTTTATAAATCCAGAGCTCTTTGATGGCATTTCAGCTTCTTCCTGAAATCTGCAACAACTGTAATATTCCTCATGATTGAAACCACTTGCTTGTGCATACAGCCATGCTGCATACTTGTTCTCTAACTTCTCATCAGATTTGAAATAGTTTAGCTCTCTAGTGTTATGAAATAAAAATATCTCAAGCAATAGTGACTGATGAGCCCTGTCACAGATATTGTCTGTAGTGTCTGACTTGGAGATTAGAATACTATGAACATATGTAGCTGAAATTGCAATTTATTAATTAATCCTAATTCTCTTACTCTTGGCACATACAGACTATCATTACTTCTATTTGTCAAAGCTTAACATGAATTTACCTTTGAGAACTTGTTCTGATACAACTGTTAAGCACCAGATTTTGTATGTGCAAGTGCCAACACTCAATTAAAAGTCTGGCAGGGCTTTTTAGTCAGTTTTTAAATCATGTTAAAACAACATACACAAATGTCACACTAACACTACTTGATAATGTATCATACACTACTTCAGACAGCAACCAAGCAGATCATGAACATCATTTAATTATTTACACAGATGTATCAGAATACATGTTCCTCATCTCCACCAATGCCTTGTCTCAAGATAAAAAGGCTAAACTAAATTCACATTGATTGCCTAAGAGCAAAAAGCAAAGAAGGAACTTGGAAAATGACAAATACTTAAACAATGCTCATTTCAAATATTTCTCTGGCTCCAAAATGGTGGAATGCATTTGTTTTAAGCTTTCAAGATATTCCACTTGGCACAATGAAGCAATTAGAGAAATCTTCACATTAAAGGAAATTTTAGGGAAACCATCTGCAATGGAGGTTGTAAGAGAGAACTGAATAATCACCTCACCTATGAACTCCAGTATTGCTGAAACTGTTCTGCATGAGGAGTTGGCTTATCAAATAGTCAAACCAGAACAGCATGGGAGCACAGATATTTGATGCAGTGTTTCTTGTCCTACTGTTAGTTTTCTACAGAGTCTCTAGCTCCTTCTATAAAAAAAAAAATAATAATGAATCTTCTGTCAGGTCTTGAAATTTTTGCCATTGCCAGAAGTGGTTCATACATGGTTATGCTCAAAAGTCTGAAAACTTTGATAGCAAAATTCACAAGGAGTGTTAAGTTCTGTGACAACTTGGTTAGACAATGAAATTGGAAATTAGAGAAATGTAGGATTCTTTTATACTAGTATTTTTTGTTGTTACTACTCTGAAATGAAAAAATAGGAATAATTTATGATTCAGCTAGACAGGATTCCAATTTTAAGGTGCCTTATTTGCCACCTTAGTCAATGTGCATAATTGTTCATTTACGTCCCAAGTTTAGATAATAACCCAAAGAATCCTCCAGCTTTTCAGTTCATGGCATGGATATTTTGGACTCTTTGGCTTCTGTAGGTGGTAAGCTTTTAAAATGACACCAATAAATTAAATAGATGACAACAACTTACAAGAGGATTTCAAATGCTAACACAATTTTCACTGTACAAATGCACTTGCTGAGTTCACTAGGCAGTTTTCTGACATGCACAGACTGAAGAAGATTACTGCTAAATGTAACAAATGGCTTCCTCAAAACATTCCTCAAACTTGCCTTGAGAGAGTGAACAGGTACATCATTCTAACCTTAGCTATTTGTAACCTTCCAAAGTATATCTCTCTGGTAACTAAATTCTCCACAGCACAGTATTCATGCCCCACATCCAGTGATTGAATACGTATGCTAACAGCAAATATACTTTTATGCTCCATGTAGCAAATAGTTCTGAATTTTATTTTAAAAAGCAACATCAAATGAAGTTTTATAATTCTACGCTTGCCACAGCCAGCACAGCATGTAGACTTCTCTCTTTTTTCTCATTATTACCTTTCTGGGTTGCTGATACACAAAGAAATCAATCTGTCTCCTCCCCATTATTTCCAGCTCAGCAACTTCCTGTCTCCAACTGCTGTGTAAAGCTGCTGTGTGATGTCAGACAGCTGGTTTTCACCTGACAGAAGATGACCCCAAGGCTCTTCCCTTTTGTATATGGACTTTGCATTTACAAAGCTTGTGTAAGCCAACTTATCTGGACCTCTAAGACTAAAGTAGATTATCTTTCTGTCAGAACCAAACATAACAGGTAAAATGATGTTGTGCTGGTTTTGGCTGGAATAATTAGCTTCCTGCTTTGTAGCTGGTATGGAGCCATGTTTTGGATTTGTGCTGGAAAAAATGTTGATAACTCAGAGATGTTTTCATTACTGCTGAGCAGTGCTTGCACAGAACCAGACTTCTCTGCTTCTCACCTCATCTCACTATCAAGGAGGACCAAGGAGTTGCAATGTGACAGCCGGATAGCTGGCCCCAAAGACCAAAGAGTGCTATGCTCTATGGTACCACACTCAGCATGTAAACTGGATAGAAATATGGCCAGCAGCTGCTGCTTGGGAACTGGCTGGATGTGAGTCAGCAAGTGGTAAGCATTCGTATTGTGCTTCTCTCATTTTGTATATGCTAATTCTTTTATCATCATTATCATTGCAATTTTTCCCTCCCTTTTCTGCTCCACTAAAGTGTCTTTATCTTAACCCATGAGTGTTCTCACTGTTACACTTCGTATTTTCCCCCGCATGCCAAGGGCTGGGAGTGAGTGAGTGATGGCTGGACTAAAGCCACAGCAGTTGTACTAGTGTCTCTAAAAATTAATATCTTTCAAATAAAACATAAGTAAGGATCTAAGGATCTCTGTAGAATCACAAGATTAGAGTCCACCAACAAGAACAGAAAGGTAACTGCATATAGTGTCAGAGCTGCTAAGAGAAATCCTGCCATCAAAACACAACTAACAGAAACGTCCACTACTTGCCTTTCAATATGAACCAGGTAAATGTTTATTTCTTGCAGTTGACTGTAGTCTAGAACATGTACCTGGGATAGAAATGGGCTGGAATTTATATTTTGGGAGGGTAGAATGTTTAACTGTATTTATATTAACATTACAAATGACATTTGGTTTACAAATACTGGGAGAGGGCTGAGCACTCTTTTGGTGAGATTACACAAATGCTTGGGGGTTTTTGTTGCTTTCTAATTGAAGTGCTAACCTGGCACCCTTGGGCACTAGTACATAAGCAGTAATGTATGATAGCAGTTCCTAAAAGAGGCTCTAGAGATGTGAGTGATTTAAATTTGATGTTTTCTTTTTTTATGGACTAGGAGATACATAAAACATTACTCTCATTCAGCTATAGATTAAAGCCCTGTTTTCTAGTTTCCCTTTTAAACAGTATCCTTATGGCACCAGCTATTGTGGTGTCAGTTATTGCTCCTATAAAAAATGTAATTTTAAACTAAATTAAAAATTAGCATTAATAAAAAAAATCCCAAAATTGTATTGTCTAAATCTCTTGACTGGGAAAGCAAGAGTCACTGAAAGTTATTGTCCTTCATTTAGATTTTACCTAGCTAGATAAGGTAGCATTTTAATTTTAAATGTAATTGCTTCTGTAAGCAAAAGTTTGGAAACATGGCTATCATTTACTATTCCTCTGGGTAGATCTAGAACACATTTTTCTCAGCAAGACAAATAAGCCAGCACAGATGTGTACTTTGATTTCCCAAGCTAGTGACAATCCAAACCAGCCACCCCCAGACTCCTCACAAAGAAGGTAAAGCAAATTTACTCTTCAAAATAATACCAAAGAACTTTCTTTGATATTATTACCACAAATAGCAAAAGGTGCATAGTCCAGAATTAAAATGTTACTTAATGTTTACTGCAGGGTATACCTCTATAAGGATATGAAAGTAAGAGGTAACTCCAGCAGGCACTATCCCTCCCCACCCTCCAGCCCCTCTGAAATCCACTCCAGGGCTTAGAAGTCTGTTGTTTGATCTTGCAGGAGACGGGGGAGGTGAAGAGTAATTGAAAGGGGACAGCTCTGCATACGAAGAAGAAAATGTGAGTAAAATACAAATATGGTACTAAATTAATAACCTGTGTCAGTAAGAAGTACCAAAGATTCATTCGAAACAAGGTGTTATGGAAGGCAAAAAGGAGCAAATATATTCCATACCTGTATATAGAATGAGTTATCTTGCATAACTCTGCCAAATACTATTACTGAAGGTATGATTGATGCTAACAAAAACCATTGTTTTTGAGCTACTGTTTTTATCTGTTCACCAAATTAAATTTTAATTATATTAGTAAGATGGGAAATGTCTTTGTGCTATTACTTCAGACAGCATACGTGCTCCCCTACTCTAGGTATGTCAGAGACGTGGAAGGGCAGATCAGAACTAGTGTAATTGTCACAGTGGAGTGTTTTTTCCAGTTGTTTTACAGCCCACATCATGCACAGATCAAAGGGTTTTAAGAAGAATACTGTTTGACTTCGTACATTTTGCATGTGTTGAAACAGAGGCAATGTGATTCTCCTCACACTATGAAGCAGTCCAACAAAGCAGCAGTGCTCCCTGCATCAGTCCAGCACCTGAGTCCTGGGGTCACAAGAGCTCCAGCTGTAGCTGGCAAGATAGAAACTGGCTCTTCAGTCAAGCCTTGAAAATGCCAGCACTGAGCAATGGTGCTGCATTCAGCTACTGCTGAGCATCAGACTGAAACACACGGGGGGCACCTGCCAGGGTGAGTGGAAGTGGAGAGGGGAGGCACAGAGTTTGTGTAATAGCTAAGCCAAGCACATCCATAGCCTGAGCTAAAGGAGCAGCAAGGCAGTAACCTCACCTAGGTTACAACACTGAGCTGGCCTAAGTGATAAGTGGGACACAAATATAGTGAGAACAGAGGACTAAGGCCCTGTTCCAGGCACTAAGGACCATGACGATTATGAAGTGTCAGATGTTAACAGAACAGAGTGAACATTTGCATGTAGTCCAGACACACTTTCTGCTTTGTTTACAAATGCAAAGAAAATGCGCTTAAAGCAATGTCTTCCAAACTGCCTTAGATCAACATCAAGTATCACATACACAGCAACATTTCTGAGGGGAGTTGCTGAAACCACTTTGATTGTTGATCCACATGCAGATAATTCAAGCAAATCCATCAAAGTTTAGGCACTTGTCTGCTTTTCTACTTAGTGGGTACCACCATACATGATTCAAAGGTCATTTGCAGCCCTCAGAGTAGCTGATTGTAACTCTGCTATTATTCTCCTGAAAGTGTTTTGGTTAGTTTGACTGCACATTACTAGTCTACTTAAATGCTGATACGGATTTTACTGTGGGCTTTGCAATAAATATAAACTCTGTCTCTGTTACACATGTGTATCAAGTGAAACATCTTGACATATTCCAGTGACATTGACATACTAATTTAATCAAAGTGCATTGAATACATACCATTTAGACCCCTGAAAATGATAGGGAATCCAGTCAGAAGGTTTGATGTGCTGCTTAGCAGCATCCTGAATTGTAGCACAGTTTACTATGTTTTTAATTTCCTTAAATTTTACATGTTGTACTTCTCTGGCATGAATTGTCACAGGCTACAGAGACATTTCAAAGAACATTTATTATATTAGCTATTCATTTAACTCTAAAATCAGACTGCAGCACACATTCAATCCACTTAAACATCCAATCCATGCTCATGTCTGCAGGCACATTCACTTAGTTGTCTAAAATCTTTAGAGCTTAGTGACTAAAATTCAAACTTGGCAAAGAGGTTATGATATTAGAGATAATCAACTCATTGATGCAGCTGGAATAATACCACACACACACACACATACAAACGAAGGATAAAGGTTTCAAATTCATCTAGAGGCTGTATAATTGCTAGATCTAATGGGGGGATAACACATGGTAGAAAGTGAGTAAAGAACCAGGACTGCCTCTTTTGGTATGCTCTGCAGTTAGAATGTTTTAGGCATAATATAATGTGAAACTGTGTCTCAGTTAAAATATCAATCAAGAGACCGGAATCTGTAGGAAATCTGGCTTCATTAGTTCATTAGCTGTTCACAGAACCCCTTGTTTACACTGAACACATATTGAAGACATCAAGAAGTATTTGCAGCTAATTGTCTGTTTTTAAAAGCTGAGGATCTGCTGTGACTGCACTACCCCTCCCTTCCTCCATCATGTGCCTATAAACGCAACTTTAATCTCGCAAATTTAGCTTCAGTGATCCAGAGAGAATATATCCACAGAACAAGCAAGAGAGCAAATGCAAACGGAGAGGCTAGCAGGGATTAGAATCACTCATCTCTACTATAAAGGGAATATATTGAGTTCTGGATGCAATTTCTATGAATAGCAAAATTCAAATTAAATTATATCATTGTTTATGTTTGCAAATCTCTAGCCATGGAGAATGAAGGAAAGATATAAGGAAATTATAACTATCTGTCTGTGCAACTCAGCTGTCTTCTCTCTTGATAAGACTACTACAGCTGGTAGGAAAATTCAGAACCCAAGGAGGAATTTTAGTCCAGCAGCCTACTACTGTGCTTTGTCTGCTGCCCCCTAAATGAAACTCATATAATTTGTTTCAGAATAACTGATGTGTTTAACACTGAAAACTTTAAATGCAGAAAGGAGGTAAATGTAAACATATCATCTGTTTACAGTCATTAAAATTCTTTTGTATTTAAGCTGACAGGACAGCTTGAAATACTTTCATGAAGACTACGCTGCACTGTGGCAAAGGCAGAGGCCACAGTTGAAATCAATGACCTATTGTGGTAATTACTGCATGAGCACACAAAAGAATTAACTCAAGAGTTACTATCTAATTGGAGAAAGTAGGAGACAATTATTTCATGTTTATTTATTTTTACTCTACATGTAAACAGATGCTGCAGGCTCTTCAAAGAGACTGCACATGTGCTAACCATTGAGATACTCTCTTTGACTTGCTAAGGTCTAAGTCCCATGTTGATTGTGGGAACTTAGAACTTCCACTGAAATGTGTGAGAAGCTCCATACCTTCATGGGAGTTGGAGTCCAAAAATGTTGGTGGACTTTGTCTCCAAAGTCATATATCAAGGAAAAGGGAAGTAACTATGGCATGCTGGAGAAGGATCTCAGATTACTACTCTCTATCCCTAGGCAAACCTTCTCCTTTATCATCACTGATGATATTTGTAGCCCACAGCCTGTGTTGTTCATCCCCATGGAGGGATGAAGGCAAACTCTGGGTTTTGCTATACAGTGCACAGAAGTACCCAACAATGAATTAATTAATATTGTAATCTCAGAACCTTTCAGACAGTGTCAGTGTTTCAGGTATTCACAGATGCAATTTTTTTATATGTAATATTCAATATATTTTTATTAAGAGTGTACTGGGCTGCATATCAGTATATTATTTGGATGCACTTCACTGGAATCATGAGTTCCTCTTTTGCTTATGTGAGGACAAAGGGATTTTAAATCGATAGCTATGTACAGCAGCAATAGTGATCTCTTAAGACACCTCATTTTGAATCACTGGACCTTGTAGATCAGCAACACAATTTGAATGATGAAACCAGAGACAGTTCAAGCTCATATATTCCTGATCTTGTCAGCTCATCTCATCATAGATATAACTTCATGAGTTGAGGATTTTCTTACAGTTATTTCCTGGTATCTTTCATGATTAATATTTTATGTTCTCTGCACTACTTTGTACATCTGGTATCAGGTTTCCAAGAAGACTTAAATCAGTCTTGCCAGTGTCCCATAAGCTGTGGCTTGCACTGCTGACCAGTCTTTCAGAGCATGGAAGGAGGGAGCTTTTCTTGGCCCTCCCTCCCTGAAGAACTTGTCCTTCAGCCAGCTCCTCAGAAGCTCACCATATTACATAATGTATCTATGGTCACATCAAAGGTTAACTATGCCAAAGTAAAGGCTTCAATTTGCAAGTTGTGGCTGGCTGCAGTCCCAGATTCAAGCCCTCAAAAGAGGCACCTAGAATGCCTTCACACAGAAGAGGTGGTTTCCCTAGTAACTATGACCAGCGAAAGAAAATGTGCCTGACAGAAAAGCATATGTTTGGCTTCTGAGAAAGACAACAATCTTCCATAGCTGAAATATTCTCCCTCTGTGGTCTAGGGAGTACTAGGTAGGGATACACTTAAAAATCTCTCTGTGTCCCTGATTCTTCCTGTGTCTCTGTCTCTCTCTCTCCCTGTATAGGGATATTTAGACACCAAACAGATAAGCTCAAGACCCTTTCAGTATATGAATCTTCTGCATGTTTCAGTTATAAACATTGGTCCTTGGGAAGGAGCAGAAACAAAGGAGTCTCATTTATTCTTAGCTAGTTGTTCCTTTTCTGGAGCCACTTGACAATTAAATGGAAGCTACTTGAATTAAGAAATTTGCAGCACTGCTCCCTCTTAAGCAAATGCAATCAATCTCTCCACAGCTCTTTAGTTAAAAGTAGTCAGTGTTTAATGCAAACTGCCTTTGTCTTTGCTTTTTGTGCATAAATTTCTGGTTAATAGAAAAGGTTAAGTACCTTTCCACTAGAATTTAATTAAATCACTCTGCCTAACTCGTAGAGTGTATCAATATTAAATTACATTCTATGTCCGTTGTTTTGTCTCTTGCTGTTTATATTGAACAATAGCATCCAAGAACCTCTCTGATTCAAAAAAGCCTCACCAAAGTAATGCTTAAAAACATCTTACAGATAGACAGAAATGCAGAGAAAGCTGAGTCAAAAACAGTCTTTGTGTTTATTTCTCATCCAAGGTCTAAATCCATTCATATATTCTATAGACAAGAGTTTAATAGCAAATAACAAACTTTAAGGAGCAAATGGGACCATTTACCATCATGTTGAACAGGTCAATGTCTGATTTTGTTCCTGTAATTTGAAAGACTAGGAGAGAGACGTTTCCTAGTTTGTTAGAAACTATATTCCTGACTGTATCTGAGACACCAAAATGTACTCTGTAAGATAAAGTACAGATATGTTATACTGTACAGAGAATTTTTACACCTTTTCTTGATAATCAGATGAAAAAGATGAATTGTATGTAACTCCAAGTATTGGCTTTGGCAAGGCAAGACCACTTTCCCAGAATGCATTTATGTTTCTTTGAAAAGCTTTTAAAGTGTCTATAGTCGGTTATACAGACAATGAAATACTGTGCTTATTCCACTTAAAAATTTGGGTGGCACAAAGTCAAATTATGGTGCTGATACACCAGTGCAGGAAGATTAAGCCACAAAAGTGAATGACTAGAAATACATACGTGTCCCATAATTATGCACTACTGCAACACTGAAAGAGATGTGTCAGAACTGTTTATGAGAAAAGACTCAAACTGGGGAATACTACATGAAATTCAGGAAGAAAGGTATTTAAAAAGTGATGTAAATGAAATGAGATTGTGATAATGATTTTGTAAATTAAAGCAACAAGTAGCAACACCATGGGTCTATCCTTCTGGAGCAGTAGATGATATTTGGTCTAGAATCAGTGGCCAAATGGAGATAAGGGTAAATTAACCTAACAATGTAAGTAGTAGCAAAAAATGCATGAGGTTAAGAAACTGATATTGTGAAAATAGAGATGTCAAGCAGTATCTCTGTGGTAATAATAACAAAAAAAATCCCAAATGATGAAGCCATTTTAAGGTGTGGGGTTTTTTAAAATAATTAATTATGCTGTATATTTTAAAAGAATTAGGCATCAAAAAATGAGCATGAATCCAGTGATCATGAGCTGAACTCTCTTTGCCTCAAGTAAATAATGAGAAAGAGGAATTTTACCTATAATTCAATTTACTTCATTGGGAAAACACACTGAGAAATTAAGAAGACCAAAAAGTTAGAGGATTTAAACAAGATTTCAAATAAGAAGTTAATTTTTTTCTGGAATCTGATTAAAAATATGAAAAACTGTTCAAGGAGGAGCTGAATACAGGATGACCAACTACCATGCAAAAAGTAGGCAAAAATATGGAGAAATTTAAAATAATAATATTTTTTTCTAGAGGTCAAAAAGTATAGGAGAAAAGTATGATACAGGCTGAACTAAACCATGCCAAGAATATTAAAAGCAATTACAAAGTATCCATATTTTACATTAATTAAGAAGGTAGAAGGGGAGACAGGGCATTATTCAGTGACAATGAACATAAAGACAATATATATGAATAAGTGAACATTTTACCTCAGCTTTTAAACAAGTGCAGTACTGAACCTGGGGCACAAAAAAAAATGGTTTGTAAGAATATAAGTCTCAGCATGGGAATTATCAAAGCTGATGCTGAAACAATGCTCAGAAGTTTTGTGTGCTAAGATTAAGAGATGGATATGAAAATAACATTTCTAGAATTCTTGAAAAAGCTGATGCATATTTCTGAAAATTTTGGTAAAATCAGTATTTTAATGACCCATTTAATGGGGAAGAGGAAGAATAAGATACAAGTTAAGCATGAGCTTTCTACATGTTTGTAAGGCCCACTCAAAGTATTATACGTAATAAATTTGCAATCTCAAGGAAACTAAAACAGTTTCCCTAGTATGTAAGGTTAAAAGAAATTTTTGAAGAAAACTAGTATTTTTTGGCATATGATGAAGCAAGCTAATCTAATAAAATAACCAGTCTTTAGATAAAACAGAGGATTTTTGTGTGAATTTCATTAAGGTTTCTAACACTTCAGGGGAAAGAACCATCTTGTAACCCTGGATTATGAGACAAATAAGATTTATGAAGTAGGATGGAAGGAGAAGTCACAGCAGTTGCTTCTGAAGGAAGCTTATTAGTGCTAAGTTTACCAATAAAGATAATAAGTTTTACCAGGAAGAAGGTGCTTAAAGACCAATGCAGGCAGCAAAGGTAGTAGAATGTCTCTCTGAATGGCTTTAGCATAGAGTTAATCCTGTTCACAGAGACCTCAATGTTTTTACAGTGTCACAACCCAAAATTCATTAGTGATTTTACTCTTCACCTGGATTCTAAAGTAAGAACTTGCCACTGTAATTTGTAGATGACAAAATGAAAGAGTTTACCTTGGGAAGAGTGACAGAAGAAATAAGATGCCCTTAATTATATCAAATGCCACATCACACTTGGCTATAGGAATTTGTCAGATGGAGGTCATCAGATAATAAGATTTCAAGAACATAAATTCAAGAGCGGCTGTAATGTGGACAACAGAGAGGAAAATGTGACCTCAACACTTTAGGACAACTTAGACAAGATATTTCCCAGTGGATTTAGACAAATATTTATGTAAGAGCACTAGGCATTACTAAGACCCATCTGTGTTTTTTGTGCTTCTAATTACTCATGTACCTGAACATATGTTTAGGTTATTCAGGAACAGGATACCTTTACAAGAGTGGACTATTTTACAGGCCAGGTCCAGAGGTGAGGGGTTTGATTGAGGCACCAAGTGACTAAGCACAAGGAAGACAGATGTTAAAAGACCATGTTGACACAAAATTAATTATTGCAAACTATATATTTCACATAAATGTATAAATATGGACATATAAACATATAAATAAAGCATTTATAAATATAATATTTATAAATAAAATATATATTTCATTTACATATTTCATATAAACATATATATTTCTAGATAGCAAAGTAAGCAAGCTGTACAACAGTTTCTTCATAGGATTGCAATAGGTGGAAGGGGCAAAAAAGGCAATAAATACCTTTTAGAAGCAGTGTTTTATCACATTATGGGGACAATATCAGAGCAAATGACAAGACCCTGAGCTAATGATTCTGCCCCTGTGTCTTCACAATTCTGTATTTTTAAAAAGCAAATGCCTGTGATAAAATGTAGACATTTTGCATAAGACAGAACTGCATGAAACAGCCACATAAATGCAGGGTGCATGACAAAAAGGCCTTCTGATACTTGAGGTATGTTTTAATTTCTTGAGGCTTATGCTGACAGGATAGCAGGTACTCACCAGTGCTGTTCTATTACACTCCTGCTCAGCTGGGCTGGGGAGAGAACCTATAAAAAGGGTCTTGAATCAAGATAAGAACAGGGAGGGATCACACATCAATTGCCATCTGGCACAAAACAATCTCAACACTAGGAAATTAGTCTAATTTATTCCCAATCAAATCAGAGTACGATAATGAGAAAGAAAAATGAGTCTCAAAAGCACTTTCTCTTCACCCCTCCCTCCTTTCTGGTCTCAGTTTCATTCCTGATTTCTCTCTCTCTCCACTACCCACAGCAACACAGGGAAATGAGGAAATGAGAGGTGCAGTGAGTTCAGCACATGTTGTCTCTGCTGCTCCTTTCTCCTCTGCAGGAGGACTCCTCATATTCTTTCTGTGCTCCAGCATGAAGTGTCACCCACAGGAGACAGTTCTCCATTAATTTCTCCAAGGTAGGTTCTTCCCACGGGTTGCAGTTCTTCACAAAGTGTTCCAGTATAGAGTCCATTCCACAGGGTGCAGTCCTTCAGGAGCAGGCAGTTCCAGTGTGGCTGCCCCATGGAGTCATAATTCCTACCAGCAAACCTGTTCCAGCATAGGCTCCTCTCTACACAGATCCTTCCAAGAGCCTACTCCTGCATTAGCTTCCACTGGGGTCCCCACCTCCTTTTAGCACATCCACATGCTCCAACATGGGGTCCTCCACGGGCTGCAGGTGAATCTCTGCATCCCCATGGACCTCCATGGCTGCAGGGACACAGCTGCCTCACCATGGGCTGCACCAGGGGCTGCAGGGGAATCTCTGCTGCTGTGACTGGAGCAACTCCTCCCTTCCTTCTGCACTGACCTGGGTGTCTGCAGGGCTGCTCCCCTCACAAATTCTCACTCCTCTCTCCTGCTGCAGCTGCTACTGCACAGTTTTCCCCCCTTCTTAAATATGTTATCCTAGAAGGGCTTGGCTGTGGCCAGCTGTGTGTCCATCTTGGAGTCAAGTGGCATTGGCTCTGTTGGAAATGGAGAAGCTTCTAGTAGGTTCTCACACAAGTCACCCCCTTGTGTATAGCACCCCCTTCCACCACTACCAAAAAATCCTGCCACACAAACTAAATAAAAATACTCCCTGAAAAAGAGTGATTTTTACAAGGTGACTCACTACTCCTCTCATAAAAAAAAAATCGTAGACTTACTTGATGATAAACTAGATTTCATTTGAGATCACTGAAAATGCAACATGCATAATTTCCAGTAGATGAGCACATACCAGTACTACACTGAGCCAAATATTGTATCAATGATTAAGTCACAAGTTCAAAACCATTCTTTGATAAAATTAAGAGATAGTTTCTCCAAGTGGAAATTAATCATGCTATTACCTAGTTGTGCTCATTTTAACATGTGCTTTCAGTTTCCAGATACATATTTCTTTTCAAACCTTCAGAGCTGAATCTTCAAGCTCAGTCACAGGTTTTTTAACCTAATCTAAACCTTCACATCCTCTTGTGACTGATTGTGCTCTTTGGAACACTCAGATCTGCAGGCTCTTCTGGCATTTACAGACACAGTAAAACACATACATTTGTGTAACAAATATCCATTTACAAACTGTATTAGTGTTGTGGGTTATTCCTCCCCCACCAACCCCAACTAAATATGCAGAGGAAAGGCATAAGAGTCATCATTTACTGCTTAAGTGTCCCACTGGCAGGGGTCCACTTTAAATACTTTCCTGAAAGTAATTGTCAGCTTTTTCATCTAATGAAAATTTCAGGCTAGAAATTATACATAGGTGGTATGTATTCCTATGACTCTCATTTCTAGTCCACAGTGAGTTAAGTCACCTGTAGCTTTCTACAGCTTGCTTTAATTTTTTTTGCTCTACTTTCAGAGCAGAAATAGAGTTCAAATTCAACCTTAAGCTAAAAATTCTCTACTGCAGTGTGCTGGTTTTGATTGGGATAGAGTTACTTTTTTTCACAGTGGCTAGCACAGGACCATTTTGGATTTGCACTCAACACAGGGTTGATTATACAGAGATGCTTTCTATTGTTGCTGAGCTAGGCTTACACAGACCCAAGAGCCTTTCCTCTTCTTGTACATCCATGCTGCCAGTGAATTTGGGGATGCTTTGGAGGCTGGGAAGAGACAAAGCCAGGACAGGTGACTGACCAAACTGACAGTGAGATATTCCAGGCCATATGACACCATCCTCAGTATGTAAAATGGGGACGAAAAGGGGGAAAGGGGTGTTTGGAATGAGAGTGTTTGTCTTCCCAAATCACCACTATGTGTGATGGGACCCTGCTCTCCTGGAGATGGCTGAACACCCACTTGCCTATGGGAAGGCAGTGAATTAATTCCTTGGTTTGCTTTGCTTGTACGTGTCGCTTTCACTTTCACTTTTCCTGTTGAGCTGTGTTTATCTCAACCAACAAATTTTCTGCCTTTTACCCTTCTGATTCTCTTCCTGATCCTGCTGCTGGTTAGAAAGTGAGCAAAACACTGTGAGGGCTTGGTGGCTGGCTGGAGTTAAACCACAACATAAGGGTATTTCTGTATTCTTCTTAATTTGATAAGACAAGCTCCTGAGACCCAGTTAATTAGAAGTTCAGCTAACACAGATTTGACATAAACTATCTCACTAGGCAAAATGTATAGTTGTGGTCACCTACATTTTTCACCAATACATATCACAGAATCACAAAATACCTTCCATAAATCTTCTAGTCCATCTCTGCTGCTGAAGCAGTTTTACCTAGAGCAATTTGCACGGGATCACATCCAAATGGGTTTTGAATGTCTCCAGAAAAAGAGACTCTTGAACCTCTCTCAACATCCTCTTCCAGTGGTCTGTCACCCTTACAGCAAAAATGTATTTTCTCACATTCAGATGGAACTTCCTCTATTTTAATTTGTGCTCCTTACCCCTTGTCCAGTCCCTGGGCACCGCTGAAAATAGTTTTACCCCATACTCTTGAGAGCCTTCTTGAAGGTGTTTGAATGCATTGATAAGATTCCCTCTCAGTCCTCTATTGTCCAGGCAGGTCAATCCCCATCCTGCATTGGTGCATAGGGTTATTCCTCCCCAGGTGCAGAACTTCTTTGTTGAACTTCATTATGTTCCTCTCAATCAATTCTGCAACCTGTACTGGTCTCATGGAATGGCAGCATAGCCTTTAGGTGTGTCAACCACTTTGTCCTAGTTTTTTATCATCAGAAAATCCACTAAGTGCAAGCTTTGTGCCTTCATCCATGTCTCTGCTGAATTAGGTTGAAGAAGACTGGACCCGGTACCAACTCCTGTAGAACACTGCTAGCTGCAGGCACAGCTACACCCTGTGCTGCTGATTTTGACTTCTGGGACCTGCCATTTAGCAGGTCTCAATCCACTTCACTATCCACTTTCTGAGCTTAATTATGAGGATGTTATGGAAAACAGTGTCAACAGCCTTACTGAACTCAAGGTATACTGCTCTCTTTTCATCTACCCAGTCATTCCATTATAGAAGACTATGAAGCTTGTCAGCCATGACTTTCACTTGATTAATCCATGTTGGCAACTCCTGGTAATCTTTTCCTCCATGTGCTTAGAGATAACATCCAGAACAAACCATTCCATCACCTTTTCAGGGTCTGAGGTGAGGCTAACTGGCTTGGATCCTGCTTATTCCCCTTTCTGAAGGCTGAAGTGGCTTTGGCTTTCCTCCAGTCCTCTAGCAACTCTCCTGTTCTCCATGACCTTTCGAAGGTGGAGAGTGTCTTAGCAATAATATCTACCAGGTCCCTCAGCACTCATTGTGGGAGTCAATTTTGCCTAAATTATCTCTAACCATATTCTTCTCATACAGAAAAATCCTGTGTTTTATAGAATATGTGTGATATTGGAGGTTGTGTATGTGTGCCAACAGGTACTGTGAAGTACAAGGCCACCAAAAGTAATGTCTTCCCAGACTCTTGAAAGTGGGCATGAATTGGTGTAGGAGAACAGCATTATGATGTTCATGCTGAATAACATTTAGAAATGAGATGTCATTACCCCTTGAGGGTGGCCTTAATCTTTTAATTAGAATGTGTAACAATTGGGTCTTCTAGAATGACTTCTTGCTGCATTCCCTAACCCAACATGTTTGCCTTCCGGTCAGAGATCTGACCAACAGGAAGAAAGGGTCCTATTACAGACCCTCGACCCCCCTGCCCCCTGGAAAGCTATATAAACCTGAACACCTCGTGTTTCTTCCTCTTTTCTCTTTGTTCCCTCACGAATAAAATCTTGGAACCAAGCCAACAGGGATAGAGCCACCCTCATTTCGCTTATTCACAGCACAGCAACATTCCTATTTCTAATTAGCTAGCTGGGAATATTGGAAATAGAGAAATTAGCTGTGTTAACTTCTCAGGTGCCAAGGAAACCGACATCACATAATCAAAGCAGTTATGTTAGAAAGTTTCTTCTGTTCTGATGTAACCAATCAGTTAAATTATTAAAACCATCTGTGAGATGCAATTTTAATCAACAAAGTGTAAGTAATTTATAAGAAAAATTAAAACATTAAGTTTCAGGCTATTCTTGTAGAAAGTCAAGCGGTATAGGATACTAGTCCTTCTCATAGAACAACAGCATTTTAAAATTAATTTTTAGATCTTTTTTCTGTCACCTGTTGACTCTTGCAATATTTAGTTGCCTGAATGAAGATACTCCTTCTTATTTAAATGAACTTTTTAAAAAGAGAATAAGCAAGCTCATTCAAGATGATAAAAAATGTCAAAAGACAGTACACTTTCTGAGTTTAAGGTTCAAGTCATTCAAACTGTCAAAAGACAGAGAAATCTACAAGAGCTTGCATTGTGATTACAGTAATTTCACACTTATAAGCTGTACCTGGTTATAAGCCGCACTTCCAGGTAGCCAGGAAGACCATGGAATCTGTCCATAAATAAGCCGCACCAGGTGATAAGCCACACTTTTTTTTTAAAAAGCAAGGATCCATGTGCAACAGAGTCACAAGTGTGAGTGTGAGGGTTTGGTGTCAGGTGCTCAATTTGCAAACAGTTTTCACAGACCGGCAAAGCCTTTAAATGCAGTCCCAGGCGCCCTCCCCATGCTGCGGGCCCTGGCACTCCCGCCCCCGGTGCTGGCTGCCGCAGCTCGCCGCCCACTTGCCAGTGGCTTCGGCTCGCCTCCGGCAGGGGCTCTGCAGCAGCTCCCTTCCCAGCCGGCTCGCACTTCCGGGTTGGCATTTCACCGGAATTGGTCCATAAATAAGCCACACCTGGTGATTAGCCGCACTTCCGGGATGAGCTCAATTCTTCAGTGAAACAGGTGCGGCTTATCAGTGTGAAATTACTGAACTTCAGGAAAAAATACGTAGATTGCAGTAAAGCTGTTTTCTTCTTAGTGCTTTTAAAAAAAAAATCTTAAACTGAAAGAAGTTAAAGCACAAGTGAGCAACAGAAGTTAAATTTATGTGTGGATAATTGAGAAATGACTATTGGAGTAGTTTGAATCCACTAACATTTTATTTACTTTGATTTGTATTGGAAATGAAAGGTCTTCCAAAACAGTGAAATGACCTTTCTCTGTGCAGCCTAGCATGGAAAGACAACAAATTCTGTAACTAACTTTTAAGAAGATTTGGGTTTTATATGATCAGTATCACTTGTATTATTGCAAATTAAATAAAAGTATTATAGAATCATGAGGAGGTACATATGATATTTCCTACATGATATCAACTCCTGAAATTTTATTCCTCCTCACCAAGTTAAATGCAGTGAGGTTTGTCAGGTCTTCTGCTTTGAGCTGGGTATTGTCTGTGATGCTAGCAGGTCTGGCAACAGAGCGTAGAATTTGAAAATCTATGGATTCTTTTAAAAGGATGAGTGAATTGGGATTGTTCAGCCTGGAAAAGAGAACACTTCAGAAGCGACCTAAATGTGGTCTTCCAATACCTGAAGGGAGCCTACAAGAAAGATGGAAAGAATTTTTTACAAGGGCATGTTCAAATCATGTCCTCACTGGACAAGCAACAATGGTTTAGATTAGATAATAGGAAAAAATTCTTTACTGTGAGAGTGGTGAGGCACAGGAGCAGTTGTCCAGACAAGTTATGCCTGTCCCATCCCTGGAATTGTTCAAGGCCAGGTTGGATGGGCCACTGAGCAACCTGGTCTAGCAGAAGGTGTCTTGGCCCCTGGCAGGGGGGTTGGAACTTAAGTGATCCTTGAGGTCTCTTCCAAGCCATTCTATGATTCTATGATTTTTGCTATTTAGTAAGATGTAAAAATCAAGCCCTTAGCCCCAAAATCCAACATATTTCCTTGAGATCCTCTTTTTTTGTTTTTGTGAAGAGCTATACGTATGAGCCTTTCCTTGAGATATAAGCATCTAAATGCACCTATAAGCAAATCTACACCCTTGGAATATCTTCACTGCAATCGTATCTAGGCAAACACTTTTAATTGTCCAAACAACACGGCCAACATTCCCTTGATCCCTCAGCATAACAATACAGAGGCAATTATCTACAATTAATGGACTGGTCACAAGATGAAGACATTAACAGGTACATCAAAGACTATAATTGCACATTGCCTGTGCCAATGCAAACACAAATTTATGTTTTTGAACACAAGTCCTCACAAGAAAGGTTATGACTTACAGCCCAAAGATCCATCCCTGCTTCTCATTTGCATATATAATTAGCTAAATCAGTTATCCATCTTTGAGTATAATCATGTTTGTTTAGCTTATCATGTTCCTGGATTTGCCACTGAAGAAATAATGAGATCAAGAAGCTCTTCTTCGAAGAAGAAATCATGCCTTGTTTCATCATAAAATGCACACCATGTCTGTGGTGTATTCAATCAATACAAATCATCTAAAAGCAGGAAGCAGGAAGAAACAAAAAATTTTGGCCTGAAAAATGATCATAAAACATCATTTGGGCTGTAGCCAGTCTGACATAAGGACTCCTCCTTACATTTGTGGGTTTTTTGGCATAAAGAGTTTCTGTTGTTCTTCCTAATCAGGGATGACCTTCAAAGGGACGGCTGCTGATATATCCTGTCATGATACCTTTGCATCAACTGTACACAGCACAGCTAATTTAAGATTCATACGGCATTTGTAAATGCCTTCAATTTGGTCCTTATCAACCCCTTCGTATATATTTGACTTTACTTGTTTCACCACTCTTCCACATTTAGAAACTATGTTCTTGTCTGAATAAATAAGTCTGCTGAGAGCATCTATTAAGTACTGGTATCCCCAGGGTCTGAAGCACTTTTTTCCCCTTCCATTTTTTGCCTGGTGAAGCTGAGCTATAAAGCACATAGCAGAGATGAGCAGGGTTGCCTTAGTAACGAGGCAGACCCAATCAGCTGCACAGGCTCCCTTGAGACAATCTAATTTGTGCAGCAGAAAGGGGCTAGGACAGGTGGCAAAATTAATGTGCCAGACAGCTTAAAATATTACACACACACACACACACACACACACACACACACGTACGAATGCATACACAAAATATCTGTGTGTACTTATACGGGAATGAAATTATCTTCCACGTTTTGCAAAATAAACAGCATCTGGACAGCTCAGAAAGCCCGAAGTGGTGGAGATGCCGCAGCAGTGGAGGAGGCAGGGCAGGGTGGGAGGGAGCAGCGCTCCTTCCCCGCAGTCCTGCTGGATCTGCAGCCACTCCGGGGAGGAAAAAGGACTCCTCCCAGCAAGCACAGGCTGGAACAGGGATGTGAATGGGTGCCCTCCCCTCTTTGCTGGGGCTTATGACCTCCCTCTTGGTGATAGCGTGATCTGTTGTGCTGCTCTGCTGATTCCACAGGGTGCTGGAGCTTTCTCCTCCTGACACTTTCTGTGCCATCTCACAAGGCTTTCTCTCTCCCTGCACTCGACTTCAATTTAAAGTGAACTTCCACCCTTTTCCCACAATTTTTAAATACAATAGATTTGAAAGCGTTGCATATTCTCCTCAGGCCCTGCTGTGTGAAGTTTCAGCCACAACTCAAGAATTTGGATCGGTTTGGATGCAAAATCACATACCAGCTTCTAGCTCTTACAAACACAATCTCAAATCATTTCTTTTGCAGCATCTCCAGATTGAATTGAGCCACACACAGAGAAAAACAGGAATTCTGAGTCCACTCTTTGACATCTGCAGTACACATCAGAGTGGCATATGCACAGAAGTGTCCAGCAACAAACTGGGCTTCAGAAACACTGTACTATTACAGTGAAGGATCACTCTTGATTTCTGTATAATGGGAATAATGTATTCCCCTATAGCTAATTGTGAGAAATCTGACAAAAATTACTAGTAGAGATACAGTTATTGTATTGTTTCTCTACTATAGTGCCTAAGACAAAAATGATGTGGGAGCTGCCGCCTCACACCCGGCACCTGTATATCCATCCCTACATGATATTGTAAGCTCTACTCAGTCAGGAGTTCTCTCCTCCTTTTTGCCTGCATCTTGAGTAGATGAAATTTTTTGCTGGCACATAACAGAGCATTTTCATCTCAGGCTGTATGGCTCCTTTACACAGCGAGGTACTTCTATCCACCTACATCTGACTAAAAGTGAAGAGCTCTGAATACTGAGATCAAGCATCTATAAGGAAAACAGGCATGAGACGATATGTTCAAGCCTCATAAGGAAAAAAAATCAGAGTGAAAATACTGACATACAAACCATAGTAAATAAATCCATGAAAGGCTTGAAAGTGTCATGGGATTTTTTTTTTTGTGAGTATGTTTGATGTCCAGAGGGTGTGCCTTACAAGATTATTGGTATACTATTTTTCCCCTATGATTAGCAACAACTATAAGAATAGCTGTTTATGCTGCACTGACAAGCTCTCTCAGTGAGGTGTGGAGAGTGAAAACAGGACCAATTTTTGCTTGTTTTCTTCCAGTGTCTGCCAAAGTAAAGATATTGGATAGGTTCTAAAGGATATGTGATTAGGCAGTCTTTTTGAAATAAATGTCAGGTGCACATCACAGTGTAACACCAGGCATGTAAGAAAGAAACCAGTACAAGTTGAAGACAAGAAAAAAAATGGTAGCTAATGAAAATTGTGGTATATTTGTAAATGATGCATTTACAAAGAAATTTTTAATGTAAATTATTATTTAAAATGTGTATAATTAAAATATATATATCCACACCCCCTCAAAACCTACAGCAGTGATTACGCTACCAACTTTTAACATCAAACACCATGTGATCAGCCTATACTTAAAGACATTAAAGCAAAGCAAGAAGGTATTTCCTAACATTTTAAATGCCTTGGCCTGATGTAGAATATTTTGACCACAGACTTCTTGGACAATCTGGGGGTTTATTTAGAAGTGTCCCATCCCTCGCTAACTTTTAGAGCACCAACATATGTAAAAGGCATTATGAGGAGGTACTGCTGTATCCAAATGAATATCTATTGATTAAAAAAAGAATGTGCATCACACCACATTCATACAAAGAGCAGAAATGCCATTGTTAAATCACAAAGATTTCTCTGTCAAGGATGAACACTCAGGTTAACAGCCTCAGGAGAGATTTTTGTCACCTGACCTAGACCTTTACATTTGAGCTCACTACTAATTCTCCTTCTATTGTAGTCAATGATAGAAAATAATAACAATTAGGCATAACTCATTTAAATACAGGCAGATTGTTTAAGTTCAGAGGAAAGATTAATAGGTCCTAGAAATACTCTTTTTCTCTGCAATGACTGAAAAAATATAGGTTACTTCTTAATATGGATACAGCTGCTGTCTAAATATTTAATATTTGTTGAGACCAAATTCCATCTGTCATGTCTCTGTTTGATCTCTTGGGGAAGAGGATCTTAGGATCTACCCTGACCAAACAGTTTCTAGCTGACACTGGATTAATATAAGTTTCAGAGATGCTTCCCACCTCCATCCTACATCTGGCATCTGAGAATTTGACCAAGCATAATTTAAATGCATGCTGTGCAAGAGGGGAGAGAAGTACAAAACATTTCTGAGTAAAAACAAAACTCATCAGTTTTGCAATGAGTGTCTCTGCATTTATAATTTTCTGTAAAACTGTTCAGAGATCAAAATCCAAACAGAATCAAGACAAGCTCAGTTGCCTGAATTTATGCTGTGATACAGAAAAATAAGAACTACTCATTTGGAAAACAGAAGTCTGGAGTATTACATGAGAACTACCTTTCTAACATTGTGATGAAAATTGCCACCATAAAGAAATACATTATGGTCATTTTTGTCTCTTCTCACAGCGCTGATTTAGAGCCCCCAGCTGAGAAGGCAGTTGTGAAGAACAAGTAACTGGTGAGCACAGCAGGAGCCCTCTACTCTAATGCTGCTCAAAGGATTTAATATTTTCATTCTGTTGTGCTTATCACTGCCAGTTATGTGTGTTTTCTTTGGTAGATAGACAAAGACTGGGTTAGTTTGGCCTTGAAAAAGTGAAAGCCAAGGTGTCCTTGGTTGTCCTTGGCAGATAATATTCAGGGTGAGGCAGTAGCCACCCAATCTTCTGAAGAGGCTTTGTGAGGTCTTGTGCTAATAAGGGTGTACAACAGAACCAAACTCCAGTGTTTATTGCATTCCTGCTGCTACTAGTCCCTATATTAAGGTTGCAAAATATTTGCCATGCTACATTCATGTTTCCAAATTTATGGGAACATGACTATTAAGAAAATGCAATTTTAGTACAAAAGTTAGTGTCTGACTTTTTAAAAATAAGTTGTGTGCTTAAAATGCTAGCATAAAGATTCTGTAAGAATATATGTTCAAAATATATGTTTAAACTGTATTGTTTAAACCAGTTTAAACCAGTTTAAATGGTATTGTTTAATCCTCTGATTAAATCAGTCCCTGTGGGAACCACTCAAATGGCATTAGAAATCAGAATGATATGATCAAATGAAATTCGCTCTGCTGATGATTTCAAAGTAGGTAGAAACAAGTATGATATGAGAGTACTACTGCTGATATGTAAATAATTTTTCATGCGATTATATGATTTATTAAGCTTGGAAAAGAAACCTAAGTGGACAGATGTAATCGAACTGTCCTTTAAAAACAATAGACCCAACCTAGTATATTTTCCTTTATGCAAATAAATGGACCAAAATCTGCAAAAGATGCAGAAAAAGAGTTAAGTCCCAATAATTCTATCCCGTACTGGGGTAAGTGGGAAGAAAAATGAGATGACAAACAGGTACAAAACCCAAAAGAGTAAGGAATGGGGAGGATCATAAATGCAAGTTATCACTTATTAAATCACACTTTATTAGTGCTGAAGTTTATTCAAGGGAAAAACCACCCTAACCTAAGAGGTTGTCACTGTTTAAATATCCAGGACAAGCCAATCCAGCACATTACAGCTCGTCCCCTGACACATTCAAATAAGATCACTCTTGAGTCAAGTCAGAATTTTGCTGCAACTACCTCTTTTTATTTCCTTCTTTTTCTTCAAGAGGTGATTTTTTGGTCAATCATTAGCAGTTTGGTCTTGGTATCTGAAATTTAGCTATGTCAGATCTCACTGTGCACCCCTGTACTGAGTACTCAGGTAAACTATTCACTCAATAATGTCAATACTAACTGCAGTGGCAGCCCTGTGATGATAATGAAAGACTACATAATTATTGTGAGAGCAGAGTCCAATATGAAGAGAAATGCCAGCCACAGCACAGGAGGTGTAATTCTCCCTTTCAATCTCAAAAGCTGAAGTTAGATCCCTTTTAATCTTCTCAGTTCATATTGATATAGTAAGAGATGGGAATAAAAAACAATTCAGCTTCTGCACTCTAAAAACATTGCCATTTCTTCCTGGTAAATCAGCACTGAGTCAGATTGTTGCTTCCTTCCTGCTTAAGGTTTCTCTTCAACAAGGTAGAAAATTTCACCATTTCAAATAATGTGATGTCCCAACTACAACAATTATTCCTTTTTTTAAAAAAAATTATTTCAGCCACACCTTAGCCGAGCACAGTTTCTACTCTGATGTTTACTAAATAGAAACAAAAGGTAGACAGTTGCTATTTTTGCTTGCTGTGTAGGACAGATTGACTTTATGCCTTTTGAAAGGTGCTAGAAGCATTTGTGCAAGAAGACATTACAATGCTATTTGCCCTCAAATGCTCACTGCAGTCCTGCTCAAATACAAAATACTACACTCAAATATTAGAATATAGAGACCACTCAAGGATGGAAAAAATCAGTGGAGCAGGCAATATACAAAGCAGCAGTTCCTGAGAACTGAAAATCTAAGTTCACACAATGTATACAGCAGGCAGAAAGAGGAAGAATAAGCAAAGGGAAAGAGAGAAAGTCTTCACGCCCAAATGGTAATGATGGAGTCAAGTCTGTGTTCATTAGTAATCAGAGACTCTGTAGCATGAGAGGTGATGTAAGTCAATTATGAACAAGTCAAGTTATGAACAAAAAGCACAAAATCTTGAGGACATTATATAGTGAATGTTTTTGTCTCCATATCACTGTGATACAAAAGATTTTACATCTTTTGTGCCCTGAAAATGTCTCTTAAAATAATTAAATCCAGCACCAGATGAGATAATTACTCCAGTCACTGGCTGCAAGATTTGATTGATGCTATGAGCCTGACAAATGACAAATGTGTCACAAGTCGTAATTTAGAAAGTTGGTGGGTGTATGTTTTTGTATCCCTAATATTTTTAACCAAGGCATGGTCACCACTCAACACCACAGTGCTTAAATTTATGTGGGTTTCAGTCTTGTTACAGTTTTGGAGGGCAACCAGATTTGAAAAATTTGCCCTTATTTAGGCACACTGAGAATCACCAGGCCTCACAGCCCCCAATCATCTAACTTTATGCAAGCAAATTACAAGAAGGAGAGAGTCCCAGAGTTCAAATTTTAGCCTTTCCAGTCTTGGGTTTGAGCACAAGAGAAGTTTTATTTACAGTTATTTCACGATTATAAAACGCACCTGAATATAAGCCGCACTTCCACGTAGCTGGGAAGACCACGGGATTTTTTATTTTTTTTTCTCCGCACGGCAGAGGGGGTGGGGCGCTCCGGCCCAGCCCCACACAGCCCGGCTTCCCAGAGGCAGGGGCTGGCCCGCACATTGGCAGGCCCCGTTCCCGGCGGTCCCACTCTCCCGGTGGCTCCCGGTGGCACAGGGGCTGGCCTGCCCACTTGCCACTCTGCTTGGCCAGCTCTCACTTCCGGGTTGGTGTTTCGCTGGGATTTGTCCATAGATAAGCCGCACCTGAATATAAGCCACACCACTGGGGTAGGCTGGATTCTTCAATGAAAAAGGTGCGGCTTATATTCGTGAAATTACTGTAGCTATTTATCCTTCCCAAAGGTTGAGCTGAAAAAATATACACACCATCAAAATAGAGAAGGTGAGACTGCATCTTCAAGTTTAATGTTAGCTGAAATGGATTATTCTCCAGAACACAAAAGATTTTGTTATTATGTCTAATATATAGAATATCTTGACATTTAATAAGACCTTTTAGATTACGCAAGGTTCCTACACCATGATTAAATTAGTGGTTTTTATGTGGGTATTCTTACGTGATCTTCTCAGAAGACTCAATTAAAGGGAAGAAGAAAATAAAAAGACTGAACTGGGCCCAGTATTTTTCTGTGTACATTTTTATTGGTATTCACACTTGTCAGAGACTGAAATATTATAGGTTATGACTTAAACATTTTTATGAAAGACTTTTGCGTATTATAGCAGAACTGTATTACAAAAGCTACAGAGAATATGACCACACCCTTTGGAGTGAGCCCCTGGACCATTCCTGCTGAGGATAAGATAAAGTAACAGCTCAGGCTGGGGACATGCACATAGCACAAGCCTAATACCTTTGTGGAGGAGACCACATCTGTCAGATACCAGGGTATCATCTGCCAATTCCATAAAACACCTTACAAAGTGATAAAAAATATGGAAGCAGGAAATGAATGCTAGCAATTTCACTAGTACGACCTTAGCCAGTTTGTATACATAGAAGTGACAAATGATTTTAACCAAAGTAGACAAGGCTTTCTGGACTATTCTGTGTTTTATCTACAATGTCAACACTACAAATAGCTGCTGATTAAGGTTATCAAACATCTGCAAACAGAATTGAACATCAAATCTGTGATTTTGACTTTAGTAAAGACTTTGACACTGTTTTCCACAGCATTCTCCTGGAAAATACTTCCTGTGTTTTGTGTGGCTCTACCATTTACTGAATACAAAACTGGCTGGATGGCTGGGCCAAGACAATGGTGGTGAATGGAATATCAGCAACAGTGTGGCCAGCAGGACCAGGGCAGTGATCATCCCCCTGTGCTCAGCTTGGTGAGGATGGACATTGAACCTTGTCTTCAGTTCTTGCTCCTTGCTGCAAAAAAGGGAGTTGAAGTTCTTCCAAATAAAGGCAGTGTAGCTAGTGAAGGACTAAACACGTCATGAGGAGCAACAGCTTTTGCCCCAGATGCTGACCCACCCCAACCTCCTGAGATACAAATGATTCCTAAACCTTGCAAAGCAGAACTTGGTTGGGTGTCACTTGAGGTTTGCTCACTGTGGGACAGTTTATAATCAGAAGGAGAAGAGAGAGACAAAGGTGTATAAATTACACCTCATCTTCCTCAGTGATCAGAGGAAGAAGCTGGCCAGCAAAGGGAACCCTGGACAAGCTGCAGAAGAGAGCAGCTGCACACAAACTGCAGCTGCACTGCCAAGTGGGTAGCAGCAGCTCAGACAGCTCAGGCAGCTGCAGTCAAGACCTGAGCAGAATTAACAAGCTTTACTCAATCTTGGACTTAACTGACTCTTGGAAATAATCGCATCAATGTAGAGCTAAAACACATGGACAAGGTGAACTACAGCCATTGAGCCTGGCTGTGTGATTTAGACAATGTGTGGGCTTTGTCACTGCCACGGAGGGAAGAAATGAGATCCTCACCTTCAGTTATCCCCCACAACCCCAGCACGACAAGAGGACATCTCTGAACAGTAATATGTATGTCAAGAAATTATGTTGGCAGATTTTTAGTAGACAACCAGAAGCTAATCTTTGTCACTGGAACAGGGCAATGTAGATTGGGAGTATGAAAGCAGGAGGAAAATATTGTAACCCTTGGAATCTGGAGTCAAGAAGTTGCAATTAGTACTCACAAAGGTTCCCAGTAAACACTCTGAATCCTCATATTCAAATATTCAAAGATGGATGATGGCTGGCTTGAACAAAGGAAAAATTGTGCTGAAAAATCTCAAAAGGATATAAAACAGCATCTTAGTTCATCGTGTAATTTCTCCCATACAATTGATGGCAATATTATGACAATAATTGCATGTCTGTTTGACAACCATGCACTGCCAGTCTCTTTAATGGACCTCTGTGTTTTCAAAATATCCCTAAATGACACAGTTTTTAATGAGCTACACAGCTGCAGGCTGGATACTAATTTACAATAGAAACAGTGCTATCACATTCTTCTTTCCTCTTGGTAGTGTTGTAACATGAGTTTGAAGTAAGCACTTAAAAAGAATGATAATTTCAAAATGTTTTAAATTGATATGGGGGGTAGGGTTTAGTCCCATGAAATCCTGACTTTTACTCATTGTCAGTTTTGCTGATAAATGAGCAGAATTGCAGTTAATGAATAAGGATTTTATTTTTCTTCAGATCTGATGGGTACCTTTACACATAGCACAAATAAATGTGCATGAGACCAATGTTATTAAAGAGAGGATCTGTTTTTATTAAAGACATTACTTTCAAAGGGAATCATCTAACTCTTCCTTGTTTTGCTCCTTG
>VRYO01001463.1:75002623-75053049 GCA_009812075.1 Sialia sialis | reverse complement strand
ACGAAAACCCTGAATGCTGTTTGTATTCAGGTTACTAATAAGATCAAAATGGTTCTCATTATCTTAGTCATGTTAAGAACTTATTCAAGGATGAGAGACTGTAAAATATTGCTGCTCTTTTAGAACTTCCATTGTCTTATTCATTTCTTTCACTGCTGGCAAACTATGTAAGCAATTTTAGCAAACCAGAGGACACAAAATGTTTATAAGGTTTCTCCAGCCATTTTGAAGAGGAATGATGATATATACTATCAAAGTACACAGCTCAAGTATTTTGAGGTTAGGACTATTGCCTCTTTTTAATTTATAAGAAAAAAAAATAAACAAAAAAACAACATTTAAAATATCATTCCAGACATAGCATTATTTCAGTGCATCACTAAAATGAAGCCTTTAATATGAAATGCTTATGACTTCACTACAACAAAAATTAAAATCTAGCTCATGATGCACAACAGCAACAATTTTAATTCTCATTACACATAGAACTCCAGAAGTCCTGGCACAATTTTTCACTGTCAAAAATAAACCTATCCCTTCTAATTCTCCAGGGATTAAACACTTCACCAGGAGTGAAGTGCATAGGAGACTGAATACCTTATAACCAATTTTCACAATTCTCACCATTTCAGCTATAATATATTCCAGTCTATTAAGCATTCTTATGCTGAAGGTTCTTGGTATCTGCCAGCAAGATTATCCTTGATCTGTAGGAAATTGGAAACTTGTCTGAAACTAAATGTCACGTTGGCTAACTGGGAGAAGTAATTAAAACTTCTTTGTAAAGAGGAGAGCTGAAAAAAAAAGGATTCATTGTTCAGTCACTGGGCCACATGGGAAGGTCTGAACAAATGCTAATTAACCCAGAGAAAATAGATGCTTCCTTGGTTCACAGACTGATTGAGATGCATTTTGGAGCCTGACAAACCAGAAAGTTTATGTTTTCCTCGGCTACAAACTGATCTGGATTAAGTGTTTACCTCTTCTGATCACAGCCCTGGGCCATTTCCATGCATTTTGACATTATTGCCCTCCAATCTCCTGCATAAATATATTTCTGAATACTCTTAACCCAAATTTATTCCACTGAGATGGATTAAGGAGGCATCAAATAAAATGTTTGGAGAATGCTTTGATGAAAAGCAGAAGGTAATAATTAGTTAACTCAAGTAAATTTTATTTCATGAAAGTATTGATGGAAAACCAGAAGCTTACAAGCAGCTGGGGGAAGTATAGGTAGAGATCCTGTGGTCTTGGAAAGACTGAAAAACAAATCTGGACTTAGCAAGGAAACTGTTCAAGAAGGCCAAAACTGTGAGCATTCCCTATGAAAAGAGAAAAGGAATAAACTTTTCTCACTATCGTACTCAACTTCCCCTAAGAAAGCAACTTAGCAAGGCCCTCTCCATTTCCCATAAATTGCTTAATAACTCAACCTAAGAAGCAACAACAAAGCTGAACTTCAGATGGAGAAGTTCTTATTTTGTTCTGGACAAATATATTTTGGTTTCTGGAAGGGCAGAATTTACATTCTTCTTCATGTGGGCTCGCCTTTAAAAATGCTTAGAAAATACCTATTCTTAAATATTTGGTAGGATATTTGCCTAATGGTTTCCAAAAATAAAGTGTGCCTAAAAATATTTTACAAGCTTCTACTGATAACACAGAGATTAAACACCTTGTCTTCGCTTGAGTTATTAGCCATCTCCAAAGTAAACATGGCAAACGTTAACAGCCCGCAATGGCTTGGAGCAGGAAGTGAAAAAATATCTTCTAAGAATTGCTAAAGGAAGCACAATGGCAGAAATGTTACTGTAATATAGAGCCTTGTTTCTTTTTAATTTTTTCTTTTTTTTTTTTTTAGCATATTTAATGCCGCCAGTTTACAAGTCAATAGAAGGGGGAAGGAAACTCTTCAGTGGTATGGATTTCAAAGTGTACCTTATAGAAGTAGACCTATACATTTTCTGTCATTGGAAGGGACTACAAAAGAAACAAGAATATCAAATAGTCTGCCAAAATTTGATTTACAAAAAAAAGTGAAATTGCTATTAAATTGAGAAATTCATGGCTATTTATCTCACTTCATTGATCCACTTCTGCAAAATTTTAGCATTAAAAAAACCTTTTCAAGTTGTGCAACCCTGTAAAAAGTACTTGAAGGTTCTGGAATTTATTTATCACTAAAACTGAGTGTTAAAGAGCTGAGATTGTGAATACTGTTTTATAACTGGCAGTTATGCTGAGCATTGTTTCAAAGTTGATAAAACAAGATCTGCTTCAATAGAAGAGGAATTTTATGTGAAGTGGGGCGCATTTGGAAAACATTTTTCACAGTTTCAGTTGCCTCTCTTTTTCTTCAGTGAATGTTAATTTCCAAAATAACGGCTTGGTACTTTCCAAAGAAATGATGTGGATTCATTTGTGTCAATATTTTTAGCATGTATTTCATCACAGAAATGTTTCTTCCTAGTAATTTTAACAGAGAATTTTTAGTTTAGCAACAGCCTTTTATGAAATGCCTCGTAATACCAGACATTACAGCACAAGCATTCAAAATAAATATAAATGGAAATTCCTTTTAGCTAAACTGACACCACAATTTTAGCAATCAAGCCTTCTCATTTGCCTCTGGGTTTGCCCTTTCCAGTCTAAAGATCTCTGTATTCCTATTTTAGTTTGAATTCCTCTATTCAAAATTAGCATGTGTCCTTTGAGCCTAAGAATATGGCAGCTTTTTATTCCAATTGTGACTATCTCAGCAGAGGCAGGAATGATTTATGAAAGGCCAGATATCTTTCTTTCACAGAGGTCAATGTCAGAAATCTGATTGACCCTAACAGAAGGTCAGTAGGAAAATGCCAAAGAACTTGAGGTCCAAAGGGATTGTTTTCAATCAGCCTTGCCAATCTTTATTTCACCAGAAACTTCTGTATAAGTGCACAGGCTTGTGGAGATAGATAGCAAATGCTTTAAAATCATGATAATACAGTGGCCAGTTAAAAGATAGATATATCTTTTAAATGACACAACTGTTAAAATAATTTATTATTATCTCTAAATTATCAGTCAGAGTCATTCAAGGATCTAGTCCAACACTGTTAAATACATTGCCCCTATGAACTCCCTTTATATACTGGTTCCACAGTAATCAGGTGCATGTAGGCAACCCATGCTGTAACTCAGCAGCAAAAAGGAAAAGCTGAAAGCAAAATAAACATGTAGGAGCCTTAAAGGCATGCTTTAGAACAGAATCAGTAATCACAAATCCTTTGTAAACAAGAGGCCACCTTCAGGCAGCTAAATGACAAGCACACATATGGGTGAGGATGGCTGTGGCTATTTTATCTTCCTTTTATTTAAAATCAACGTGACTTCCAAAGACTACAGAAACACCACCAGTAACCATACATTTAAATATGTTGAAATAACCTAGATCAATTACCCTCCCCACAAGATTATTTAAAGATACAAATTGCAATTAAATTTGTAGATACTCCGTACTTACCCCTTCATTGTGACGTATTAGGAGGAAATCCAGCATGATTTTCCTCCATTTTAGTGAGCTCAATATTGGACTTAAGTTATCTTCTCTATCACTATTACCCAAAGTAAAGATTCTTAATTTATTTGCATTGTGAAGTAAAAAATAAAAACAAAACCAAAAAAACCCAACTTTTTTATTTAAGGAAAAGGTGTGTTCTGTTCTGTTTTTTCCAAAGTTCACAAATTCTGTAGTACAAGATCAGCATGGTGCCGAGGCTGCTTACATTATCCTTGACTTGCCTCTTCCTTGCTTCCCTCTCTCTTTGAGGTTCAAATCAGCTAGGATTTGAAAAGAAGATAGGAACCAATTTATGGCTACAAAGCAACAAAATTACCTATTTCAGCAACTAGATTGTTTTGTTTTGTTTTGTTTTGTTTTGTTTTGTACTTCAGTGGATTTATTTCATTTTGTCAAAGACTTTACATATTTTTATATTCTCAAAAATAAAATCATTTTCAGTTTAAGTGAAATAAAATGCTTTCAACAAAAGGAATTTTAGTTGTTTGATTTTTCAAAAAAAAGGTCTCCATAGGAAAAACACATTTGTCTCAGTAAAATAAGCAATAATAGCCAGTAAAAAGTAGAGATTTTCTGTATGTGAACCAGTTGACCTGTCTTCATTCTTTTACTTCCTATCTCCATCAAAAAAACAATGATGTTAAATTACATTAACACTTTTTCCTCATGAACCTGTTATACACAAGATGAGTTATTTGCCAGTATGCTCTATCAGTATTTTTATATAATTGGCTGAACTTGAAAATTAACTGGGATTTCTGCTGTTTCCTCTAAAATTTCAATCTAAATTCAGATTCTGTGGAGAAAGTACTGCCTTATACTAGGCAAACAAAAAGATTATGTCAAGCATGGTGTAGAGCTGAGCCATGAACGATGTAGTTTTCATTAAAAACTGTGGCTTAAATGTCCTGTCCAGCTTTTGGAATAAGATCTGAGTGCTGACAGCATTTGAACCATCTCTCTTCCAAAGTATGCAACAGACCTGCTAAAACTACAGCTGTGTCAGATTCCTTGGTTGAGTCCCAAGGAGCAATAGCAGCCAACAGACATGACTCCCAGACCTTAGCCAAGTCTCAGTACCATCTCCTTACAAACAAACAGACAAAATTGTAAAACAGGTAGGTATACTAGTTTTCTCAGTTTTAGCTACTCTTTTCTTTACCTTTGAGAAATAAAAATAAAGCCATGCATTAGTTTGAGATGGTGCATTGAAAGGTCTAGGAGACACTTTCGCCCAAAATTTTTGGATCTAGATAGAGGAAAGGGCAATTTTGGAAAGCTGTTAGGATGATGAGGAAAATAACAGCTGACAATCTTAGCCTAGCTTGAATCTCTCTCACATATGGTGGTTTGGCATCAGTGCTGACATGGTCAAGTGCCAGGTGAAGGGAGCATTAAATGGTCATGGCAGTCTCTGTCAAGCAGCAGTCAAAATAGATAGAAAAGCAAAAGCTGTCTGAAATAAAAGGTAGATCATTCAGAAGACAATGAAGGAGATCATATATTACCTAAAGATGGATAAGAATAAGTAATAAAATAACATGGATGGAAAGGAACCTAACAAAAAACTTATGACAGTGAAAGAGACAAAAATATTTAAGAAATAAATCTAAAGGATGAGGAAGATGAAACAAAAAAAAAATAAAAAATAAGGAAGAGCTCCACATTTATGATGATGACCACCGATTTGAATATATGTGTCCCTACTGAGTATGACCAAATGAAACCAAACTAAATTACTTTTCTGTTTTGCAATTAGGGGTTGTAATATGAAAAATAGCCTTCTAAATTAAGCCTTTAGGAAGGTGTAATTATTCTTGTTTAAGAAGGCTTAACTATTTCTTCATAAAATTTGAAAGGTAACTGAACAAAAGTTGATGAATATATTAATAAAAAGAAAGTGCAGGCAGCTCAGAAACTTCAGAATCTGAAAACTTAAAGGCAAGACTGATTTAAATGAGAAGTTAGTTTCATATATTTGTATTTTTTCTCTCATTTATTAATTAAAAAAGGCCAAAGAGAAATACAACTTCAATTTAACCATATATCTTTTCAAGAGTAAAAATACCTCTACTTAGCTGCAGATCAGCCTTGGAACAATGCAGTACAGCTAAATGTTGTGCATATGCTGTGATCTGCCCTTTTTGTCATGAACAACAGATTCATTATAAATTATTCATTAATAAATATTAATATTTAAATATTTTTCTTTATATAGATAAGTACATAAACCTTAATGCCATACACAAGGACAGTAGGCAACTATGTACAGGAATTCCTTTATTCATTCTTTAGGAAAATCTATTGATTCAATATTTGGAATACATGTTACTCTGTGAAAGTTACACAGGAAAGTGTAATTTCATACATATATGCTCTAAGTATACTTGTACCAATACAGAATTTATTTCATGTTTTTTTCAAAGTGCAAGTCCAAATTATGAAGTAATGATTTTTTTAAAATGCTCATGTGAGTTAAATGTTAGAGCAATCAACTAAACAAGGTATTCTTCATATTTTAATATCAAGATATGTAGCTACCAGTTCACTTCTTAGAAGCCACACCCTCAGGTCCAAAACCTCAGCTTCCTCTTGCACAATAAATCCCTCAAATAAGGAAGTATAATTGCATAAAACAAAGGATCAAATCAGGTCTAGCACTCTTTTCCATTATATTTTTCCAATCCATGCATTTGGGGTTGAAGAATGACTGAAGAAAACCATAGAACATGAAAGTTGAGGATTCTAGACAGCAACCTGCTCCTGGTGTTTTAAAGAGTTCCCTTAAAAAAGAAAAAAAACAACTACCATAAAAATTCGAAATAAACAAGCACACAAAAAAATATCAAACTTGAAAAATATCTGGTGGTCTGCAACTCAGAAAAGGTAGAAAGTGACTGACTTCTCAGAGAAAACTGTAATCTTGTTATCAGAAACACGAACATATTTTTGCGACTTGGCATTTTTTTTCCATGTATTTGCCTGCATTTTTTTTCCCTGGCTCAATTCTCATTCTTCCCAACTTGCCTGCCATCTGAAAAGTTATTCCCAAAAGTATTCGCAGCCCCCACTGCAGAGTAAAAACAGTTCTTTCTAAACAGGTTTCCTGCCCTCTCTGCAGCCAAACATTTATAAAAGAAATACTATTAACAGGGAAAATGCAAAGAACAGCATAAAAAAATGGGTTATGTGCTAGCAGAAAATGTAGGAATTGGTGTTTCACTAACACCCCAGATACAAATATATCTTCTTTCCAGAGGCACCCATAGTTGTCTTCAGTTTCATTCACCATGGGATGATGTTTATGACAGAAGACCTATGACTGGAAGTAAGAACCTGATAGACAAAGAGTAAGAACAACTCAATATACTGATTAATAAGCCTTGGAAGGGCAGCTCTGAGATTTATTTGAAGATGATCAATGACATTTTCTTGTGAAAAATGAAATAACTGTTGTCATTGTGGGTGAAAATATGAAAATATATAATAATTTCACATGCTACTCTATAGCTTTGGCATTGTATACTAGAAATATAGTGCACATTTTTCTAAGAGATGGAACAGGAGTAACATACTTGAGTTGCTTCTATATATGTATATGTATATGTATATGTATATGTATATGTATATGTATATGTATGTGTGTGTGTGTGTGTATATGTGTGCGTATTTGTATTTTTATATATATATATATATATACACACACACACATTACTTGAGTGGGTATATGTGAAAGCTAGAAAGGTTTTTCAGATTTTCGTTCTGAACTGATACTTTCCTAACCGCTAGCAAGCGCCTGCAAAGTTTTAATAGGGAGGAGAAGAGCAAATTACTTATACTCTGCCTGGTGTGCTGAGGGACTCCTGTCTTCTGCAGCATCTAATGCTAGTAGCTCTCTAAAATGGGCCATTCGCGCATATCTGGTCCAGTATGGAAACTCCAAAGTACAGAAATAGAAACAAATATTTATAGATGCATGCAGTTTTAAGGGGAGAAGAAGCAAGCAGTTTAACAGCCTACAGAAAGGAGATTATTCACAGGCAAATAGGCTGTATTTAAATGGAGAACAAGAAAGATTAGGAAAAGAAATATGAACTGACTGTAGAGTGATACAGAGAGTTGATTATATAAATACATAGTCTCCAGAACAGACAACCCTTTCAAATTTTCATGAGATAAATTCACATTTTTCAGAGTAAAATGAGAGTTACTGCAGAGTTCATGCTTTTGATCTGTAAAATATCTAAAATACACTTCAGAGCACACAGTACTTAATGAAAATAACAATATCACAGTGCTCTCTTCAGTATAATTTTCTTAAGTATTTTAGTGTATGCTTTAAATGCTGGAGAAGATAAAAGCTGTAACAGACACAATTATTTCAGTGAAATAACTTACAGTGTCAGTTCTCAGAGCTGTCCAAAAAGTCCATCACAGGAGTAGAAAGAGATCTTAAAGGGATGCAAATCGCACATTTTAATTTTCTTCTGGTAAAACCCTATGACATATTTCAGAATTCTTCTATATAAAAGGAATTAATGACTTTCCTTTAATGAAAAGTATTGATTTCTTGAAGAGTACAGATTACAGGTACAGAAATGGCTTGATCAGGAACTTTATCATGACCAAAAAGTGAAACATACTTCAGGCAATGGTCCCATTTTGCTGTGACATGGGATGTCCTTGAAAATGTGTAGTAACTAATTCAGTTTACTCAAGTCTACCTCTTGGGTTTAGAGGATTGATCTTATATATAGACTCATCTCACTTGTAAGCAGGGAGAATAAAAAGGCCTAAAGGTTTGTAGCACAGGGAAAACTAGTAATTGGAATATTTTAGGCTCTTTATCTTTATGGAAATATTAATTCTGAGAACATGGCACAGAGTTTTTAGTCTGTCCCAATTTAGCCTGGTTTGTAATATGGAAATGTGGAAAATCCAGCAATGAATATGTTTTTTATCAAAACATGATGTACTCAGGGTGTCTCAGATGTCACTGCCATGCATCAAGTCTACCTCCAGGCTCAGCACACGAGCAGAGATGGTGCCCAGAGCTTCTCAATTGGAAAGTATAAGATCCATTAATTGCTGCATTTATTTAGTGGCCTAAGGCATGCCATTATGTCATGCTAACCCCTTCCACTGGCCAGCCTATTACCTGATTAATTGCTGGGGGGAAAAGTGATCTAATAAGGGTTTTGACTTTTTTTTTTTTTTTGTTTGGAGGTCTTGTTCAATTTGGGGGGTTTATTGCACATATATCTGGGTAAATGGGCTGGTAAGCATGTTTTGTGCATCTTTGAAATTAGTGCAATTTCATCTCTGTAGTTCATAGGACTTTATTTCAAACTGATGAACTGTAACAGAGCCACCAGCTATTTTTACTGCGTTTACCTGTGTTCATCTTATTTTTCTTCTTAAGAGACCTATCTCATTAGACTCTTCTTAAAACTGAAAATTATGTGTGTACTACATTTAGTCACTTGTGTGGCTCAGAGAGCAAATAACTAAACAGAAATTGGGGTAACTGCTGAAAATCATGCATTGAAAACTGTAAAGAAATATTTTCCGAAAGCTATTTTGTGATCAGACAGGCAGGAAAACACAAGATATCGCACAACTTTTTAGTGTAGATTGCTCCAATGAGAAAGAGGTCGAATGTGCTGAACATTTTCAGTACTTTGCTGGAAAAAAATTCGTAAGGTTCTTGCAACATAAGCTTATTCATGATAATTCAATATCAAATGTCAGAGCCAGTATTTCATTAATTACAGTAATTTCGCCATCATAAGCCGCACCTGATTATAAGCCGCACATGCGGATAGCCGGGTAGACCACAGGATTTGTCCATATATAAGTCGCACCCGAATATAAGCCGCGTATATATATTTATTTTTTTTTTAAGCGAGGATCCATGTGCGACAAAGTAACGAGTTAGTAACAGAATCGAGCCAGCACGGGGTTTGGTGTCAGGTGCTCAAGTTGCAAACAGTTTTCATAGACCAGCGAAGCCTTTAAAGGCAGCCCCAGGTGCCCTCCCTGGCCGGCTCTCACTTCTGGGTTGGCATTTCGCTGGGATTTGTCCATAAATAATCCACACCTGATGATTAGCCGCACTGCTGGGGTAGGCTGGATTCTTCAATGAAAAATGTGCAGCTTATAATCGTGAAATTACTGTAATAAAATAATCTATGAAATTATCTTATATTTCTATTTTGAATTTGTAGAATAATAAACTTCTGTTCCTAAATGAATGCACAGTGGTGTTAAAAGTTACCCTGATATTTAAAGAAAATAAAAATGGGTCCAGAGTCAAATAATCCCCAGAAGGAGACTATTTAAAATTCATTCCTGAACCTCTATTTTAAATAGATATATCTATAATGTAATAATAGGAGATTGAGACTGTTATGCAGAAGAAACTCTGAGAGAAGATGCATGAAGAAGAAGCTATAATGTTTCATATCAAATCTAAGTAGTCACATCCCCGAATTAGTAATGATTGGCAAGCCTGGTAACATGCACATAGAACCTTAATAAAATTAATATTTTGTTCCCTCATCTGTTATCCTGATCCTTTTGAAGCAGAAGCCAGCCTGCTAGGATGTCACTTAGGATTTCATAGCTGTTAAGGGGCCCCCAAGTTTGCGAGTACCCGGAGGTGGGTCTGTCAGCACCTATTTCTCAGAGCAAGTGCCCCCAGAGCCATGCCATGCTATGCAAGCTCTAGAGCCAGGCTGAATCACAGCATGAACAAGAGTAAACTTTTTTAAAAGAGAACAAGCTGAGAATGAGGCAGCTTATATATAAAAATGTTTTATAAGCAACTCCTCCCATCCAATTTGTCCTTGGAGTGAGATCCTTTGGCTCTAGACCTGATCCTAGTTCAATAACTCAGTTGCTTTTTGGGTGAGACTGAGATTGTGCTGAAGTTTGCACAATTCCCCTTTGGGTCTGTTGGGAAAAAAAATCTCATGACCCCTGGGGCCTGGCATCTTCTGCTCCCTATTTTTCCAAGCTGTCTTCCTCTGTCTGCTCTGCTGCAGGCTCCTGGTTCTTTGTTATCTTTCACATGCTTTGCCTGCCCTACTTCACTTTCAGCAAAGGTGCCCCTGAGCTATGCACATTTGCTCACTTTGGAGGGTTAAGTCACCCCTTTCCTCAAAAAGGCCCCATGCAATCCAGCAAGAAGCCAACTGGAAAAACTCTCAATCTCCTTCCCAGCAATTTACCATAGCTTTTGGGTAGAAACAAGCATTCTTTAACAAAATAAAAAGCAAAGGTACCAGATTATCAGCATCGCTCATTAACCTTATTGAGATCTTCCATCACTTGAGTGACCCCTTTGAATCTGCATTACCTATGCTGAAGTCTTGAACACTTAACTTTAGCCAATGGCAGAGACATTTGTTCTGCACTTTGTCCTCTCCATATACATATTGTTCAGTGCATCTGGCAGATACCACAGCTTTCTTCATGCCCTCCCTCTAGCAGAGACATTCCTGCTGACCATGTATTTAAACTGCTGCCACAGAGCTCAAGTGGGTTTTTCTGGACAACAGCAACTCAGCATATGAAATTCAACAAGAATGTCTCTGTACAATTATGAAACATAGCCCAAGATTATCACTCCAGATGTTCACTTTGGCAGACACTTCCCAGTTTGATCTTTGCTTCACATTTTGAGTTTGTACTTTGCTCCTCTTTCATTTCAGCAAGAAGCACCAAATTTGTCTCAAGTTTTAGTAAAAAACTATCAGTATGTGCACACCTAAGTGCCCCCACTCTAATGACAGTATATTCCTTCAGAATATCTCCAGAACTGCTTTTCCATTCATTGAGTAATTCACTAGCAAATCTTGCTTGTCAATACCTGTGCAGAAATACCTGCTTTTGAATAGCAGACACTTAATTCACATTGACAATCAGGGGCACTTTTGAATCTCATGAAATTGTTATCAAATGGAACAGTACATGAAACATTGTGAGCAGAGGAAGGAGTATTAAGAATGCAAGGAAGACAAATGCATGGAATGCATTTTTGAGGTGAGTTAAGAATTGTTGTGCTGCTGTATCTGCCTAGCTTGCCAGCACTCTTTAAACACAGGCACAATTCACAGACTGTCTCCTGCAGCAAGCACCGAGAATCCCAAGCAGCCATTCTGGTCTCCTCTCTCAAGCATTTGCTGAAATTATGCATACTTTTAATGAGAAAAAGACCAATTTTCACTACCAAGAGGTCAGTAATATTCTGTATTCTGTGTTCACCTTTCTTTTCCACCATGGCTTCACAGTATGTTATGTTTTATTAATGTCAAAAATGTAATTATTGAACTAGTCTGCTTAGAAAAACATATTTTTTAAAAGTTGGTTGATCCTGCTTATCTGTGTGTGCTATCAATTAAACAATTAAAGCTATGTGTCTCTGTCAAGTGCAGAATAATTCTCTCTCATTAATAAAGAGAATGATGCAGTAATGTTCAGAAGACTAAAGCACACACAGAGGTTGTCTGCAGTACCAGCCTTTGTTTAAGTACATCCAAGAAAGGAAATCAATATTCCTCAGGAGAGCATTTTGTTGGTACAGCTGCTGTTGCTAAGATTGGCTCAGTGTCATGTTCTCATTAATACAGTCTAATGGCAGTCCTAAGACTGACAATGTGCAGACAGACATAATGAATTTATACTAAAAACACAAAATGTAGAAATTCTAATTGCTTTGGCCTGATTGGCTACTTTAAATCTTTAAAGGATCATGTTTATAAATTATAGTTTAATGATATTATGAATCACAAAATTAAGTCCTTCTTTGTAGCAGTCATTAACATGAAAGCAATTGCTGCTGCACTTTGTCCTTTAAGAGCTACGGCACAAAAAAGCTGGCATGCTTGAGAGCATTTTGCATTTTAGAGCAAATTGTTACTATTGCAAGTAAAATGTTGGGGTTTCTTTATACAAGCATATTCGCTAGCATTAATGTAACTCTGAAGCCCATTTCTCTCAGAGGAAGAGACATCTCTCAGTGCCATTCTGAGAGAGGAAGGATCCCTGTGTATCAAGCATTATCAGTCCTCCTCTCTGTCTTTCTGAAGATGCCCTTCCTCATTCAGCTGTTAGTTTCTCTGGCTGAGCTCTGGAAGCCTGAGAGAAGCAGGCAAGAAACATGAAAAAAACTACTGGAGATAAAAAAAAATATATTATAATGATATGATAGGGAACATTAACAGAGGAAAAAAATTTTAAAAAATAAAAAAAGAAAAAAAAAAGAAAAAAAAAGAAAAAACAGAATCAAAACAAACCAAACTGAGACAGAAATTACATCCAGGCAGCACAGAGCTGACAGCCTCAAAATGAATGCTGATCAAACATAGGTCACAATCCTAAGAGAAAAACCTGTGGGAGAAATTTGACATCTCCCTCTGCAGAATGGCTACATCTTGAATTTAAAAAAATCCAAACAAAATCAAAACCAGAAAAAAAGACCCAACAAACTAAACATTTTAATGAGCTCATATAACTAATTAAAATCTTGCAATGAGTTGCAAAAGCGTCAAGCATACCCACAAGCATGATGTGCAAGCTGTATCCATTGCAATCCTTCCTGCCCCAGCTCTCAGTGTCTGAAGGAGCCTGTACTCTGTGTGATGCAGCACAGGACACCTTTTGCCTCCAGTGGCCTCTCTGAATCTTGGAAATCCTATAGCTCACACTGATAAGGGTAGTACATCAGGTTTTACTGTCATTTGTGCAAATTTTCTCCATTGTTTAGCAATGAGAAATCTCTACCCAGTAAAGATTTTAGTTAAAGCCCAAAACTGTACCTTACTAAAAGTCCCAAACTGCATCATGTCTATGCCTGTCAATAGCCAGACTGAAGTACAAAGTCTGTGAAGCAATTGACTCCACACTCTTGACTAAGATGGTGTTTTAGCGTCTGGTACTCCTCTGCCAATTATTTGACTTCCATAAAAATTTGTTTACGGAATTATTGCTTCAAGTATTATTCCATTTTTTAATTAGACAAGCTGAAATAAGGATGCCTTAGAGTGCATGACTTGGGCAATCTAAATTAAGCTGCTTGGGTATGTATACTGCCTAGTGATTGGACTGCAATATAGTATTTGCTCAGCGGGCCTGCTTGAGTCTCAGAAATGACAATGTGTGCCATCATCAGGTAAATTTACAGGTGGAATTTAAACATCACGGTATCATTTCATATCACCTGAGATTTCAGCATCCTGCCTTCAATGCAAGGCTTCACAGTATCTTACACCCATCACCCAGTCTCCCTATGTAAACAGGGGACTAAAACTCCAAAAGGAAGACACGGAAAGGCAGCACACTGGGCAGACAGCCAGTAGGAGTCATTAAGGACATGTGTATGTCTTACATTTCACTGCTTTTTCAAAAATAGATATTATTTTGAACTGTAGAGAAGTATCTCTGTGTTTCATAGCACTAGGCCCAAAATATTCTCTTTAAAATAGAAAGTAAAAGTGGTCAGGTCTTTCACTGGATGATTGAAAAAGGCTATTTCTCTCATGCTCACACTTCTCACAGGACAGCTTTGGGCTTGAATAACACACACTGAGGATATTATGCTTCTTCAAAGAAGTATAATTTGTAAAGAATTAGAAATCAGTGTTTAAATCTCACACTTCTCCATTGTTTATTTACTCCTGAACTATCAATGCTATGAAAAGACTGGTATTTCAGCTGTTGAGACTGGGCACAACCATATCAGAAAACATTTTATTTTAATATAAGGAAGGTTCCAGTTTTCTGTATGCTTACTGTGGGCATAGCAGTAGTCTTATTCTTCTAGATGTCATTTATATGGAAAGAAAATAGATAATTATTGTCTTGAGCTGAGCAATAGTCAAGCTGGGTGAAACCAGGAAACCAACAAAAAAACTCCTGCCATTAGAACAAATGGTATTTGAGCACCTTATCACACAAAGGGGAGCTGGCCAGATGCTCTGTTTTACTGTGCACCTGTCAGGGCACAACAAGAGACAGGATTCTGGGGAACCTGAGGTGGACACAGCTGGGCAGGTTCACAGATGTGAGCCAGCTCCAAGGGCAAGCCAGAAAGCACCATGAGGGCTGGAGCCTGGTTTGGTGGAGTCCACAGCCAGAGCTGTGGGGAGATACAGACCAGCCCTGCTGGGGCATTGCTGGGATGGGGGCTGATGGCTCTGGGGGGCTGGCATGGGGTTCTATGCTGTGGGAAGTGTGGCAAGCCCCAGAGGGTGGGCAGAGATGGTCAGAGTTGGTGGTACCCTCAGGGCTGTGACAGTAACTTTCTTTTGTGAGGATTTCTGAGAAGACTTAAGCAATGTGCTTTTGCAAACAGGGAAGAGAATTCCTTACATCCTGACAGAACTTAGTCTGTGAGTGCCACGTGTGGATGCTCACCGGAAAGACTTGAGGACCTGGCTCTTAATAATTATACCTGCAAAAAGCACCAACAGAAACTGGTATGAGCAGAAATTAGAGACCAATATGATTCAAATTTCTCCATTAAAACTGTGTCATAAGTGTTTTTCAGATTGGCAGCTGAAATAAAAATAAGCTTTGGAACTGAGTTTCTGTTGGTCATGTCTATTTAATGCACTTTAAAATATCCAAGGCAAGAATCACAAGTCCAGACAGGCATATCTTGGTTGTATTCCTATAATGAGGATGTCTTAGATATCCTTGGATTTCTCTGAATGCCTGTGTTTAGCAAACAGAACCAAGCCCTTAATATACTCTCTACTTTAAGAAAGCCATGTGTAAAATGAAGGTGGTAAATTATTGCAGAGTTTTCTTAAAAAAAATTCATGTCTCTGAAACTTGCAGATAGTTCAGTGTTTAAGAAATACTTTTGAAAGATATAATAATTTCTTCTGCAGTGTTTAACACAGAATAACAGATCCAATAGAGAGAAAAATAAACCATTGAAGAATTATCCTTTCAACTTTTAGATTATAGGTAATACTGTGCCATTGACATATTCTATTTCCTCCTTGGGACTTGTGCACTTTTATTCTAAGTTTTGCCCATTATATTTAAGATTTCACATTTCACTGAATTTTGTTGAGGAAGGGGAATTTTTTCTGCCATAATTTTTAACTTAAAATGTAATAATATGGAGTTTAAATTCACTTTAAATAATGTCAACTAATGCTTCAAAAAATGTCTTCAAAGGTTTGTAAAATATTTTTTTCTCATATTTGCTAAGTGATAGAAAGACTACAAGAAATATGGTAATTACACCAGTTCAAGTATTACAGATTAATGACACTCATACAGGCTTAAGTGAGAAAAAATTAAAAGCCCACACTATGGGGCAGTGACTTGGTCCAGGTTTTTCCCCTGATATAGATGAAAATTCAGTGATTTATTGCTTACACACTCCAAGAAGAGACTGGGTGGAAGAACTAGTCTGAACACACAGAGATTCGCTTATCAAACAGTAAGGAAAAAGATTTTGATGCAGAAAAATAATGTTTTTGTGATAAGGATTTTTTTGAGTGAGTTCTACTTGGTTAGAGAGAGTACTTTGGCCTGGTTGCTTCCCCTGAAAAAATTATTAGTGCGCTCAGTTGCCTTCAGTCCCTTTCCATTTCATTGCAGTGTAGCTGGAGACAGACCACCTGCAGAGACACTAATCCAATCTAGGCAAATGTTACAAAGCAGAGTGACAGAATTGTGGCTGAATTATGCCTCTCAAAAGACAGAGCCCCATCAAGAGTGCTGGGGAAATTTACAAACTGAATGCAATGCTCTGGCCAGAGGCAGCCAGACCAGGCAACTAGAGTTGCTGCCAGAAGAGCCTGAGGGATTAGGCTGAAAGGTGACCCCAAAGTACACTGTTAAAAAAAATAATAAATAAACAAACAAACAAATAAATAAATAAAAGATGTGGATCTTTTAATCTCACACAGAGTATGTATCACTGAACTGGGATAAAAGGTTTTTTAAAAAACCAAAGCAGACTGATTAAACAAAAGCCCCAAAGTGTGAACACACTTATCTAGATGAAGAAATATTTGTACAGAGCAGAAGATGCAGGAGGTGTTGGTACATCAGCAAACTGGGCTGGAGAGTGAGTCAGGGTACTTAACTGTAGCTTACACTTATTTTTCCTATTAGACTTTGTCACCACTGGGATAAAGCAACAAGGAGAAACACTGCGTTTTTGGAGGGGAAACAGAAACCCCACAATATTGTACTTATCCACATTTACTTTTCCACAACCATAGAAAACGCTGTAAAAATGGCAGAAGACAAGTTAAACACAAAAAGGCAGAGATAATCTGATTCATGATCCCCAAGAGAAACTTCAGCAGTTCCACAAGGGTTTGTTAATTCAGATCTATTAGACTGTGATGTTCAATGCAGTAATAAGAAACACAGATTCTCAAGGTAGAATTCATGGGAGGGACTTTACATCTGCTGCCAAAGGATCCCTGCAAAAGGCAGTTTCACAAAACACACCAGTGTATCCATTTGTAAGATTAAAAGAAAAAAGGACTCCAGGTTTTCAAGATGCCTGTTCATGATGTAATCCTTCACAATGAATCAAATTTGCTAGTGAATCCTTCTCAGGAGGTTAGTTACAAATTGTGACTAGCAACTAGAAAAGAATGACATCACCACTCTAGTATCTGAGCAACCAGCAGAAAAAAATTAGTAATAAAAAGGAGATACTTGAAAGCAGTTGGCAAATAATAAAACCAAGTTTAGTCAAAGCACAACTTCTGAGGGGTATGAATGCAAGGATTCTAGAAGCATTAGAGCTTGAGTACTGTAGTTACAATCTTAATACATCTGCCTGTACTGAAAGTGAGTCTTGCTGTTATATCCAAATAAGCAAAAGATAAGGCCTCATGAAGTAATTTTGTGATGGTTAAAAGCTATGAAAGTGTATGCTCTATGTCCTCAGATAACGTTTACTAGCTTGACAAAAGGACCTTGCAGCTCATCCTAATGCACTGTCTGTGTTTGACAGAATATAAAACAGATTTGAAAACACCGATTGCTGACTGGTTGCTTGATTGCAATTAGATAATGCAAAATTATTCTGCTGAGGAAAATTGCTTGGAAACTGCACTTATATGCAGGCAACATGGCCCTTCAGTCTCATCCTGTCCCCTAGGAGGCAGTGGGAACACATGGGCATGGCAAAGGCCAAAGAAAATTTTCTAGATCAGGCCTGAACTAGGAGAGGCTGGGGACTGCAGTTCAGGCCAAAGGTGAGGGGATCCTGGCAAGGGAGAATGGACAGCACAGGACAGCTGCTAGGAACAGCTTTCAGTGGGCAAGTCAGAAACAGCACACACTCCTACAGACAGCTTAACCAGACAAGACTGGATATGCTCCAGAAAAGACTTTCTGTAGAAATGTCTGACAAATGAGAACTGCTGCTGTTGTGTCACTAATTCTGAACAACCAGGGCTGTGCTTGTGTTAGAAAGATCATTTCACAACTTCTTCCACAAGCCCTTTCTGCCCCTGTTAGTCTTCAGTCTCTGCCTGTTGTCATCTGTAGCTGTAAGTTCTTAGTAACAGGGGCTGGGTCTGTTTGTGCATGTACTGATTGTCTCTGGTCCCTGCATGCTCATGAAAAGTTGAAAAAATATATTAACAGCAGGAACCACTTACCAAAACCTTGAACTGAATTTTTACTCTCAAAACACAAAGTAAACTTGCTCTTCATATTAATTGTTTTAAAAGGAAAAAATAATAGAGGAAAAAAAAAAAAAGCTGCCTTGTTTATAATGAAGAAAAGGTGCACAAAGGTGAATGACAGTTCCCACATGTTGGCAGGCACAATGAAGGCAGAATTTAGAAGTGGCTATAAAGGGTCCTATGATGACATTAAGCTAATTGATGTGGATGACACTGAAAAAACTACTCTTTTATTGCATTTTCCTACTCTTTTAAGTGTCTCTCTGAATAACTACCTTTTTTTCTTTTATTTATAAAAGAAACAGAGGACAAAACCAAAACAAAGTGTCTGCAATGTCATGATATAAAGCTGAATTTTCCTTTTTGCATTGGTCAGTGGATTTAATTAGAGGTAGTTGATCCAAAGTATTCATGTTAACATTTTTAAGCTGATTTTTTCCTAAAGAATTATGCCATTAGTCAAGCTTACTAAATTTTATAGATTCGTACCAGAAATACTCAGGAATTAATTTTCAGATATCATGCTCCCACTCTTTTCCTAAAAGTTTGTATACTAAAGCACCAATTTACCAATGTGATTATGGACTTTGGAACAGATTATGTAAGCAGCAGAAGAGCTTCCTCTTCTTGCTTTAAATGATGAAAATTTTATTTCTTCGACATGTATCGCCATTTTCTATTAAATACATGGATATTTTCTTACACATAATATCATTTCAAGAAACTGCAAGGATTTCAAAACCAACATTTTTAAGCTGGGCCTGTTTGTGCAGTTCTTTTAACTGCAATCACTTGTTTCATATTCTGACAGCCAGTGTTTTACAGTAGCTTGTGTTCACTTAATGTTGTGTTAATCAACAAGGTGCAAGAAACTAGGTAAGTTAGGTCTGTGTAGTGCTCTATTCATTTAGTGTTGTGTCTCTATTCAATCAGATTTAATATCCTTTGAATGTTCCCGTTCATATCTTGTTGCAGCTATTATCTTGAGATGCCAATAAATCAGTGATCTACAATTGATTTATTCATTCTATGCCACTGAAAAATTATGTAACTTTTATGTGAAGCTATTGCAAATGTTGCAATTAAACAAAAAAAAAGAATATATACTTAAAACTGAAATGTTCTGCTGAGACCAGACTGAGACATCTCAGGTTTACACATTCCCTGTTGTGTTTTGGCTGTGCAGAGATTTCAAAATTTGATGTACAGATGAGATGAAACAAGAATGGAACAGCATTGCCACAAATAAAATAATTTCTTCTTCCTTGTGAAACCAAAACATGTCCTACATGGCCTGACAGCCTGTCTACCACCAACTCTGTTTAAATAATGCTGTTCTGAGCACAGCATCCTTCACTGCCACGCCTGACTCAGTATTTTCATTTAATCTGATTTCATGCTCAGACAGACTTTGCCACATTTCCAAATATATTCAAATGCACCTGAAAATACCTACTTCTTGCCAGGCTTCTCAATAGCATGCAGTAAACACAGGATACAATAGTGAAGATAGTGAAATGTGTGCTGCTAGCATTTTATCACAAGGCAGACTCCTCTTCCTGTGGCTCCAACAATCAACAATGTAAGCATTTTGCTTTTTGAAGCCGAGGTGTTTCTGAATATCCACAGTCTGCTCATTTAAAGCAGGACATGACTGTTTTGGCTGATTCACTCCATTGTTGGACTGTGAACCCCTCAGGATCACACAGTAGTGAGTCAGTCATTTGTAAATAGGAGAGAAAAAGGCCAAATGAATGGAGAGAACCACAGGCTTCATTCTTGTGATCAAAAGCCTCAAAGAAACTATGCAAAGGGAGCATAATTATTTACTGAACAAAACTTATAACATGATCTTTCCTATACAACCTCTGCAGCTGGCCTTACCCACTATTGAACTAAGAAATAATTTGCACCTCAGTAAAAGATAACACACACTTGGGAGTCTCCCTTTGGGAAAGGAGAATGAGCTATATACTCTTTTTTTTTTTTTTCTGAGGGACTTCATCATGAGCTTTTTTTTTTCAAAAAGAGAAACCTGATTTTAGGTCTATTTCATGAGCAAAAATAATGTGTTGGGTTTGCAGGCCTGAGCACTGAAACAGCACAGGACAACTTACAGCAGATGATTACATGCTTACTACAAGCAGAATCAGGCTGAGGGGACTTAAAAAAACAACATTGCTAAGAAAGGATTTTTGCAAACACAAAGCTAATGAGACTAATTGGTATTATGTCAGATGTATAATGTTTCAGTATATTGTTTTTTGGCAGTGGTGGTTTGGTTTTCCTGGGCTCAGAGCCCAGTTTCTGTTTAATTTTCTGTAAGGTTTCATAGCAGCCTAGACTTACAGAGCTGGCTTGCTTGCAAATAACCACATATCTCAGCACACATATTGATTAGAATTTGAACACACCCAGAAGCCTGTTGGATGGATCTGCTTATGACATTCTTATCAGAAAATTCTTCAAACCAAAGAGAATTTTTCCTATAAAAGAAATTATAAGGTTCACCAAAAAGAAGCTAGATGGAATTAAAAATTAAAAGGTTTCTTTCACATATTAAAAACACATTGACACATCATTATGACTTTGAGCCCAAATCCTGTCTCAGTTCTGAACAATTTTGTATGCCTTCACTAACCTTGAAGATTCATTAGGTCTAAAGCAAGATATTAAACTCAGCAGAATAATTTTTTTCCAGGATGTCAGCAGTCTTCTAGGTCTGCACTCTCCCAGACGTCGTGTTGGAGGCAAAGGGTCTTCAAGGGGAGTTTCCTGGGGCACTTAGGAATAACTCTGGATAAAAGCCACTAAAATCCATTTGGATCTGAGCTAATACCTCTGAATTGAACTGAACTCTTTGGGAAATGTAGTGCCCCAGGAAACTTGTGTGGCACAAGCCTGACTGCTCTCTGCATCTGCACAGCACCACAAATCTGTAGGTGCATATTTGCCTGCAACTCTATGTGGAGCTCAAGGCAGCAAAACTGAAAGGTCTACATGCAATTCTACACTTCCTTGAAAATTCTGACCATTATTTATAATAAAAAGTGAATATATCCCTCAATAGTGCATTTATATTTACACATATTCATCTTGTTCTAAAAGCTCATTGATTCACAATTGTGCAATTAAAGTCAGGTAAAGGATGAAAAATAATGAATATTTAAATATCTGGCTATTGTAGCTGTGTAGGTCTTGTGCTTGCTTCCTGTGAAAGGTATATTTTTTAAATTTTCTTTCCAGAAAAAAGTAACAAAATGGCAGTAGGGTTCTTGGAATTGTTCATAGCAGGAAATACATATAAGGATTTTGCAAGCAATATTTGTATGTGTTCAGTCACAGAGTGCACTTTGGCAAGTTCAAGAAAGTAATGCAAATCCCAGTTACAAAACATAAAGATAAGATTTCTAATGGATACAAAGCTACAATTATGACATGGGTGAAAATGAAGAATTCTTGATCTGCTAAGACTATTTACAGAGGAGGGAAAAAGTTGTTACATATAAATGTATTTAAACTGTTATGATCCAAATCACGCAAAATCATTTGGAATGAATGTTCTTGTGAGACCTCAGCTGGAGTACTGCATCCATGGCTGGGGTCCTCAGCAAAGGAAAGACACAGACCTGGCTGGATTTAATCCTGAAGAGGGCCACAGAGATTAGAGGGATGAAGCATCTCTACTACAAATAGAGGCTGAGAGACTTGGGGCTGTTGAACCTGGAGAAGGCTCTGGCTGACACCTTATTGCAGACATTCAGTGCTTGAAGGGGGTTTATAAAAGAGGAGGAAGAGTGACTTTTTCCATGGGCAGATAGTGACCACACAAGGGGTAATAATTTAAAACTAAAAGCGATTTAGATATGATGTTAGGAAGAAATTCTTCATTGTGAAGATGGTGAGGCATTGGAACAGGCTGCCCAGGTAAATTGTAGATGTACCATCCCTGGGAGTGCTTCAGGGCAGGTTGGATGGCACCCTGAGCAACCTGACCTATTGTGTGGGACCCTGGCACCTGATCTTTGGATGATCTTTAAGGTCCCTTCCAAACCAAGCCATTCTATGATTTAGGTGGCTGTGACTTGGGTCACATTAAAATTCTTTATTTGTCTCTTCCTTTTCCCTTTGCCCACCATGTCTGCTCATTTGTTTCATATCATCCCTCAGTGACTGCTTATAATAGAATCCATTAGAATAGATTCCATTTTGCACTGGGTCTCCTTTATAAGGATTTTCTGTTGAATCATTTTAGTTTGGTGGCCAGTATTTGCCACCATAATAAAACACGTCATTCACTTTATTATGCACAGATATCTTGGTTGTAGCTGTTTAGAGCATCCTGACCTCTGATTTCACTTTTCTGTTCATGGGAGTTATAACAATTGTATGTAATAATAATGGAGTAGTGTGGTGAAAATTAAGGAGGAAAAATACCCATTCTTTTTTTTCTTTCCCAGAGAGACTTCTAGGACCATTAATAGTATATAATGCCACTGATCTCTCCTCTGCACTAGCTTTCATTACACAAAGTCACCTTCAAGTTCCACAGCAAAGAAGAAAACTCTTAAACTAAAACACTTGCACTACAATATCTTTTGATTTGAAATGTCTTCAGCTAAGACTTTTCTTATTCTTGTGGCAGTTGGAGATCATTATCCTGAAGCTGCAGTCTGATCCAGAGTCTGTCATCTTGCAATATTGAATTAAAATTAAAAAAAAAAAAAAAAAAAGAAAAAGCTAGAACATTTGAATACTATTATCTTCAGACTATTATTTCTATAAGTCTATCATATAATAGGCCAAAATATGCTTATATTATATTACTGTAAATATTGTTATATAGAGAGTATATTAAGATATGCTTCTATTAAATCACATTAAAAACTTTCCCAATAGACCCAAGGGATTGTTTCTTGCTTGAATATCAAAGAGGAATATCTTTCCTAATGATGTCTTTTCATCCTAAAATTATACATAAGAAAGAAATTATTTGCTACAGATATTGACAATGATTGTGTCAGAGAAAGACAAAATGGCTTCAATGGGTTCATGACACCCAAAACAATGACAGGCAGATAAAAATAAGACCAGTGACGGATAAAATATATTGGGTCAGTAGCAACCAAGGGTCATTAAGCACATCACTCCCCATATAACATAGAATCATCCAGACAATTAAATTTATGATTACAATTAATTCTAATTGTCCCCATTGTTGACAGCCTCGGTAAAGAAACCAGAGAATGAATTACATGTTGAGCATACCACAGGTCACTATAGATACACACTTACAAAAAACTTTGCTGTATTTTCCTTGCTAATACGTTCCTGTAGATGTTCTGTTGAGAAGATTTCTACTTCTAATGCACAATCACTAATCAATTAAAATTCAATTAAAAATAAAAATAGAACTCAAAAGCTCAACATCCTGCTAGCTGAAAGGCTTTTGGGTTTTGGTTTGGTTTTTTTTCACCTTCTCATTTCAAAATCTTAGATAAATTCAATTGGCAAAATCACAGGGAGGAAAGGAATAAGAAAGTATGTTATTTTTTTCAAAATGTATGTACTCTCAAATCAAGCTGCACATACTGCTTAAACTGACAGGCAGGTAAAAAAGGTTTGTCTAGTTCTCACTTTCTTGATGCTTTATCTTTGAGCAGCTAGAAACTACAAACGTAAAGTATTATAAGAGACACATAAAATAGGCCCTTTATTAGGCACTTCCTGAGTTTATGACTCACAGACATTTTAGGGGTGGATTTTTTCTGCTTTTCTGTGGAGATTTTATTTTATTTTGTCCTTTCTAACTTAGGGGCAACATAAAATGGGAAATTTTATGCTATTAAATATAATGAAAAGCTTAGGTCATCACTTTGAATTGATTACCTCATCCTATATTTTGTGCACTTCACTTTTATCCTTTTTGGTATAAAGATATGCTTCAGTTAAAGAAATGTCCTATTATTCATAGTTTAATAGTGTTTCGGGGCATCATGGTGACATCTAAATTTTGTAAAAACATATAGGTCCTGTCCCTTCTAATCTCAAATTAAAATCTGGGTGATGATGTCATAATTGTGTGGTCATAATCTCAAGTAGAGCAAATCAGTTCTTTTTTTCTTAATTGTTCAGCTTCATTATCAACCTTGCACCTCCAACATACCCAGTACCAGCATGCTTCTTATGACACAAGGTAGCACATGGAAAGGAATTTTTCATTTATTGTAGTAACTTAATTTTTGAACCATACACAGTAGCCATGCTAATATAAATAGCAGTTCCCAAATCCCCTAGCAACAAGAGAATCACAGAAAATTTACATTTCCTTCTCTATTTATGTCCTTTATTTAGACTGTAGTAACATAACGTAGGTAAACCACGTGGAATGTTGTTCATATCAATTATTTCAGTGATGACTCAGCTGGAGACACAGCACCTTCACACAGATAAGACAAATTAAAATATCTGCTGCACTGACAGAAAGCAACACCCCCAGTTTGACTGTATTTCATTCTTTCACGCCTGCTAAGCTGGAACCACTGTGGTAAAAAATATCTGAGGGATGTTTCCAACAACAGTCTAGTTTTCAGAGAAGGGAGGTAGAGTCAGGGCTGGAACACAGGTTCAAAGTCCTTCTGAGAAAGAGGACTGGAAATGGGGATGGGGACAGAGCTGCCTACGGGGTGTTCCTAAGTCCATCCAGAAAATCCAGTCCATTAGCCAGGACAGCAAGGGAGAGAACCAGGACTCAGGTCCACCTAAAACAGACCTGGATAAGTTACTGACAGTCCCAGGCTGGGCTGAAATGAGCAGCATGGAAGGAAGACCCAGGAGTGGCTAGGCAGGAACAGTCAGGGCTGCTCAGGGGTCACATTGTTTCAGTGGTTTAGGGTAAGGGAAGACAGTAAAAGATGTATTCACTTCCAGATGTAAAAGACTGCTAAGATAAATTATTGATGTACAAGATAATATTTTCCATTTTATTAAGAGTAGTAATTAGTTCTCAGCCAGGATGCCCTACAACTTTTCTGCCTTTCATAAAATAACTATTACCTGGTAAACATCCATATCCAAAATTTATTAATTTGCATTGTAATATTATAAAAAATTACCTTCTATTTCATTTTAGCAAAATGGTTTCTCTTTTAGACCTAGTATCCATGAAGAAAATAAAATTCAAAAAAGGTAACAAAATGGTGTTGCCTTTGTAAAGGATTTGAAGTCAGCCTGTCTCAGAGTCTGATATTGATATCTAGAAGAAAGGACAGTTGACTTTTGGTACAGTTTACCATAAGATGCCATTGTATGACATGTGACAACCAAATGGTGCAGCATCTTTTCTGCAGAACTGTTGGCTTTATTTTTTAATCAATAAACTGCTATATTGACATTAACTGAACTTTATTTTTGGTGAATTTGTTCTCACCTTACAAGAGATTACACCAGGACTAAAGCTTTTGGGAAGTCCACATCACTGACTTTGCTCTGCAGTATCAGTCCTGAGACAGTAAATCACACTTCCAGAGCTATGAATAGGGCATCGTCTATCCAGATCTAAATTCACATAACAAAAGCAAATTGTAATAAAATATGGACTCAGTATCTTCTGCAAATATAATTCAGGTCCGTGCAATATTTATAGAGGGTCTCTAGTTTTTACCACCTTTGATGGTTGATCTGTGACTTATGTGTAATGAGTACTGATGTCTGAAACAAAGGAGAGACATCAACACAATGAGTTTTATCCTCTTGTGGGCTATAGACTAGCTGTTCCAAGCTTTAAAATGATTAGTGTGATTTTGTAACTAAAGATTGACTTTCTCTTCCTCCAAAAGAGATTCACCTAAGCTAAGGATGGAAAAGCACTTTTCATAAGGAGAAAATTAAACAAGAGCAAGTTACATTGTCTCTTGGCATCCTTTTTTCCCAGTTTTAAAGTATCAACTGGATGATTCCCAGAATTAAAAAATATGTCATTTGAGTAGTGATCTTCACTATTTTCAACTCTGAAAAAGCTGACCTCACCGTACAGGCATGCAGTCCAAAAATCATGGTACTGAAATAGAGTCAAAAAAGTGATGCATAAGGTCTTGGTTATTTTCAAGTTCTTTAAGGTCTTGATTATTTTTGAGTTCTTTAATATGGTCTCCTATGTTTTATTGCTTTCAGTTGGTATTGGCTGTGAGTGGACCTTTACAAAAGTTGATAGAGGATGTACTGAGTGCTGTTACACTCTGCTCTCTTGCCTCATTTTTTTCCATCTAGGGACAATAACAACCTTAATTTCCTGGTTTAAATTGGAATGTGCTGTTCATTAGATAAGGATCAATCTCTTTCAGTCAGCCAGTGGGGACAATCTACAAATTTGGGGAGTAGAAAAGTAGAGCAGTATTTAGCAATGTGATATTTTCAAATATGTTTATGTTTGGAAAGAGCTATTTTCTACTGTAAAAAATGGAAAGACGATTTTGAAAAGTATAAACACATTAATTAGACCAAGAAAATTGAGTTGTGATCTCAGATCCACCTGCAATAATAAACACAGCCATTTCCACAGGGTTCTATGAGTTTGTTCAAGAAAAGGAGAATGTTGCTAAGTATTTAAGAAGGGATTTCTATGCAGAAAAAGGATGCATCATTTCACCTTCAAAGATGTACCTCCAAAAAGGTGAGGCCTACATAAAATTGTTTCCTAAGAAAAAGTACATAATCGCTAGATCTCCAGAAAGAAACAAATTTAAAATTCTAATAAAATTATTGCTTGTGATAGAATGCATCATGCCTGGTTTTTTGCTTATTTAATTAGGGTTCCAAATGTATGTTGTACAAAAACAAAATAAAATAATTTTGAAATTTTACAGCATGTGTACATTAATTATTCACCTCAGGCCATCAGGTTTATAGTGTCTATTTACCTAAAAAATAGCAGAGAAAAAGAAATGTCAAAGCTCATTTTATGCAGCTTCTTCCATAATTCAGTCTACTTTTTCTTCAGTGTTAAACTAAAAATATAATAGATTCTTGAATTGAAATCGTGAAGCAAGTGAGTTCTACAAGTTGCTACATTAAGTGAAATTACACTACCTATATTTGTCCAATCACCATAAGGCTGATTTGTAGTACCTGTATAGCCAGAAATCTGACCTATTTTGCTGGAAATGCAGGCAAGTTGAATATAATTCTACTGTTGAAAAGCACAGTTAATAAGGTGTTTGTGTCTTCATGTATTCCACTTGCCTCCTGCTACTGTGTTCTCCTCTGCCATGGTGCAAATTGCACTTTCCCCCAGAGCAGGAACTTCTGTATCCTCTCTATTTTTTCCCCAGCCATTTGAGGGTGTAACCTAGGCAAAAGCAAGAATTTTTACTCCCACTTTTCTAAATTGTCAACCTTATCATTAGGAATAAACCTCAGCAAAACTGTGCCCACTAGACAAGGAACTGTTGACAACAGTTCGAACACAATGGAAAAGGAAGATAAATGCATGTTGTATTTTCTACCAAAGGGATTTTTCTCTGTCCTACAATCCCAGCCGTCATGACTGTACTACAGCCTTGAGTAGATTAGAGAGATGTGCAAGCATGTTCATACCTCAAGCACAAATGATAGTGCTTTGAATTAATTTGATCACTTATTTCCAAGGGTTCTGTAGACATTAATTACCACCCAACTCTCAGATAGGTAGTGAGCACATTTTCATTTGACAGTCCCTCACCAATTTCAGAGGGATTGTTGTCCAAACAAAAAGAGAATATTCAAACCAATTTCCATTTTATGTCTATCAAAGTCAGGAAATTTGGTTTCAAGAAACTGCAATGTGGTCACTTTCCATGAAGGTCAGGACAAAAAATTGTGTCACCAAATTCAGTATTACAACCTAGATCAACCATGCGTCAGTTAGCAAAAGAGTTTGAACCTTCTAGCATGTAAGATCCAGACAATGCCTACTCATATTGTTGCACACCTTAACGTTTTGGTTTATTTGATTGCTGTATTGTTTTTTTGGTTTGTTTGGGGTTTTTTTTTAAGTTGCTTTGAGTTTTGAAAGCCTTGTCCTAAACATACAGTCATGTTCCACTTTACTGTGTTTTGAAATTTAACTGACTGCACCAGAATTAATCTGACATCTAACAGATGGATGCAATCCAGCACCTATGCTCTGAAAACAACTTGGAAGAGGCTGTGCAGTTCTGAAGATTTTGGGAAGCTGACAAAGTTTTTCATTACAAGATAATGCCTTTAAAAATGATGGAAAGGATATGGGCTTCCAATTTATTTCTCCCAATGAATAAGGTAAATGCTTTTGTCTCTCTATATTTAGCAAGTAAGATGCAAGCCTTTCAGTCTCAATCAATGTTTTCAAATCCTAATCAAGCTGATAATGGATTTATTGTTATCATATCATATCATATATTCTTACAAGACTGTACACCAAGGAATCCATGACTGTATTTTCAGTGGGATGGTTCACTAGTTCCAAGCACATTGAATTTGCACAACTGTGGCTAGAAATTTCTCAGAACAATCAAAAACTATATTCTCTAAGTCACAGAAGAAAAGAAGAATATATTTCAACCTACTGTAGACAAATAAAGCTCCTGTGGCAAGATTTTGTTTCTTGAGCTCAACTCTTAACAGAATATTACTCACACATTGAGCAAAATATTTAAATATAAGATATAGGAGATAAAAACTAACACTCGATGCAAAATAGTAAAGTCAGCAAAGAACTATAAGCTCAAGTTATGACCCATGCTTTTAGGTAGAATGGACTTCCAAAAACTGTTTTCTTATATCATATGCAAATGTTCAGAATCAGGCAGACCAGGAGCTGGTAAGTATTCTTATAGTGAGTGCCTTGCATCACAACACCATTACCCATCCAGCACACTTGCCATGCAGCAGAGCATTACATCTTTTACACAGTTCTTCTCTGAGAGGAATCCTTCTGATTTATTAATTACTGTGATGTTCCAGATATGATCCATTGAAAAGAATTGCTCAGGCATGTCAAGTTGCGCAGATATTTAAGTTTGCTTGTGGTAGTACTTTTCTGCCACTGTTAAACCTCTACATGTAATTAATCAAATTATGCAGCAATATGAACCAGATTTTCAAAATATCTCAAATAATAAACAGGGAGAGAATTTTAATGTATTCCCACTGTGAGATTTTGAGACAGATTATGAAAACCTTGCTAGTACAGTAGCCCCCCTGAAATGCTCTAAACACTCACTTCAGAGCTTTGGTAGCTGCAAAGATCCTCCTTGAAAATCTGGCACAAAAGTGAAAATGAATAACTTCTGGAAATCTATTCTATAAGAACAAGTATTCCTTAAACCAGCAAATTAAGATGTGTTGAGATGAACTGTGATCTAATACTAGCTCATTTTGCAAAATATTTTTTGGGAAAGAGCATCCTGGCAACACAATCTGACATAAAAATCACTTGATATATGTGATGCAATAACTGCATAGATCCACCATGAAACTCTATCATACCACTCTTTAGAGACATTCAGAAACATTTTGGGGAGCACTCAGTGAAATCGTGCAAATGGCCCAAATTTGAAAGCATATTACTGTTTTTATAAGATGATTTAAAATAAATTTTTATAGATTACTTTTTTTCTATTTGTTTCTTTTCTGAGATTTCATAATCTGAAATATTTTCCATCCTGGAATGTATTTTGAGTCAGATGCTGAAATTTAATTTGTAGTTTCATTTTTTATAAGAGCTGCATATTTATGTTCTTCTGAGAAGTACTTTGGAGATTTTTCAAGACAAGCACTTGACAATGTTTTCATTTGTGCAATATTTGAAAGATACCTGAGCTGCAAGAAGAAAAAAGAATAAACTCCATTTTTCTTTCTTAAATTCCTCGTTCTTAAAGAACTGCTTTGCACTCTCAGATGTTATTAAGGACTTTTCAGGATAGACTACTACATACTGAAAATATTATTTGAATTCCAATCTCAAATGACGAGTCTTTTTAAGACATAGAAGTCACTCTTGTTGATTATGTATTTTCTAAAGAAGAAACAGAAAAAAAGAGATAGCACAAAAACATCCCTCTGATTAGTTCTGTACTTAAAAACATCCAGTCTGATTGGCTATTATTCTTCTTATGGTTTTATTTTTTAAACAAGTTAAAAATCTGATCCTGTGTTCAATGATGAACAACTACAGTTGCGAAAGTACAGAGCAGTCACATTAGACAGTTACATATCACAGAGAACTGTTATGCAAGAAATGTATTGTTTGATAAAAGCCCCAAAGCAAAGTGCTGTATGCATTGCTGCCTTATGCTGGGTTAGAGTTTTAAATCATAACTTCCTCTTTGTCTGATAACACAGAGGAAAAAAATTCTTTGCTTAATAGATAAGGATGCAACTCTCTTTTTTAATACAATGTTTTTCTTTTGAAAATATGCCTCTTGTCATACAAGATCAACAAGCAAAATACAGAGGTTAAAAGGAATAAAAAAAATTTTTGAAGTTCATTCATTCAAGAAGCAAACTAAAATTTCAGTTTCTTTTCCACCTTATTTTTTTGAACTCATTTATTGGTGATGAAATGAAGCAGACAGAACCAAATCAATAACACCATAGTCAGCTGTGCAGCAGAAATTAAAACTGGACTTCATTGTTCAAAAACATGCCTCAACCTTTTTACCTGTCTCTGAGGTAAAAGAGTAAATGAAAGCTTCTATTTTGGTCACTGGCCTTTCTAGGGCTGACAGCAACCATGGCAATTTTCTTCCATACACTGTGAGTCATACAGGCTTATAGGAAGATGTTCAAGCAATTCAACTTTGTGTTCCTCAGATTGTTTGTCTGTGCTATGACTGAGGTCTCAAATTGCATTTAAAACACGACCTCTAAATCCATGTGAGACCCATCTACTCACGGCAAGCTGAAGACACTGGCAATTATTTTGGATACACTTCAGCTCACTGTTTTTCATTCAGATGGTGAGACTTTGTGAATCTATTCTCACAACAAATTTGTAGGGCACCTGAAGCATAGGCCTATATGCACCAGGATAATTTGTCTCAGAAAGAATAAAATGCAGTGATATTAATCCATTCTTCAATAGAGACTAAAGGAACTTGAAAGAGAGGAAAGAATTTCAGTCCCATTCCTATGTTCCTTCAGATAGTGCAAGTGAAGGGAATTGCCTTCCAAACTGGAAAAGTTCAATTACCCAAAGGTGCTTTTTCTTTCATAGGGAATCTTGAAATTCCAAGATGCTCTGTAACTTGATTCTGTGTCTAGGCTCTTAATTTCTATTCTCTGTCATTTATATTTTGCAGGAGCACTATTGAGGTAGTTCCCTGTGTCTTAGTACTACCTGAGTATGCTAACATAAGGTATTACTGCCTCCTCACAAGATGAGCATATAACTAGTGGTTATCACCCTTTGTTTCTCTAAACCACTGTGTATAAAAACACTTCATACTGATTGAGTTTCATACCTAACAGGGTACTCAAAGATCTAGTATAAGCCAAACTCTGGAGCTGTCATAGTAGGACCATCAAGATCCCTTTTTCCTCTTCTTCCTTAACACCCACATTACAGAAAATATCCTGAATGCTTTTTTAGATATAGTCTGCTCAGATGACAGCTGGCCACTGAAGTGTAGAGATCTCCTGCAGAAGGAGTCAAAATACTCATGAAAATTGTTATATTCTTGTTTTGCAGCCAGGCAGCACAGAGACTTGAATACTTAGGAGTTGCCTAACCATCACATTTTTCTGAGGATGTATCTCTGTCTTTTTTTTTTCTGAGGATGTATCTCTGTCTTTTTTCTTTCCTTTAGTAAGCATTGGTCAACTGAAGCATGAATCCTGATTGACAGCTTTCTTCTTCTTCTTCTTCTTCTTCTTCTTCTTCTCCTTCTTCTTCTTCTTCTTCTTCTTCTTCTTCTTCTTCTTGTTCCTCTCCACTCGTTATGATGAGCAAATTGAGCTGATTTAGTCACACAACAAAACTTTTATCTTGTTAATCTTCTTCCAGTTATGCTTTGACACTCAAAAGCTCTTAAAAGACGTAGCCATCTGGCTACAATTCCACCTGAATCTGACTTTTCTAGTTTTAAACTGCTGGATTCAGACAAGCCATTTTTCTTGGATTTCATAATTAGCTTATGTGACTTCCAGTTGTTTCTCCACAGGACTAAAAAGCCTCCATTCACAGAGGCACAAAGGGCATCAGATGGATTATGGAGAAACTGCACTGCACAGTGATTGGGTATTCCCAGAAACCCAGACTTGGATGACTGAATTTTCTGCAGTGCTACCAGAAGTGTATTTTAAAATCAAAATTATTTTGTAATGGGAGGATAATGGAAATGGGAGAAAAAATTAAAAGTGGAAATTTTAAAGACGATAGTCTGAAAGTTCCAACCTTGATACATTAAAACACCAAAACAGGAACATTAACAAGACAGCATTTGCAACCAGTTTCAGAAGAGCTGAGTAGCAATGTGTAAGGTAAAAATTATTTTATTTTTCTGTTTTGTTTTTTTTTTCTCCCAATAAAAAAATATTTAGCACACTTTGTATAAAAGGGGTTGAGGAACCACTAGAACTTGAAAAGGTCTTGAGTTTCACAAGAGAAAAACATGTAATCTAAAACTCCTCACCCACTGGATTCCTCATTCCTAAAGCTGAAGAGAAATTACCCCAGAAGTATAGTAGTTTAGGAAAGGAAAAATAATAATTTCCTTCTGACTAGAAAGACATATTGCATATATGAAATAAATTCAAGTGAAAGAGCTAGGACTTCAAATTTAATGGCAAGGAAAAACTTCTTCACTTCAAGAGGAAGAGGAGATTATTTTCTAAGCAGAGAAGAAATTCAAAGTAGATTACTGCAGACTTTTCCACAGCTTAGGTAAACCAAGCACTTAAAAGTGATACAGAAAACAGAAGTAAAGCTGAAAAAATTTGGGAAAAGTACATATGCTGTGAATATCCTCAGCATAAAAAAATAACCAGAGTGGTGGGAATGTCAGCCCTTTATATTTTTTCACATTTAAAATTATCTAAGAATTGGTAGATTTTATATAATCATGTTATTGAATAGCAACCTTTTTTCTTTCTTTCTAATATTTCAAATTAGATCCAAAAGCAAGACTCCCAACTTTTTTAAGCAGTGACATCTGAAAAGTAAGCTTTTTAGGAAATGCATGCTTTCATGCCACCTTTAAGTGTAGTACTGTTTCTGCTGATAAAATTGCCGTTGGCAGAAAAATAGGTCTGAAGCAATTTGAATGTGAGGTTCTGGTTTTGCAGTAAAGGCTGTGTGAGTATAGGTGGCAGTCATAATATTTCCTAAAGGAGTGGTCCACCATGACCCTGGAATTCAGGCTTTAGCTTTTTTCTTCTTAGCACAAAGCCACCTCCAAACAGAAAATTTTGTGGGGGTGTGAACATACAATGCCATAAGAAAGAAAAAGGTATTTATGCCAGATTTAGCAAATTGGTTGGTAAAAAATGCTTTAGTTAAACTAATCAAATTAAAATGATTAGACCACATGAGGTGATGATGAAAGAAAATTCAACAGCAGTGAATTTAAGGGAAACTTAGGTTTCCATTAAGAAAAATACACACATGCAAATTATAAATTATGAAAGATCCATTACTACTTGCTAGAAACCAAATCAGGAGTCAGTTCCCTTCCTTCACCCTTTCTACAGCTGAATCTTTCGTAGCATAGTCAGGAAAGCCCAGAGTAAATAGAAAGTTTAAAAAAAACCCAAAGTGTTTGTTTTATCCAAGAGGCAGCAAGTGATTTAATAATCATCTGGGAAAAGAAAAATATATATATATAATTTAAAACTTTTGAAAAGGTAGGAAAGAATGTGCTGGGAATAACAGGAGTGCAAGAATTTAATCAAAGAAATACAAATCAGAATAGAGAAAAAGCAAGATAGCATTTGATCTGTTACCTTGTTTTGACAATAACTCACATTTAGACCTTACTTTGCGTCTGAACTTAACAATTCCAACCATTTCTAGAACCATTTTTCATTTTCTTCTCTGAAAGGCATTGCCTATGTTCTCATGTGCACAAAACAAGAACAGACTACAGTAAAAATGAGTCTAGGGAAAAAAATCTCACTAGTCTAGGAAAAGAGCTCACTACCTTTTCTAGTCCTACTAGAAGAATTAGCCAATGTTTAGCATTTCTTTCATGTTGCACCTACATTTCATGTAATTTTTTTTTTATTTTTTTTTTCAAAAACTGTAACTGTAAATTTGTACTTCTGTCTTGGAAAACACATTCAGTTGGCTTGAATTTTATCCATGTTCTTTTTTCTAGTCAGAGAGAAAAAGACACACCTAAAAAGGTGATACAAGGAGTTTAAATAAGGCAGTTAGGAAGATATTTACAGCTTGCCAGGAGAAAAATCTCATTAAGCTTGTGATCTTTGGTGGAATTTAGACACTGGAAATTGAATAAGACCCTTCAGCAGATAACTTTAATAAATGTTTGATAGTATTTTATCAAGATACCAAACTTTGTTTACCTATTTATTATTTGTTATCTAAAGAAAAATTTCTCCTATCCTCTAAATTTAGCAGTTTCTCTAAAGCTGCAGAAAGTTTCTTAGTGCCGCAGCCAGAAACCACATCCTGTGTTTGAGAAGATATGATAGATGACTGCTAATGAACTGGAAAGCACTGAAATACAGATAAAACCATAGCAAAAACATACTGTTAACAATCACAATTGAAGCAGACAAGATGCTTGAAAGTATCAACAAGTGAGAAGTGTGAAAAATCTATAAATTATTTTTGATTATGTACTAAATCTTCATTTATTTGTTGCAGAAGCAACAACAAAGGAACAACAGAAGCAACAACAAAATATTAATTTTATAAAGCAAAAAATGTAATTACTCTAGGTAACAAGAACTTTAAGAAACCTGTAATTGGGAAGAATGCAAATTCCAAGCCCCAAGAGCATCCTGAATTTATGGAGCTGGAGAAATAAATCACTAAAATCCCTTGTGTCTTTCTATCTGTGACACTGAGAGGTTCTGCTTATGGCAGGTTCCTCTTACCTCATGAGGTTTGAAAGACAAAACTAAGAATTTCACTAGGTTACAGTACAATTGCATTCAGAGAAAAAGTAAATAGAGGAAAAAGGATGTTTGTATCTATAGTAAGGCCCAGATATTAAAGTACATCTGCAGGACTGTACAGAGACATGCATGCTTGCCAGCCTACACGACACCTGGGTAAGAGCTAATACAGCTGCATAGCTCTTGGTGCAGTGATAAAGCACCCTTCAGCAAGGCCCAACAGGCTTTTCAGACTAGATTTGGCGAGAGAAGGGCATGCAGAGCTTGCTCATTTCCATCTGTGCCTGCCAGCATAGGCACTTTCTTCATAGGCTCTTCTATCTGCCTTCTTTTGAAATTGGTAAGACTAAAGCATCCCAGAGTACCAACAGGATTTCAGCACCCAGTCAGGGGCCTCAGTATCTCAAAAGCAACTTACAGACATGAGAGACACAATGACCATAGGAACCAAGTGTTAAAGAGGTCTTCCTTTCTATCCAGAGCAGCATTGTTCACTGAACAGTTTTTGGCAACCGATCTGTAGCCTTGGCAGGAAGGCTTTATACTGACAGCTTAGCTTGCATGAACCTCATGTACCTGCCAAAAGCTTTTAGGCAAAGACCTAGATTTGCATTTCTTTAAATATAATATGTAAGTCCAGGATTTTACATATATTTTCTTAGTTTACATGAATCTGAAAAACGGAAGAAGAGGAAATTATATCAAGCCAAATAAAAAAAGGAACGGTGTGAGACTCCAGCACTTTTTGAGGTCAGACTGAGCCCAAAAGAGTTCTACTTGTCTTTTTTCTCACACATAGATTTGTGAGACATACATAAAAATCTTCCCTGTACAAACTTTTCCAATGCAAATCATAAAATTTTACATTTTCAGAAAGTGTTCACATGTGCTCTATTTATTCACCACTATAAGGGACTACTAGAAGTATTTTCTATCCCTCCAAGAAAGAAGCAGCAGGAGAAGAGAAACAAAGTGTACAGGAGTAAAACTACTGCCCAGGGAAAAAGCATTGCCTGCTTTTTTGGTGTGACTTCAAGTAGCAAGATGGCAAATCTAAAAATCTGATAGTCAAAAAAAGAAAAAGAGGTAAGCTTATTTCATATTTCCTTGCCAGTTGAGTTATCCTGTTATGAACAGGTAAGACTGAGTGTACCTTGTTGAATTTGGGGTGAACGGAGTGACGTGTCCTACGTGTGCTGTGTAAGATAGGAGGCTGTGAATGAGCCCCTTCTGGATCAAAAGGTGGAAACTGGCTGACAGTCGCCAGAATATGATCACGCCAATTACTATGTTTGCTTCTGAGAAGGCAGAGATACAACACTGGGGTCGAGTCTTTACTGCATGGGGCCAAAATGCAAGCTAACTGCAAGCTAAAGCAACACTGGTTCAGCAGAACTTCTCAGGACCTGAGGGGCTGTCTGTACAAGACCTCCACTCTGAAAAGGTGCTTACACAGAGATGATGAAAGCACCCGAGCTAAATTAGCTTGAATTAAAGCTTAGAGATACTGGTGTGCAACAAATATTCTTACAGCTTTCCTCAAGTCAACAAGTCCCTACTTCTCAGCCCCTGGAATGTTATTCATAGGATTCATGTTTTGGACTGGTGTTTCTAAGAGCATAATTTCATAAGCGGGAGAGAAGAGAATAGGAGTCTTTTTTGTTTGTGCTTTTAGGGTTAGTTAGTTAGTTAGTTTGTTGGGGTTTTTTTGATAGGTTTTTTTTTTTTTTTTTCCTAAGAGTAAATCTCTCGTGTTTGCAGGAGAAAAGGCGGTCCTTTTGCTGGAAGTTACACCATGCTGCTTTTGTACTTTCTTGTAGAATAATTTGCATGGTATTATTTTTATATATTTCAGGCGATGTTCCCATTGCTACAGACTGTGACAAAATGAAAATGTAATCCCCATACAGTTGTTACCCTCTAAAATCAAAGATATTTCTAAAGCTCATAATTCATAGATTTCAAAGTTCATACTAATTAGGGTTATTTCCTGTTGCTGCAGAAATAGAATGAACCCTTAACATTTTAGAAGTTTCCAGTTATATGGAGAACTGTCCAAAAGCCTTTAAGTTCCTTAAAAAACAGTGGAGTTTAATGTGCCTAAAACTGTAACAAAGATGAAGAAGTAAAATCAGCAGATGCTTATCTATCCCACAAGCAGTTGTGCTCACATGTTTATTGCTACTTTTTTAAATGAAGAGCAATGCAAATTAGTTCTTTTAATCCATTATTATCACTTCATCTGTTACAAGGTAAAACTTCTCTCCCTCTATAGTCTCTTGTATTTACTTAGTTAGTGTAGTAGAATCTGGACTTGATTTTCTTTTTTCGGTTTTGTTTTGGTTTTTTGGGTTTTTTGGGGGTTTTTTTGTGGGTTTTTTTTTAATTTTATTTTGGGTTTTTTTGTTTGTGTTGGTTTTTTGGTGGGTTTTTTTGTTTGTTTTTGTTTTGGTTTGGTTTTGTTTGTTGGATTTTTTTGGATATTTTTGTTAACTGGGACAAGAAATTACCTGAAATTATTTTACATTATTTTACTAGTCAGTTTCTGAACCATGCAAGTGTCAGACAGGCACACTACGCTTGTCAGTCAGTACCTCTGCCTTTGTAGCATAGATTTCTTCCCAATTTCACACCAATGTTTATTACTCACGCAAAGTAAATATTTGCACCAGCCTGTCTCTAGCTGATCAGCGTTCCCTACCAAAATAAAGTTTACCGTAGCAGATGGAGATGTTTAATGGAAGAGTTCATGTCACAGGCTGTTAACAGTATAAATAGGGTAGGAGCCATTGAAGCTCCTACCCAAACTCCTAAGGTCTGCCTCATCACTGGAACATGGAAGAATAAGAAAATAGGAAGACTGAGTCTTCTTTCAGAAGTGCCTTTTTATCTCTGCTGCTGAGGGATCACAGTCAACCATCTGAGACTGAAACACACATAATTTTTAAAGAGTATGCAACAAGTAGTTCTTACTGAAAAGACAGCTTTCAGCCTGTCAGCTTCTTCTGAATAACCCACTCTTGCTTGTACTTAGTACAGGACTATGTAAATATATTTTGCCTAATGTTTTACTGAATTACTTTGGTTTATGGCTGGGTAAAGAGTTCAGGATGAGGCCTGTGCCCACCTGGACACAGCAATGCAAATAGCATGCTTCAAAGTGAATCTGAACACTTACTCATTTAACTCCATTCAGATAAAATCACAGACACCATGAGCAGAAAAGAGCTTTACACTCAGTGCAACACAAAGGACCACAGGAATCCTCTAAAGCTACTTAAAATTCTTTCAAGATGAAAATAACTCGTTTGAAGAAAATAACTCCTAAAGTATTTCTAAAGCTCTTCAGGTATTTGTTATTACACTTCGCACAGTCTTACCTAAGTTCAAGAAACCTCTGCTAGAAGTCTGCAACTATAAACAAGGGTATGTTGGATTAATCCAGGTAAGAAATATTGTCTTTTGTTCAGAGTGCAATGAGTCCAAACTGCCTGGAAGCTGAAGTAACAGCTGCAATTTATATGAGGTAGCCACACATAGGAGAAAATAAAGACTAATTCCTTAAGAACTGTATAGGTCCATGTCAAAAGGGTCTAAACTAGTGATGCTTCCTTGATTTTGTTGATAACACTGTTGTTGCAGGACAAGTTACAGGAAAGAAATCACACTGCACAGTTCCAAGATTACTTTTTGATTTTGATATTTTCCTTTCTTTTGCCTTTTCTCCAAAACTAAAAGGAAAAAAAAGGACCAAACACTCAATAACACTCCATAACACTCAATCTCTTTTGTGTCCTGCAGTATTGCAACAACATAACTAATATGACATTAAGATAATATTTTAATCCAAGATGATTTTGATTTGACTTGCTGAAGTCAATGCTAGCTTTTCAAAACTCTTAAACCAACAATATGAATGAAGAGAGCAATCTTATTTTTAACATGACAAAAAAAATACTCAAATTAGTGGACAGTGAATGCAGGGATGATTGGGCACAACCGGGCTATACATATAACTACTCTGATTTTAATAAGCATATCTATACATGTGTGAGCTTGAGTGTAATTTCTAAACAACGATTTCCAAGAAAATTTTGGCTTTGAACATTTTAAAATGTGTTTTGTTTTATTATTCACAAAATATACACATTAAAACTCACTGCTAAAAGGGAAGGCTATATTAGCCTTTGAAAAACATCTATAGAAGGAGCACAGTTTCATGATCATGTGTGGATTCCAGTGAAGCTGCCACAGTCCAATGAAACACCATTTTAAAACTCAAGGGTTTCTCACACCAATATCCTTGCATCAATTACCTTGGTTTTGAAAGAAAAAAGGGATCTTTCAGAACAAACAAACAACTTTCACACACTTTCATAATATTACCTGACACTATAAGCTGTATTCTCATTTTGGCTTTGATGAGATAAAGCCAGAATGATTCCCTTGACTTCAGTACAGTTAGACTGGAAAGTGAGGTATTTCTGATGAAAGAAATTCACTATAAAATCTTTAGACACAACCTACAAATTTAGAGTCAGAAAAAATTTTAGAGAAGATATTCAAGTGATCAGAGTTTAAATTAAATTATACTTAAAAAGAGAGCTGTTACACTTATTATTCTGATTATGGCAAGAATCTCATAGAATTCTGAGAGAATCAGAGAATGTGGTCTCTATCACAATGGAATTTTTCTTCCTTTTTCCACTAGCAGTCTAATAAATGGTGTCTCTCAGATGCTGCCAACATCATGACGTATCTTCCTGAAATTACATGATCTCATTGCAAACAGTTTCGATTTGGTGCAAAAATCTCATGGTTCTGATCCCTGTTCTATCACTGCATTTTGTTCTATGACTCCTTCACATATGCAAGCCATCGTTCCCTCCACAAATACAAACCAGCACTGGATTAGTGGATCAGCTCATTGGATCAGTAAACAGGCCAATGTAAATCCTGGTTTGGTCATTCATGTTTTGCCAATCACCTGCTATTGAACAGATGTTTTAAAAGGCAGATGTGGCAAGAATGAGAATCACTTCAGCTAACTGATAAATTATACTTAAATTACTCATTTGAACTAACTGTAAACTATCACTTAATAATATTGACCAGAATGGAGAAAAAAGTAGATTCATCAAGATTGCAGTGCAAATAAGGCAAAAAATAGGCTAATGCCCTGATGTTATCTTTTCTCCCAACAATGGTGGATTTTAAAACTGTCAGGAGGCACATCCAGCCACAGAAAAAACTCCAAGTACCTGTAAAAGGAAAAAATAGTTTGGTACATAGTTTGTTGCTTACAAGAGGTCTGCTTGATACCTCTTCTATGATCCACTAATTACTATTTCTGTGTAAAGTTCAAGCAAAAAAATCACCTGAAAATCACTGATTTGCAGGCTCTGCATTTAAACCAGGCATTTCACCTCCAGAAATTTTTCAGAATATCTCAAAGAAATTAACATCTTTGTTAACGGCTCCTCTTTTTTTGATCCTATGCCCAAAACAGGACCTATCTCACTTTTATATTTCCCTGCTAGGCTCATTGCAAACTTGTAAAACATTTACAGGGACAATACAATCAGATCAAAATTTCAGAATGTTCTGGACATGCCATGAATAACCAGGATTTTTGCTCAGTGGCAAGGCAGATGATTATATCTAAGGACAGGCACTAAGGGGAATCAAGAGCCAGAACTTGAGTGTTCCCACACAAACCTGCTATTTCAATCCAATAGAGATGCTAGAAAAATAAAAGGCAATAGCACCTATTGGACAATAAATTATTTCTAATCCACAGCATCTCCCACAGAGCCAGAAACTTTAGCAAAAACATTGAAAATATAACTGTCATTCTTCCTCTATATCAGTAATGTTTCCATACAAAGTGCTAGCCTGATTACTTTTGAGCACTCCAACTCCTCATAGTCTTTAGCTTGTTGTCTATTAAAGCAGCAAATTAGTCATAGATTTTCATTGAGACAATATTGTTTAACCCTTGCAGAGATGAGCAGATGCTTTGGAAGGCATCTATCCATGGCAAAGATAATAATTTGCATTAATGGTTACTTTAATTTCTGTCTATGAGGTTTTGAGATTCTGAGGGGATTGAAACACATTTTTGGCCACCAATTTATAGCACTTTTTGGCATTCCAGCTCTGACTGTGTAAGCAGTAGAAATATTTAGGGCTAGGCAATTTTTTTGCAACAGATTGTAAGAGAAAAAGAGTTACATACTAGATTTCCATTCATACCAGCACCTCTGTGTCATTTTCAGTGCAGAACCACAGCTTCACTGAACAGATCCACCCACAGCTTTCTCCCAGCAATTTCTTATCCTTTCTCCCAGGACTGGGCTCCTGACAAAAACTATTCTGACAATGCTCTTTGGACTCATCTGGTCATGCAATGAGCTAGTTCCTTAGAGGCCTTTCTCAGCTACGGGAGCGACCCTGCAGTCAAGAATGTCTCATTTTGACTAATGACATGGCAGGGAAATGCAGACAAAACCTTCCAGCACTCTTTGAGGTTTCTAAGTGTTTATATTGCCTTGCCCAGGGCCACTGCTCACCTGATATTTGCCACAGAGCACAACTTCGGAGAAGTGAAAGAGGACTTACTTGTTCAAATGAAGTCAGCAGTCATATTGCTGCTATTCCCTCCAAGACTTTCTTGGATGTCTTCAGGGCAGAAAACTATAAAGAATAAACTCTGCAGGTATTCTTAAATGGAGCAACCTGTCTTTCAGAGAAGTCTCTGAACAGGCATCTGTCACAAATAATCATTTTATGTTCTCCATTTTACCTTGGTTGTCAAAAAGCAAATTCCTCACAATAAGACTGTAGTTTGGTTTTGGAATAAACACACTTGAAAAAAAAAAATCCAATACATACAAGTTAATCAAGACATCAAATAGGAAAAAATATGTACTAATTAAGTTGAAAATCATTGCAATGCTCTTACAGCTCTTGGAATTGCTTAAGCATATGTAAACTGGTATTTGCAAACACCTCATACTTACAATATAACCCAAAATGTTATTTTAGTCCAACAAACTTCAACATTGAAATCTGCCAAATACATTTCTCTGTTAATGTAATATTTAATGACTTTTTTATGCAATTCCCAACAGGAAAGAAATGCTGTCCTGTATTGACCTCTCAATGTTTTCTTAAATGTGTTTTCTTAAATGTGTTCTAAAATATGAAATATGACTGCAAGGTAGGATAATAAGTTCAATGGTCAAATGTCTCCTATTATGTCACAAATTTATGACCTCCACACTTACCATTCCTTTGTGCAGATATTGTGACGAAATATGAAAGATTTGACAACCAGTGTGTGTTCTATGATATATATTGTGAACTGTGTTACTCTTTAATGAAAATCAGTAATTAAAAATAGCCCAACATCTATTGACTTTCTAAGAAATAATGTTTTTCATTTCTGCATGATGAATCACCACTCATTTCTGCTTAGATGGATGGCAGTATTGCCATCAAAATCTGGCCTGTTTCTGAGTAAATGACATTAAAGAGCTTTCCTATAAAAAAAAAAATTAAAAAAAAATTATTCTAATTATCTAGCTGACATTCCTAATGAATCCAATGAAGAAACATTTTGAAGTTATTCAGTGAAATTCTCATTTAAAAATGGTATTTTTTTTCTTCTAAGTTAAGAGCCTCAGAATTTGGTTTCCTAATGGTTGAGACTGACCTTAGAAAGATTTCTGTGGCCAGATATCATGCAATTTTAATTATGTGCACATCTTAGGGCGGACCAAGTCTAAAACACAAATAATTCCACTAAAATAAAGCCCACATTAAATTCTTTTGAAATTGAGAAGCAGTCATATCCTTAACGTGGTGACAGAATATCTTTCCATAGGAGATTAAAGGTGTTTCTGTGACATTCCTGTAACTTCTAGTGTAATGTTATCTCTGGTGAAATGGTGGGAGGTATTGTTACAGCAACAGGTGTTGAAGTTATAAATCATAAGCTGCTGATGTCTAAGAACTCAGGATGAAATTTTTCAGCAAAAGCAGAGATCTAACATATGAAATGGCTTTAAGACTTATTTAATGGGGAGAGAAAAAACTTGCTGTGTGACTCTTTTCTGCACCATGTGAGCTTTGGTCCAGTGGCACCTCTCTAAGTTTTTCAAAGAAGGATCTGTCCTTGTGAACATCTCTTCTTAAGGAATTTGATGTATCTTCCACATTTTTCGGCAAAGAAATCACCCAAGGGCAATGCTAAGAGACTAAACATTGCTGAAGTCCTTAACAAGAAGCTGGATCATCAAGACAGCATTATCTGTGACTTTTCTACAAAAAGGACAATGACAATATTAAAATAAGCCCCAGAGGGGGAAATTGTGGTGATTTATGCAAGCCAACACTCATTTGAAGAAAGAAAGGAAGGAAAAGTGACTGAGCTGCAGGGCTCTGATAAACTCAGAAGGACTAAACAGCAAAAAATATAAAAAGTAAAATTGAAGAAAATACGTGGATTTATATGGCTGCAAAAAGTCCGTGTTAAATTTTGAAAATAAGAGATAAGACAAGATAAAATTTTGTTCAGTATTTTAGATTTTTATGACAAATAAATAAATAAATAGTTTGGTTTATTTCCATTGTCCATAAATGAATTTTTATAATAATTTCAATTTCACTATTGACTTAACACTCCCAGTTCAGACATTTAATTTCTTATGACATATTACCGTCACATGCTTCGATAAATGACATTTCAAAAATCTTCTAATGTGTACATAAATCCTGCAGCCCGTAGATCTTTTTTTAAATGAAATTTAAAAAAATCTTATTTTTGACACATGCAAAATGGTCTAAAAACATCCAAAATCTTTTTAAAAAGTTCTTTTAATCCCTAGCCTAAAGCCACTACATTAGTGGCTTCACATGATTTGGTTTTTTTGCAGACAATTTGTTATCCTTCTCATGAAAACAAAAAGTAAATGCACCAGGAAAAAATTCTGAATAAAATAAGGTGAAGTCTGTGTTTTAACTCAGGGACTCAGGGACTATCTCCTGTAAATACTCAAGAATTAAAATGGTTCATCTGGGGGAGGAATGAGAAAGGGAGTTTTTATTGCTATTTTATTTCCACACATTTGAAACTTGTCTAGAGATGAGCAATGATACTATTGACATATATCAGAAAAAATCCAGAATAATTCCAGTATTATGGGTCAAGAAATAAACCAATGTTCAGAAAATTTTCCCAGTAAAAACTTTACTTCTTGATGCAACTGCAAATTGCTCTCTAAAATTATCATCCCTGTCCTCTACTCCTAAAATTACTTATCTAAAAAATCAGGACAGTGGAATAGTTTGATAAGATACCTAGAAATATCAACAGAAAAGCCTTGGTAATTCCACACAGAATTAGGAAAATAGCCTTGCAGAATCAGGATTCTCACCAATGTTGTTTCCATGTTTACAAGATATTTGTTTGTGTTTAATAGAAAAGAAACTCATATTCTATCTATTATTATAAAAGTTTAAGGATCACATCCTCACCAGATATACACTAATTCTATGAAGCCCATCTGTCCTCAAATGGATCATACCAACATCTCCATTGCAACAATGAAAATTCTAACCAGGTTAAGCTCCAAGCATCCATTCTGCTTAACACATTCCTTGCAGGGAGCTCTCTGCTTCTCATGAGCACACAGGACCTCCCCATGCACTCTGGAAAAGTAGAATGCACGTCAAGTCCTACTCTCACTGCAAAAGAGGTCTGTGAGACCAGGATTTCAACCTATGAGCATGGCTTAATTATCTGCCTAGATAAGCTGCCATCCCAACTTCTATTCTTACCGGTTGTCACTGGGGCGGATTCGAGAATTAACCAGAATCACCTAATGAAATGGCACAGTCTCTTATGCTCTTCTTTGCACTGCAGTTTACACTCCTCATTTGTCTTTTCCCTATTTTTTTTTCACATTGGCTTTACACATGGAACTTCCCAAGCAGCAAGTAAAGACTGTCCTGTGAATTATATCCATCATGTTTATCTACACAAGGAATAAAACTGCATACATTATTTGGCCATGCAGCATGCAAGGTAGGAATGGAATAAGAGGTAAGATTGAATGGGCACTGACAGAAAACAACCATCTGAAAGCTATGGATGCCCCTTCAGCATTTGCAGAAATCAGGCAATTGTCTGACTTATCCTGGGCATCACCAAGAAATTCTGGGAAGCTTTTCAGTAAACAGCTGCTTCTGCTTTTTTCTGAGTAAGTAAAAACATCTCCTGCCTCCTAATACTTTCTATACTAAGTCAGATCTGCTGCACCATGGTTTAAATTCTCATTCATGCCTAAATTAAAATCCTTTCTGAGATCACTCTAATAGAGCAAATGAGGTTTCAAGGCCACACACAGTCAGTCTACGCATAAAAAATACATGAATAAAAGCTGATTCAATGACTGATGTCTTTGTGACAATTTGTATAATGTTAATCCTGACGTGTTACTGAACAGTTTTTATATTTAAGAGAATTTCCTTTTGACAGCAAGATTTCAAATCTAGTAAAGAGCTGATTACAATTCTTAATATTTCCTTAAATCTGAAAATTATTCTAAGTGGGAGACAATAATTAAAGACATGTTTTACTGCACAGACTTACCAATGAAGCAGATACAAAACTGTAATGTTAACAGTGTAGGAGTTAATGAAATTCAGTCTCAGGAAAAGATGAAAGAGCACCAAAAAATGGTCAATTCTTCTATCTATTGCATTATAGGAAACATAAAGAGGATGAGAAGCTTACTCTATTGAGTGAGACAAGGTTGTAAGAGGACAAACAACTTCCTGCAATTTAACCAGAGACAACAAATCAGAAAAGAAGCTGCTAGGGAGCTTTCTGTAGTAACAGTGAGCACAAACAAAAAGAATCTGTGAAGGCAAAGATAAGCTTCAACCAAATACTTCACTTCAAACTTTCTTACCAAAAGCTTTGTGCCACCAGGAATATGGATGTTGAAGAAAATATGCCTTCATTAAAAAAAATAAAAAAGCTTTCCTTCTCTAATGCTTTTCACACGAGAGCTTGCCAAATTTTTCTCAAAAGAGAATTTTTACCCAGGCAAATGAAACTTCACTTTCTTCTTTAGTCAACCAAAACTCCTAATGAATAAAATAGCAATCCTGATATTTCTAACACCTTTAATCATTTAGTAGGCCAGAAAGAGTCTAATTCAGCATTTTTCATGTATCTCTTTACTCATAGATTACAAGCAAAAATCCTTGCCTTCTTACAAGTTCCTTTTCATTGTATATTTCAGTACTGTTCTAAATCTCCTGGTACTTGCTTTTATGTTCACTGAATTATTTGTTTAATCACTGCAGCTGAATTTTCTTTCAAGACATCCTTCTCTGACATTGCTCCAAGATAAAATGTGTCATAGAGGCTGACACATACTATAGCAAATCTCTCAAAAATTATTAAAACATCAACTGCCCAGAACTTCTCAAGCTCTTGAAATTTGCTCACTAATTCTTCCAGTTGCCCATGGCTATTCACTCCTTCCTTCCCCTATAAGCAATATGGCCTGCTTCTAGATGTATTATCCAAGCATTTTTCAGTAGCCAGAGATAAGTTACTTTTTTTTCCTTTAGAGCCGTGAGTGGAAGAGTAACATATTAGATTTCATTCAATCATCTGTTCCACAAAATGAGACAAGGGTATCCATTCCAAGATTCCATTCTACTGCTGGCAAGACTTACACACCCGTTTTTACCTTCACATATTGTAAGCCATCCCATTCTAGTGCTTCCATGCATAAAATCAACCCAACCCAAACTCTTAAGGATTAGGGTTTCATAGTTGAGTTTATGCAGGTTCAGAATATCATAACCTCCAGCTTTAATAGGGATGGCAGGACAGATGTGTGACCACTCTTCAGCTGCCCCAGTTCTTGATATAGTTCATAAAATGTGCATTTCTGCAAACTGTAAGCCTTAAGCCAAAAGAAACAAAAAGCAAGAATTATACTACTTCGTTGAATGCAATATTTAGGTGTGAAATAGGAGATTCATTGTTCAGAAAAACAGAAATTTTTATTTACAATTGATTGAAAGCAATTAGAAAATGTTTGTATATTTCTTAGCAGCTAGAAGACCTTGTTCTATTCTATTGTGTAATTCTGTGTGGATCTGTATAAAACTGGTATGGATCAGTTGCTGCTCTCTTTCAATTAGGTCATTTTAATTTGAAAAATTTTTACATTCCTCCCATTGTGGGAATTCAGCCCACCTGGGAAAAGTAGAATAGAATACTGTCTGAAGCTTTTTGATTTAATGTTTGATTTTGTGTTTTGCTACATATACACAAAGACATACACACAGACTTGCACGCACATGAAGCAATTTGGCTGGTTGTGTGCTTGTGTATTGTAACATACAAAAACTCTCGCTTTACTGTCATATAAATCCGGTATTTGACAGTTAAGTGCCTCGATTAATGACATCATTATTTCAGAGCTATTCACATAATTCAAAAATGTAGAAGAAAGTGATTCTGTAGTTGTTCTCCTCTTTCCATGGATCAGAGAGACCATGACTACAGGAAGAAGGAAATGAGTTGAGTAAATAATTAAATAGGGCTCTGAAACTGATGGCTACTCGAATGAGAAGAGCATGAACAAAATTCAGCAGAATTTACAGTAATGTAAGCTTGTTGGAACACAGTTATTTCTGTGCCCTTTCCTGAGAGCCCCAGAGGAAGAGTAAGCACATTTCACTACTTTATTTTGTAAACAGGGACAGGTGCTAGCTCTCAAATAAGAAATAGATCTAGTAGGTGCATATAAAGTCATTACAATATAGGAAAGTAGATATTGTGAAGAGCTCAAGACCATACAGCTTCTAGAGCCTATTTTTGCAGATGTCTCCTAATTAAAAAAAGACTGCTACCTTCAAATGCTTTGATAAGAATTCCTTATCTATTAAAGCTTGGGTCCAAGATTAGCCAAATCTCTGTGCCAGATGCCCAGCTGCTACAAATTCATGGAATTTCCCTGATTTAAACATCACGAGATGGCCAATTCCTTTAAGTGTACATCTCAACTCCTCCTACCCAGACGGTGTTTTTTCTTTCTTTCTTAAGAAAAGATTTTTGAAAAACAAAGTGTATGCAAGTGCTATGGTGAAGTATGACTTGAAAGCACAAAGTGGTGCTAAATTCCCTCCAAACAGATTAAAAAAATCTCATCTCTGCTATGCAGCTCTTAAGTTTGTACTCAGGATAACAGTGATTAGGTTTCTCTCATATATGGAAATATGTATGTTTCCACAAGTAAGAGATGGGAAAAAACAGATGGAAAAATTTAGCTTTCTAGTTTACCATCAGTGTATCTTTCAACACCTGAAGCAACAGGCTTCCATTTCTACCTTTTGATTTAGAGTCACACCTTTGTTTTTTGAATGGCATATAATATTTCTACTTCAATCATCAGCATTACTTCAAAGTTCATTTTGAAGCTGAAGCTTGACACTTTGACACTGTCTAGGAAATTGCAGCAGAGCAACCAAAGACAACTTAAAAAACCACTTCATCCAAGTGGAGGTGGTACCTCTCATAGTGGAAAAACAATTAATTTTGAATGACTACCGAAACACTGAAGAAGAGAAAGAAATTTCACTACTCTGGAATGTCCTATCTAGAAGTGCAGAGACAGGTAACAGAAAACCAAAATGTCACCAAAAGCTTTGGGTTTAGACTAAAACCAAAAACAAAAAGCAGAAACAAAACCAAAATATTTTCTAGAGAGAAGAGAGTAAACATGATAAAGAGTTGATCCAGGAAGGTTGTGGTACTAGTTACTAGTTCTTCAGTTTGCATATTGACATTATAAGTTCTTGCTGCTGCAACAAACATGTCAGGAAATTATTTTTCCCTTTAGAGGATCTGCCAAAACCCAAGCCACACATAAGAAAACTCTTTTGTCATTTCTTCGAATCAAAAGGGTTTGACATGTATGAGATTCAGCAACAGGAAATGCAACACAACAGAGACACAGGTTCAACATCTGGAAACTCTGACCAAGGAAAATGCATGTACACTCTGGGACATGGGAACTCATCAGGCTCCGGATCTGTGTACTTGTGTGTGCATCAAAACATGAAAAGAGACAGGCTTCCTCTATTCCTTGCAGGAACATGCCAGTGTTCAGTCTCTGCCAGTGGGACTTAAAGAAGAGTTTGTGAATTTTCTCAGCATTACCAACCTACACTGGATCCCAGGGAACATTTAAAAGTGCCCAAATGTTACTAGCAGACACAGAATTCAGTTGACTTTTTCAACAGCTTTCCCAAACAATATTTCAGAGCTATTTTAAAGCTTTCATTTTTCTCTGACAAAGCTAACCTTTAGAACTGAAACTGTGAGAACAATTTCAGTGTAACTGAAAGGAAAGCTTAAACTTCCCCCATGTACATGAGTGTGATGAGAAATACCTCCCTTAGACTGAACTCATGCAAAACTTGCTGGCTTATCCCAAGAGGTTTAAAGAATCAAGTGTTGGATCACTCATGCAGTTCCACTTTGCAGAGAATTGTATTAGAACTTTTTGTGTGTGTCACCTATGATTGGTTTAGTGAAAATACAGGCTCAGAAATACATTCACATATATTTATCTCTTAAGACATAATTTGAAGTGCTGTCAATGGCATAATTAAATTTAACATCCCACCTGGAATACAGAGAAGACTCTCACACAATTACAGTGAAGGCAATGCTGTAAACACTCCATCAGCCTCTCACAGAGTTACAGTAAGTGTTACTGCATAGATTCTGTTTATTCCTCTGAACTTTCTTGAAATTCAATCCCAAGAAAAAAGATTCACACAAGTACCAGGAAAAAAGAATTAGATAAAACAAAACAAAGCAATTATGCATTCTTGGAGATCTGCTTACTTAAAAGTAATGTGCCAGAATTTTGTTTGAACAAAATCCAAAGGAAATTAAATTCAGATGCATTTTAATTGGTGTCAGAGAGATATTTTTCTCCAGATTATGTTGAGAAATTTACAGTAATTTCACGATTATAAGC
>VRYO01001463.1:74962152-74991332 GCA_009812075.1 Sialia sialis | reverse complement strand
GGTGATTGAATACATACCTTTGGGCACATCTTTACATTGTAACCTAGGACAACCAAAAATGCTTATGTTCATGTTAAGCCTCGAAATAAAAGTAATGCTGTATCAGCTTTCAGGGTGAAAAACACTACTTTTTTGTTGCCTCCATGAAAGTGTATTTAATTACCTCCTAAGGCTAAAGCAAATAGGAAGGTTAAACTGTGATCTGTTATTGTCATTCATTATTCTGACTTCTCTGAACTAGAAATGTGTAAGGTTTACACCAAATAAATACAACCATCTCCAGGCCTATTTGCAAAGTAATTCAGGATTTCCTCCAGTACTGCCTTGAGGTTTGCCTGGTGCTGAAGTCTGAAAGATGGAACTGCTTTTGGACAATCTGACTTAAGACCAAAGAAATGTCACTTCAGATATCAATCCTGAAGTCATACAGCAGAGCATAAAATGGTTTAATAGTTCTTTCAGTAAACCTTGTAGCTAATGGAGGTAGATAAACTCCTGAGAACCTGAGCAACCCTCTAGTTCAGGCCAGCTGGGTTACAGATCAAGGCACAGCTTATATTCTTTTGCTGTCCTCTGTGTCATCGTGAGCTAAGTATTGTAGAGTGTGCTCCCCATCTCAATAAAATAATGATCTTTATTTGTCATTCATGGTTTCTTTTGGTTATTAACTAACTCCATGAAAGGAATCACAGTAGCTACCCAGCTACATCAGAAACCTCCCAGTATTTTTTGACTTGTGAACAGTACTGTCTGCTCAGCCTGCCTGTGACAGAGAACCAGAAGAGAAATATTTCACATTGATCCTCTAATAAAACTAGAAACTAACAGGAATAGCAGACATTTTTTCTTGTCCCTGATTTTATGCTAACAGCCATTTTATTTGTAATTTGTGAACTCTCTTGTTCTGAATTTACTGCAATATAATTATCATTCAGTTTTCAGAAGAACTTGGACCATTGTTACTACTTTTTGGCCATTTTCCTGAAACCAAGAGAAGGCTGTTAATAATAAACACCTAACTATGAGGTTATCCTGGTTTTGACCAGGACAGGGTTGATTTTTAGCATTATCCAGGAGCTGGTGTGACCAGGGTTCTAGTGGTACCTGATAGCAAGGGACTCTCTCCTGCTCGCAAGTAGAAGGGCTTTCCTTCCACTAGAGAAAACGTGGTAGGGAAAGATGGCGGGAATTGTTTTGTTGTTGTGGAGTCCAGCATGAGCATTTTTGCATGTTCATCATTCTCCTTATTTGTATACTTTCATTTTTAATATTGGTGCTGTTACTCTCCATTTTTAATCTCATTGCTGTTGAAGGTAAGTTGTTCTTATCTCAAACCATGATATTTGCCTTTTGTGATTCCAGCTGGAGGGGAGGGGGAAGTGAGCATCACCTTGGTTTTAGCAGGAGCCCTGAACTGAAGAAAACCCTCTTCACACCACATCATGGGTATAAAGGAATGTGTCAAGAGAGAGAAGACAGCTAGAATTTAAAGTCCTGTGAGTTGGCCTTATTTACCCAAAGAAGTAAAACAGATTAAGTAAAACATGTCAGTTAATGCCACTTCCAACATAAGCCTTTAGGATCTTTGGAGATACTGCTATTATTAATTCTTCTAATGTTACCATTTAATGCATTGCCATACAAATAAATCTTTACGTTTTTACAGACATTTTTTCCCAATCCCTTCCACTGTGATGTATTGCTACATACCTGAGTAAAGCACAAAGCTGTAAACTTAAGGGCAGTTATAAAGATGGGAAAAAAATCCACACATTTTTATAGAGAATCGGTGAATGTCAAAAGTCAAATCTGGGTGGATTTTATATTTCAAAATTCTTTTAGGAAAAGTTTTTTCATTAAAAGAAAATATTCACCTTTTTAATAAAGATTTGCTCATACAATATAGATAAACTTCATTACACTAGTTGCAAACCTCACATTGAATTAAACAGAAATCCTGCAATCTAAGCAGCACACTACTTTTAAGAGGTGTGGAAAGAACAATAAATTTAGAGTAAAAGATCCAAATGTTTGTAAATAAAATATGATTAAAAAGTGGAGTTTTAACAAAGATTTTCTTCTACACTCCCATGAATTGCATCAAGTTAATAATTCACATAAAATTGGAATTTTAAATGGACAGATAAAACAATAAGCAGACCTTTTTTTTAGGGACTCAAATCTACATTTTCATTTTAGCACATTTCCTACAGATTTCTTGGTACACGTTTCGCTGAGGTGTGTAGTAAACAAACTTCAAATGATGCCTAAAGCAGGAATACTGGATGTGTCATCTTAGCTGACTCCTACAATTTTGACAAAAAAATTTCTTTTAGTTGCTATGCTGACAATTTTTGCATCATTCTTAAAAACAAAAGGAGGAGACAGACAGAGGGAAAGTAGCAAAGAAGACAAGAAATATTTTGAATTTCTGTTTTTGAGGAAAGTGCACTATACTAGAAAGTGTACTATAGGAAATAAGACGGATACACAGTTCCTTACTGGTGTGTGTGGAGAGGGCACTCACAGGAAGACTCTCAAAGCCAAAACAAGACTAGAAACTGCAGGTCATGGTAACATCACTTCTTGAGACTGCTGCTAACATTTCTGAACTCCAGAGCCTTCACTGCAAGCCCTTGTCACATGAATTTGCTTATTCTATGGAGAAAATTAACTAAGGTTATAACACATGCTATTTTAAAAGAAGGTCTAGAGATAGAAGTTGCTTGTTCTTCAATTTAACACAAGCATGTCTTGTTGACTTTTCAGGCAGGAAAAACAAAAATACAAATACCGTAAATATATGGCCCCCAAGAACACTTTGCCTTCCTTTGAATTTGCAGAGCTCATGTGCTGGATAGTACATCATTTTGAAGAGATCTAGGACTTCAGTTGAAATAACAAGTACTCTCTCAAATGCTGAAATGTGAGAATCATTCCCCACAGGAAAATCAAGTAGATAAATACTCTCCCCAAGTTTTATCTTGTAATCATTCTTCAAAACAGGATGCACAACCCTCATTTTGAAGGTCAGGTGCTGGAATTAAGAAAAGTTATGCATGAACTCTTGATTTATCTAAGAAAAGAGGCAAAAACAACATCAGGAAGTGATTGTGTCTGTACTTCCTCCACTCCTGGACCTTTGCTTAAACCACCTGCAAAGGTGAGTAGCCCTAAAATAACAACTATAAATTGGAGCATGGAAAGTGTAAATACAGATTGTTTTATGCTGAGTGTGTGCTCAAACAGTAATCACCATCACAGAGGATCAGTTCTAAGCAGTAATGCCTGAAAGGGAACTAGCAGTGGGTGGACATCAGAACCCCATGTTTTTCTAAGACTGGGGATTGGCTCAATTTTTTTAAATCAACGTAGGAAGAAAAGTTATTTAAATTAGGCTTTAGTAAAATCTAAAGTTAGACAGGTATGACTAGGTCAGCTACTATTACAATAATAATTTCTCCATAATGTTTTTCCTCTGACTACACCAAGAATCCCCACTCAGGGACAAGGATTTAACTTTGATCCCTAGAGTAATTACCTTCCTCAGGATGTTCCTATTGATCTGTTGACTCCTTTACTGATATACCAGCAGACAGAAGACAGTCCATTTCAATTAAATGTCATTTCTCCTGCCCAACAGGGTCCTCACGCTCATGTTCACTTTGAAATACATCAATTGCAGCTGCTTCAAGTCAGGGCCTTCTGGGTTTTGGCATTTTGGTTTGAGTTTTTTTTTAGAGAGATAGAGGGCAAGGGTCATCATAACTTCTTTTCTTCAGCTTCTTGGGCTTGAAACTACCCATCAAGGAGAGGAACTAGAAGAGGAAGTCAGTAGAGAAACTTGAGAGAAGTGGCAGTGGTCATATCAAGAATAGCAGAAGAAAGGCATGGATAATAAGTCCTACTACACAAAGACTGCGGAAAGTAAGCCAAAAGAAGAAAAACTACATAAATTTTCCACTCTGAATGATCTGACTGCTCTAGGTTTAAGATACTATGTCATCATTTTTTGAGAATGACTGTAATAAGTATCTTGTTGCAGAGGTGCACAAAATCTGTATCAGTGTTAAGCTTGCACAAAACTGGAAGGTTCTAAAATCTTTTACACAAAAGAAACACTAGCAATAAATAATTTGCTAACCATGAAGTAGATGATTTCTTTGGGAATAAAGAGAGTTTTAGGAATTTGTCACTTATTACCCCATTTACAAATAGTTTATGAATAACTAAGAAGTTTTTAATAATACTCCTGAATATGTCACAATCATTGATAATATGTACTATACCTGGTTATAAGCATTCTTATAAATTATTCACGAGCTTCTAGGACTGATTAATGGCATTTGATTGGAATTCTGCTGGGTCTATTAATGACATGCTGTATATCATTTATAAAACCTTAATGCAAAGTTCTGTAAATGTTGACTTTGATTTTTAAGTTACAGTCCTTATTCTTCACATAATAGTTAAATCAATATGTGAAGAAAATTAATGGAAATTATTGTTGCAGAAAGCATATTTTTACCACACATCATTTTTCAAGAAAAGTACATGTGTTTAAAGACTGGAACTCAAGATTAAAATTACTTCATATTCAGATTGCAAAGTGTCTTATGGTACTAATTTACTTCCTCAGGTTACTTTATGTGCCAAAATCTCTGCTTGGACACTTTCTCTGTTGACGCACTACTGTCAGAAACAGCTACAAAGTTAACCACACCTTTGATACAGGAAAAATACTGAATCTGAGATGGTGCCATAGCAAAGGAAATTCTGATGCCTTTATTTCATTCTCCCCTTCAGCTCAGGTCTGGTTTCAGACTGTTCATTTATGATACACCTCTTTCCTTCCTTCATACTTTTATTGAATTTCCGACAATTGCCTGCAGCCTAAAATCTGATCATTTGACTGTACATGTGTTGCAGAGGGATGATTTAAGGCATCTTGTAATTTCACCTCTGCTTCTCATACACCTTTATTGTATAAGTGCCTGTCTTCCTCCCATGTATGTCTTCTGTTCTCAATATTTAGTTATTGTGCACTTTGAACAATGAATTGGTGACCTACTGTGGAGAAAATAAAATTCACTGTTTAAACATTGAACCAAAACCTGACTTTAAAAAAGGGTTTCTATTTGCTTTTCAGTATTCTGAAAAAAGTTCAACAAAGAAAATATTGAGGGCTCTTCCGGTCATCTTTCTTCTAACAGTGTCCCTTTATGGTTATCTGTATGACCTTTTGCATTTTGACTGTCCTAGGGTGTTTGAAGGGACACAATGATCAAACTCATCCTTGTGTTGGTTGTGCTCTGCTGACCTCCACCATGCTTCAAATAGAGAGCTTTACCAAATTCTGCTTTTCCCCCTCACATGAATAAAGGAACTAGGATGATTCAAGGTATTATTGAAAACAAACAAACAAACAAACAAACAACAAAAAAAACCAACAGGGAAGATGTGTGAATTTCTTAGTAATTTCTTTCCTTTCTGTAGACTAAAGGGCTGAATTCCCCCCATATATCAGCATCAAATATGTCTTTCAGACTACCAGTACACATATCTTCTGTGGAAAAGATTTCAGAATAGGCAGCACGGTCATAGCATTTCCAAGTGAAAGGTTTTTGATGTTCCTCTAATCCAATAATTTTGGATGAAAATGTAGAAAAGTCTAAATGTCCAGCCAGGTCATTGTGTAGCTGTGCAATCACACTTTCACTCTAAACAAGCCACGTGCAAAGTGCACATGGAATGGAATCCCATTCCAAAGGTACATTCTAACAAATGTGCCCTGCATGCCTGGTGCAGTTGGTTCTCTGATATCAACTATTTGGCAGCTCACTGTTTGCACAGTATAGTCTGGTTTCTGCTTGGAGACAATACCTACTGTACTCAGACTATTTGCTCTGTAAATAGAAATAAAATTCCCCAAGGAAACTGAGGCAGTGGCAACATTTTGCTTTTAATTATTTGGCTAAATTAACCAGCTCCAACTGTCTCAGATTTGATCAGTTTATAGTAATTCCATTATTAATTCAGTCTTCCTCACACAACTTACAATAACCATGCACAAACCTGCTGTATAAAGTGAAATTTTGCCTTAAGACTAATAATTGATAAGGCATCATACAGAGTATTATCAGCTGGCAGTCTGGCAGTTTCATTAATGTACATGTTACACAGGCTTTTATTATCTTTGCTTCTTGAAGTTTCCATCTAAAAACTCACTAGGTCTATGAGAACGGCATACCTGAGCATTTAAAGCTGATAAAATAGTATTCTCTTTTCATGGTCACTTTTCTTGGCATGGTAAACAACTTATTAAAGCCTATCCTGGTGAGAAAATCCATAAACATGATCCACTCTTGAACTAAGTCCTACACTTCTGAAGATAATCAAGCCTCTCTGAACACAGGCTCTAGTGAACACAGACCACAAGTTTTACATAAAAGCATATAATTCTCCTGAGTGGCTCAACTATACCTCATGCTATTTTGCTACATGTCTAGGAAAAAGTGGCCCAAGTGGTGGGACTGTGAACTACCTGAGTAACTCTGAAAAATAACTCAGCCATTTAGGTCATTCTAGTCAAGGCAATGACACCTATGGGAGTTTTCAAATATTCCTGGGAGTCTATTTCAGTTTATTTCAATTAGGGATTAAAGAGGCTACTTGCATCTTTCTGCCTCTAAGTATTCTTCAAATCTGGCCACTAAGCCATGCAGCCTAAAATCCCTAATATTTTTGTCCCAGAGCCATAATTCCTCACTAAGCCTTGGAGAGGTTGATCACTGTTCCCATGAGTTTCTTACCAAATAATGACAAATAGAACATATTAAAAAAAAAATCAGCTCACTTAAAGAAATATGGTGTTCTCATTGCTATATCTCAACCCTCACTTGCAATAACTTCCTACTGATATAATGGGAAGAATCTTTCTGTCCTTTATCTTGAAAAAGACTATGAATTAAACCATACTGGTCTTAGCTTTATTTGCAAGACATAAATAAAACTCTACGAAAATGAAGTTAAGAACACATCTCAATCCCCACCTCAATTTTTTTATTTATGTGATCATAAAAAATAACATTGTTCTTCCTAATCTAATAAAATGAGTTATTCAGGGGATACTCTGGAGGAGAGTGAAGTGATTATTTTTAAAAAAAATATAGAACAAGTAATTAATTTTTGCATTGTAAATATGTTTTATTTATAACATCCATTTAATCATTTCAATCCTGAAGAAATATTTAACACAGCATAGTCAGAAGAGCAAGAATGAATTTCTGGACTTTATTTCTGGCATAGGGTGAAAGTTCATTCCAGCTCAAAAGATACATTAGCTATTTCTGATTGTTAAACATTGGCTTTCTTCCTGCCTGCTAAATAATATATTTGGTTATGCCCTGCAGTGGTGGAAGAAAGTTCTTCTTCATGCCTCCATTGTGACACTTCATGGGATCATGGGAACTCCACACACCCTTTTTAATTTTTTTTTCTTCCTACAGGTAAAAATACCATAAAACAAAATAGTACCTGTAGACAACTTTTTAGTTAGCTTGAAAATTAGGTTTTTCTTGGCATATTACTGAGGTTATTTTGCTTAGCACAGTATTTTCACCTTTTCCTCCACTTGTTTGAATGAAATTATGATTAAAAGTCTGTGTTGCAACAAAAGCATCAGAAACATTTACTTCCTCGTAAGGTTACTCAGAATTTTGATTAAGTTAATATATACCTTTCATTAAAATCAGACTTTGGCATAGGCTAGACCAGTTCCAGATTCATAACCCCATGTTTTTAAAATCCAGCACATGAAACTGCCTATCCAGAGAAATTCCTTAGGCTTGAGATGGTATCCTACAGAGTTGTTCCTCCCACCTAAATGCTTGGTATCATGAACAGATTCATCATTACAAAGAAGCCCTGAGGCAAGGATGTGGTATTCAGCTTTGAATAAAATCTAAGTTCTCCAGCAAGGCCCCAGACCTCTCACCTAAGATCTATTTCCATAAATTACTCTCCTGAAAAACAATTCAGTGAGCATTCCTTTATGATTTCTGACACTGTTGACAAACAACACATCTCTCTCCGGTGTATATCAATATATTTAGACAGAAGTAGAAAGACAACTCTAGAAAACATCAAATCTTTGGGCCTTATTTTATCCTCTCTCTCCAGTTTTACAGTAGGAGAATCTCTCTGGTGTTAAAGAATTATTATTTTAACAGGCTCAGAAGACATTGAAGACAGCACAGAGACATGGAGGAAATTAACAGGCTACATTTGAATTATGAGATCCAAAGGCATTAAATGGCCTCCAATATTGACTCTTGAAAATTTTAAAACTATTCAATCTCTGAATGGGCACTAACCACCAAAGACATTTCTTAGTCATTATTTCAGTTACGTGATACAGACTCAGACATTAGTAAAACATCAGTCCTCAGATGATTCATGGCTGGGATTTTTATGGACACAGGAGGAAAACACATGCAAAACCATGGACATTTTATAACATGGATCACAGTTCTATGGAAAGGATAAAGGATGCAAATATTCCACAGATACTGCACCAAAGGATGGAGATGCCTCTGATCTTACTGTGACTACCACCATCACATGCAGCAACACTGCTCCTTTATAGCACATCACAGTGCTCAATTCTAGGGGCACAAGATCAGTACAGACCAGCACACATGACTGCATTACACAGTGGCGATTTTCTTTCTCTATTTGCTCCCTGCTGCTTCTCCCTATTAGCCTTGTTTCTCTGCTCTGTTAATTTTGCATTCCTGTAAGGTTCTTATCTCTTCCACTCTCTTAGTAAGAACAAGACTGTGAGATTTTCATGATTCCCAATCCATGAAACACAACACATAGGACTTAAAAAATAGGAAAAGCAGTAGCTAGATAAACAAGCACAGAATGAGTAAAATCGTGACCATAAAAAAGAAAAACAAAAAAAAAACCCAAAAATTATGTATGATCATGATTCCTTTTCATTTAGAAGTTCAGTGTATTTTTCCAAATGATGGATTGCTCAAATTTAGAAAATGAACAAATTTAACCCAGTGATCTTCATCGATAGTTCAAGGTTCATTGAGGGGTACTGAAATTCCACTTGTCTTCATTGTCCATTTGATGGACATCAACATAATGTCTTAAAAAACAGATAGATGAAGAAACATTTAGCTATTTTATGTATTTTATTCAATTTTAAGAACTAAAAATGCCAAAATACACAGATAGACCTGATACCAAAGCTGGGTTACAGATATTTAAATATTCAGAGGAAATGGATCCAGGGTTTTATGTCTGCCTTACAAAAGCAAAGACCTCAACTTTGAAAAACGCATTTGAAGAATTCAAAACAGAGTTAATTAATTTTTAAATAATTAAATTATATTACTTTTATCTATGCAGTAAGACATTGTCCTGAAGCATACTAATTCTTAGAAATTGTTGCATTGTGACAACTTGTGCCATCTCTTTAGCACAGAAGAGGAATTATGAGAAACCAAGTTAACTAACCTGTTTTTGCTAAAAAAATCATATGGGTAGTGGTTATTAAATTTTATTTTTATGTTATTTTAATTCAGTTTTATTGTCAAACTATTCATGTCACTAATCTCCCTAATAGATGTAATTCTATTACTGGGTCATGACTAATTTGCAAACCCAGGAAAAAAATTCATCTTTTAAATCAGAATCAACAACACTAAATGTGAAACCATTTTATAACATTTAAAAAAACATTTCTCAGAAAGTCAAGGCCCCAAAAAATCATTAATTGAGGAAAAAATGGTCAAATCAATATGACAAAGTGTGAGTAGATTTTAAGTCCAGCAAAACCTGGGTTTTGCCCTCTGCCACGAGACAACAGGCTGAATCAGTCTTTAAAGTCATACAGAAAGTGAGAAGACATTCCCTGGGAATCAGAACGGGGAGTCATGATTTGCTCCCAAGTCATAGTGACATCATTTAACAACATTTGTTTTCTTTCATAAAGCATAGACTGAAAAGTTGTCTACAAAATATCTCTGTCAAAAATGAAACACTGACTTTTGTCAATAAATTAGAATTTTATCTAAGCATGGCCTACATTGCCTACTTAACCTGTGTATAAGATTGTCATTTCTTTTCCACCCACAGTCCTCTTTTGGTATATCGACTTTTTCTCATTGTGGTTGGCAGTAATCTTAAATGGATTACAATTTCTCAACAAAATGTATGAAGGGATTTCACCAGCTGGGACAATACACAGCAAAAGAAACAAAAAAAGCAGAAGCTGAACTTTGAAATTATCAACATTCTAGAACAATTCTGCCCTCAGTAATGTTGATAAAGGACCACAGACAGTTACATCCAGAAAGGAATGAAATTAAACAATGGGTTTTTTTAACCTGATAGAAGACTGGCCTCTCAATTTATAGATACTAATCAGGACAGGTTGCTCAAAACTAGCAAGCTTACTTTCAGAGGCCACAGACAGAATTTCTGCAGGTATAGGCAGATGTAGTATTTTAGAGGCATTGAAATATTTGGTTATGATTTTTTTATTCCTTTACTCTTTTGATATCATTAACAATGAAGGATGACTACCAGACAAGTGGACAAGCCTCTCCTCTATGTTCTCTTTCCTTAAAGTTATTTTGAATGTCTCCTAACTTCCCTAGTAAATTAAAACTATTTTTTAATCAAGATTTTTGTATGTGGAGTGGCTTTTAAATTTTGAACCTTAAGTTACCACACTTGCAATCTCATCTATTAAAGACAAGCAAGATAATGTGATTTAGTCAGCTCACCTTTGACAGTTTAATTTGAACTTCACTTCCAAAGCTGCTTTTGAACAAGCCCAAGCAGAAGAATGTGTTCCTTAGAAACGGAATATTTTTCAAGTTACAGCTCAGCATCTAAACAAAAAGAATTAACAAACCAAAAAATAACATTAAGAAAAGAAATTATTTGCATAAACTCTTAAGGTACCAAATTGATCCTAAAAGAATCCACTGATCCTAAAAGAATCCATCATGTATAGTAACAGAACCTTGTATGAACATCGTATGTGTGCAGATACAGCTGTACACAGCTCAAGAAAAACAGAGGAAGTTATGTTAAATCTAATTTAAAGTGGTGCAGAAGGTCAAACAGACAAGAAAATTTCTACTTCTGTGCTAGAGGCAGGACTTAAAAAATATAAAGACACTATTAAATTTCCTGATTTCTTAGCAGGATTGGTTGTCATCATGACATCTGAAAATTAAGACAGATTTTGAACAGGTTTGATAACACTCAATTCTCAGGGCCACTTCACTCTTACACAGAAGAAATCAAACCAAACTTGTGTTGTCAAAGCTGGAGTTCAAAGCATATTGATGCTAGAAGTGTAAGACGTCTCTAAGCTGTTCATGTGAATTCAGGCAGTGATGGCTGCACACCTTATCCAAAGCCTTCTTGTGAAACCTCCAGCTGGTACTCTTCTGTTCACTAGCTGGAGCTAGGGGAAGCATGTTCTGGATGTCAAATACATTGAAAAGTCAGACTAGGAGAGTGGAGGAAAACTAGCACTGCTATGTCCATTAAAGACAAACAAAATGTGCCAGTGCCTTTTGTCAGAAGACAGGAGCAGTTGCTCTCTTCAGGACTCTAACGAAGACCTGAAGGCTCTTTGGCTGATTTGTGGCATGGTTCTCACTAGTAACAAACTATCAGGCTATAGAAGAAGCTGAAAATGTATTACTAAGTCCTATTTGTTAGAATATGTGCAGAAAATAATGTCTTAAATGGAAAATTACTAACTTCATTATGATTTTTTTTATTGATGGTGTTGCTCACTACAACACCTGAAGGCTTGAGAAAAGTAGCAGGAAAATGGATGAAATTTTAAAGACAGCAAGACTTAACCCAGTTTAGAGGTTGGCAAGAAAACACTTACAGGAACACTACCTTAAGATGAGTAGTATCTGTTTCTTCAGAACCCTGATCATTCTTACAGCTATTTAGGTGCCCAAGTTTCAGTTTCCAATGGATCCAGTAGCAGCTGTGGATGTTTAGCACTTTGAGAATCCGGCTTATAGTTAACAGGAATAAGTTTAACTTGTCACAACAGAGAGAATTCTTTTACACAGCATCCAACTGCTTTAGTCTGGCACTAATGTTTTTATTCCTGTGATCCCTTCCCTCATTGGATGCAAGCCCTTCCCTTCATGTTTGACTTAAACAACACTTGAATTTCTGCAGCAGTAAATTAAGCCTAGTCCATATACAGATGATAAATCATAAATTATAATTATAAATGCCAATTAAAGTATTATTCCTTTATGTAATTTCTAATTTTAAAAAGTAAAGTATATTTACTTTGCAGCAACTATCCTTTTATAGAGCCATCCATCCAGCAAAATGAAAGAGGCAGTCTGAGAGAAAAGAAGTGTCATCACATGATTAAATGATAGATGATATCACAGAGTCAGGTTGGAAGGGATCACAGTGTGTCATCTGGTCCAACCTCCCTGCTTGAGCAGGGTCATGCTAGAGCACATGGCACAGGATTGTGTCCAAACACTTCTTAAATATGTCCAGTGAGGGAGACTCCACAGCCTCTCTGGGCAGCCTGTTCCAGTGCACGGTCGCCCACACAGTAAAGAAGTTTTTCTTCATGCTCAGGTGGAACTTCCTGTGCATTGGTTTCTGCCTCTTGCCTCTTGTCCTGTTGCTGGGCACTACTGAGAAGAGCCTGGCTGCATCCTTACTGCCCCCCTCTTCAGATACCAACAGACATTGGTGAGATTCCCTCCTGGTCTTCTCCAGACTGAACAGACCCAGCTCTCTCAGCCTTTCCTCTTACAAGAGATGCTCCCAGTACCTTAATCATCTTTATTACCCTCTGTTGGCCCTGCTCTGGAAACTCCTTGTCTCTGCTGCTATCTCTACTATGGAGTTGGAAAGAGACCACATTTTATAAACAACAGGGACTCATCCAAACTCTTACAAACAGGAAACAGCATGACAGTAAATCACCTTTCCTTCTTTCTTTCTTTCTGAATACATTTAAAAATTTTCTGTCACTATTGGACTAGAACCATTTTAAATTTAAGCTAATTTCTCACACTTTTCTTTCAATGTTTACTTTCATTTTCATCTTTTCATGCATTTAAAGTCATGCCCAGGAGTCATGTTAGAGATACACATTTGTAGTAAATAAATTAAAGCCATCATCGCTATTTTTTTCCCAACAGTCAAGCGTTTGAGGCATTATGACCTTAGAACTGTATCACAGGACAGAAAATAATTTCATCTTGGTTCTTGGGATCAGTGATTTTTGGAAATGTTATGTTTTAACACATAAAATTGAATGCTTTTCTTATTTATTACATCGTAGTTCTCATTCAAACTCTAGAAGGATGCTTGTTGGACAGTGATTTATATGGCAGTCATAGAAAATAAGGACAAGAGAATTCAGTATTTCATCATAATTCAGGAGCTGGAGGGCATCCAATGAAATTTCCAGGTCTCAAATTTAAAACCACATTACATAATAAACTGCCCAAATCATTGACACATTAAGCTGTTGAGACCAAAAGCCTGAACATGCTCAAAAAAGAACTAGACAAAAATCACAGAAGACAGGTCCACTAGAGGCTTTTAAATACAGTGGACAAATAACAGCCCCTGGCTCAGAAAGTCTGCCCTGCCTGTTAAATGTCTTAAACTGGGAGGTTTCAAAGGAGCACTGCTTTGCCTGCCCTGATTTTCAATCTCCCTCTAAGCGCCATCTATGACCTATCTTCAGAATAGGAAACAGCAAGCTAAAACAGACCTTTAGTCTCAGTCTATATGACATGGTTTTAGAACAACAAATCTTTAAAAACGAGTGCTACATTTTCCCTTCCAGTGACATATTTGAGATGTTTTTCTAACTCTTTAGGTCACGATTGAGCTTAATAACTAAGAAGAAAAGCAAGAAAAAACAGGAGTAGGTTTAATCAGTAAGTATGTATTATTTATAATTCAATATATTGCTATTGCTCAGAAAAATACCAAATTAAATGGCAAAGATGAAAATGCAAAGGCAGATCATGCCAATGTTAGATACGAATAAAGCTGTCAGTTATCATTACACCTGTAACAGATGGTGAGACTGTTAATCATTTTGTAGCAATAGTGAATTTACTGCCCAGAGCAAAATGGGATGCTCCAATTAGGCATGTGCTCTAGTAATAAGAATTATCTCAATGGTTTTGGTTTTGAGGCATTTGGTTTTGAGGATTTCAAAACCCTTTGAATATGTTTTCTTCTTAAGTCCTCCCTCCAGGATGTTTGATTAGCTGTTTATTTGTTTTAGAACAAGAAACAGAAATGCTAAGGGGTGTGACCACATTTGCAGAGATTTATTCTTTATGAAGTCCACATTCATAGAATCACAGAATTACAGAATGAAGGAATAACAGAATGGTTCCGGTTAGAAAAGACCACAGTGAGCCTTCTCATCCAACTTCCTTGCTCAAGCAGGGTCATCTTAGAGCACATTGCATGGAATTGTATCCAGACAGCTCTGAAATATCCCCATTGAGGGAGACTCCACAACCTCTCTGAGCAATCTGTTTCAGTGGTCAGTCACCCTCCCAGTAAAGTCTTCCTCGTGTTCAGGTGGAAATTCCTGTGCAACAGTTTCTGCCTGTTGCCTCCAGTCTTACTGCTTGGCTTCACACTCTGTCTCTTGACAGTGTCCCTTCAGATATTTATACACATTAGTAAGGTCATCTCACAGTGGCCTCTAGAGGCTGAACAGGCCCAGCTCTCTCAGCCTTTCCTCAGAAGAGAGATTTTCCAGACCCTTGGCCAGTCCAGTAGCTCTTCATTGGATCTGCTCCCGGAGCTCCATGTCTCTCTTGTACTGAGGAGCCCAGAAGGGCACTCCAAATTTGGCCTCAGCAGAGCTGAGTAGAGGGACAGGATCACATCCCTTGGCCTGCTGGCTCCAGGGGGGTCCAAGGCAGCCCCAGCCTCAGGAACCTCCATGGGGATTGGGATGTGCTGCAGCCTTGGCTTGGCCCATCTTAGTGGAGCCCACGGCCAGGCAGGGCAGGTGTCTGAGGGGCTGAAGACTGGCCCTGCTCTGGGGTCACTGGGGCAGAAGCTGCTGGCCCCAGAGGTCTGAAATGCAGCCCTGAGTGGGCGTGTGTGCAGGGAAAGAGCCAGGCAGGGCTAGACTGGGATGGGGAGGACAAACAGTGCCTGCTAAAGGAGCGTTCTTGTTTAGGGGTGTTTGGGGCAAGCATCCCACCTGTCCTTTCTAGTACAGCCCTCATGCTGTCTGCACACTGCCTTTCCCACAGAGCAGCCTAACCTTAAAAACAACCATCTCAGTAGCAAGAGAACTAACCTCATCAAGGAATAGAATGCATTAGTAAGCATGACTCTCTCATGTCAACCATTGGTCATTTCCCTTGCTGCCTATTCCTGAGAGTAATGCTGCATATAATATTCATAAAAATTTAGTTGCAGGGATTTTTAAAAAAATCAAAAAATCATTCTCAGTCCTCCTCTGCAATTTCACTAGTTAAAGAACCACCAGTCAGGTGACAGCTTTCAAGTCCCAACTGAGCAATTTAGGGTAAGTGTCATATAAAATGCTAGTATAATTCCAGGCAGCCATTTCATTTATTGATATTTCCTACATCACTGCAGTAGCCTTCAGGCCTCATTTTTCCATCTGTCTGGAGACTTGAAGCTTCAGGGCCTTGTTCAGGGCTTTTAATTTTTTTTTTCTCCCTCAGACTAATAGCCCATGGCTATAATCTAAGGCCCCTAGTTCTCTTTTCATCCCACACTGTTATCTCTAGAAATCTGCTATTCACCAGAATATCGCTACAAATTCTAGTTGCTGTCCTAGCACAGCTTGAGTGCCTCTAATCTCTGCCTCCTTGCCCACAGTTCCCATAAGGGACAGATTTTTCCAGCTTGTGATCATCCTACAAACATAAAATGTTTCCAGCACGTTATCTTATTCCACTTATTCCAAGAGCAATCAAACGTGGATACCTGAAAAAGAGTGAAGAAACAGGGTAGGCATGTAGTAGTGCTCTAAATATTTACCAGGTTACTAGTGGCTTGCAGACTGAGCCAAAAGACTTATCTGCATGTAAAAGGCCACAGTGTGCTTCTCTACCACTAAATACAGGTTTCTGGATTTTAATCCTACATGCGTGTTTATCATGCACATAATCCCACAGCACAAGTTACACAGCTTTATTGTATGTTTCCTAATTAATTGTCTGGTTTTTTTCAGTTTGCTCTTGCCACCTGATAGCTGAATCTAATGCCTTTCGGTTTGCGTACTGGAAAAGGAAGCAAATAGTTTCCTGTGTTTACCCTCAGCTCTGGGTTATCATGTATAATCAGATACTGGTCCTTGACACATCCACACTGAAGTTGGCTGGGGTACTCTTATACTTCACTGCAGCAGCATCTGCTCTGGTAATACAGTTGTACCAAAGTGGGCCGCAACTCCTAGATTAGCTGTGTTAACTGAAAGCAGAGCTCTGGAATGCATTTAATTGGTTTTGGATGTTCTCTTTGAAAAGCTTTCAGTTTTCCAGAGTTTATGCCTATAACAGAAGACAACTTAGTATGCCTTGTTCTACACAGTGTTTAATCTTATCTACCTTTCCCTTTTTTCTTACTTGAGCAGGATGTGGGAGGACATCACCACAAGGCAGTGTCAATAGGATGTTAGAGGTCAATAAGATAGATATGGATCCATAAATCCTGGAATGCAGTGAATAAAATGCCTAATATGAGACAACAGAGCAATTGCCTTCCCCTCACTGGCAGAATCCAAGGAGGGACTGGTGAGTGGTGTCTGGATCACTGCTACTGGTTGCTACTCACATAGTTCCCTGCCCTTGTACGAGAGCTGTTCTTGTTTCAACAAACAATGAGCCTGACAATTAGGGGGGGTGCATCTGCAGCAAAGGTGAAGCATAGTGCCGTGAAGAAAGAGAGCAGGGTATTGGAAGTATTAAAGAGGTAAGGGTGAAAAAATTGCTTGCAACAGCCCACTTAAATAGAGAAGTTTTTCACCTGCAGAGAGCCAGCAGTAGACAAAATTTCTGGATGGGGAGCCTATTTTCTCTTCCCTGTAGAACAGATCGTTTCTTCTCATCTTATTCCTCTCCTTAATAACATGATATAACCTTTGCCAGACTTCTCTCTCACTTACAATTTTGCTGACTGATCTTTTTCCTTATTCTTCAATTTTTCCCTCTTTACAGCACATAACAAAATAGCATCAACCTTTTTAGAAATATTTATCTGTCAATCTGTCAGCTCCTGTTTAGCAGATCTGATGATTACAGGCAATCATTTCAGATGCAGTGTAGTGCTAAATCAGACCTTCCCAACAGAAACTAAGGTTCCCAATGAAGCATCACACTTCTGTCAAAAGACTATGGTACCTAACTGAGACAAGGCAGGAGATCTGCAAGCTTCTCACAGATAGCACCCAACTGCTTTATTTGAAATGGAATTATAGGAAATCACAATCCTACTGCTGTACATGAAACTGATCTTGGATACTTAGAGACAACTAGCAAGTGTCAAACAATTTACATATGATCATCACACCTTTGTCTGATGGAAATTTTTCAAAGAACATTTCTACAGCTGCCCACTTTACAACAGAGACTTCTTTTGAGTTTAGGGGACATAAATATACCTCTCAAAATAAAGAACTGTAAAAAATTGCCTTAATCAGATCAGAAACTGTTACAAATCACCATGAAACATTTTGGAGAGGCCAATTCCTAAACTGGATGGGTGTAAGGTAACCTGAAGAAAAGAAACATACCCTAATGTTTAAGAAGTCATGCCTTAGGATAGAAAAGAGCTGCTTGAGAGTTCCTACGTAAATTACTGTAGTCAGTTCAAGCGAATACTAATTAGCTGACTCAAGTCTCTAGGAAGCTTGAGATGTGTATTTGTTCCATTTGGATGTGCAGGAGACATTGAACAAACTTACAATGATCTATTCCTCATGTTTACCAAATGAGAGTTTACAGTTGCCTAGATTTAACGGTACCTGACAATTAAGCTCCACATAGCCACTCACTCCCCCTAGGTGGGCTGGGGGAGAGAATAGGAAAAGTGAAAAAACTCATGGGATGAGATAGAGAAAGTTTAATAGGGGAAGCAGAAGCATGCACTGAATTAAAGCAAAACTGGGAATTCATTCACTACTTCCCATGGACAGTCAAGTATTCAGCCTTTCCCAATAAAGCATGTCTTCACCATACATGAAGATGGCTTGGGAATACAAATGCCTTCACTTTGAACATCCCCTCTTCCCTTTTTCCAAACACTGAGCATGATGCCATACAGTATGGAGTATCCCTCGGGTCATTTTGTCCTCCCTTTCAATGTCTTGTGCATCCTAGCCTCCTCACCAGCAGGGTGAGGAACAGAAAAGGCCTTGGCTCTGTGTAAACACTTCTCAGCAATAACAAAAACATCCCTGTGCCATCAGAGCTGTTTTGAGCACAGTACCAAAGCATGACCCCATATCAGCTACTGTAAAGAAAATTCACTCTGCCCCAGCCAAAACCAGCACAGAAGCCATGACATACAAAACATAATTTCTCACTGCTGCTGTTGACTCTAGTACAGCTAGATCACCCAGGCTTTATGAACCAACATGCATAAGACATCTAAATAGATCAAACAGCATGAAATCGTACTGCATGTTGGCAAAGCTCCAGTGAGCTCACAGTTCATTTCCAAGCTGACTGAACCTAATTAAAGCATATCTCAAGATATAAAATTAGTAAGGATATGTCAGAAAGTAAGCATAAGCAAACAGATTCATAAAGAAGTCAGTGATAATTGGAATTTCAAATGGTGACACTAGCTTGCAATGTCAGCATAGTAACAATTCCTATGGAAATTAGGAATTCACTGAAAATTAATGTAGAGCCTTTAACAGGCTAAGCAGAGAAAGATTTGAGCAGATGGAGAACCCTTTGCCTTAGGGGCAAAATTAATATTCTCTAAATGCATGTACTTCCCAGAATGCTGCATGCCCTAAAAGATCTCCTAGTTATTATTCTGCCATTTAATTGCAGGAAAAAAAGTCAAACATATTCTTAAACATTTTTAGGTAGAAAAGGAGAGAAAAAAACTGAGGTAGGATGCTGCATAAAGTGTGTTGCCTAGTCATAGTGAAGATTTCCACTTCAGACAATATTATTTCTGCTTTAATACCATTCAAAAGGTCTGTGTCTCTGTCATGACAAAGCAAGCTGATCACAGGGAACCCATTTTCTGTCCTGCACCATCATATGACTGGCACAGACAATGGTAGAGTTCTTCACACGAAATATATGAATGATATCACCAATATTATCACAATTCCATAAATTTAGCCCCATAGTACAGAGGTTTTCCAGGATGACACTGCAGTGCAGTTCAGGAATTTACAAGTTAATTAAATCTTCATGGAACTCTCTTTTCATTTATTTTTTTTTCATTGAAAAGAGAGTTCATCAATATACAAGAAAAATAAAAGGATTAATTTTGTACTGGGGCTATTTTGCTACAAGTAGGGAGGGACCACAGTGGGTCATGTGGTCCAACCTCCCTGCTCAATCAGGGCCATCGTAAAGCACATTGCACATAATTGCATCCAGACAGTTCTTCAATATCTCCAGTCAGGGAGACTCCACAATCTCTCTGGACAATCTGTTCTGGTGCTTAGTCACCCACATAGTAATGAAGCTTTTCCTTGTGTTCAGGTGGAACTTCCTTGTATGCCATGCCTTGTATTATACTAACCCAGGACAATGAAAACAATACAATACAAACCAATCTTTTTAACAACGACTGATGATCTTTTACATGTAAATATTAAATTCCTATAGAATATGAATGCAGCATGAGAATCTTGAAACTGCTTCCCTTTGATTTGCTCTTTATGCATTGCTTTTTTTAAATTTGGGATATGTCTATTATTGCATATATATAAAATTATAATTTTATACAGTATAGGTATACTAATATAATTTTAATCATATAACAGAGAAAATTACAGTAATTTCACAATTATAAGCCGCACGTCCTGGTAGCCGGGTAGACCATGGGATTTGTCCATATATAAGCCGCACCTGAATATAAGCTGCACCTTTTTTTTTTTTTTAAAGCGAGAATCCATGTGTAACAAAGTAACGAGTTAGTAACAGAATCGCTGCCAGCGGGGTTTGGTGTCAGGTGCTCAAGTTGCAACAGTTTTCATAGACCAGCGAAGTCTTTAAAGGCAGCCCCAGGTGCCCCCCCCCCAGCCAGCTCTCACTTCTGGGTTGGCATTTCACTGGGATTTGTCCATAGATAAGCCGCACCTGAATATAAGCCGCACTACTAGGGTAGGCTGGATTCTTCAAGGAAAAAGGTGCGGCTTATAGTTGTGAAATTACTGTAATATCAAATTTTAACCTGCCATTTATTTAAAGTAACCCCACATCTGGAACTAGGAGGAGAAAAAATACCTGCAATGATTATCTTGATAAAGGCACATGTTGCTGAATAACAGCAATAACAGGTGCATCTCAGAGTATTCATCTGGTCTTTTAAAATTATTGCATGATAGACATAAACTTCTAAGATCTCTTCATCTTGTTACATCATCAAAGTGAATATTTTATAACTGTAGTGCTGGGAGAAATTACTGAATCCTGTACCTTAGTGGAGGAGTACCACTTTAAATCAGAAAGCAATTAACACACTCAAAGCTAGTGGGTCTAGCTTCCAGAGTCACTGTGTTTCTGCTTTACCCCAGAATGACTGAATAATTTGTAGTTGTTTTAAATACTGAGTAACAAATAGTGATTGTTTTTTATAAATACTTTCTGGAACATGCTTAGCTGGCAGATTAAGTTCTTTGCGGTTTCCAGTGTATTTTATGAATGAATAGAACACAATAAACTTGTAAGAGAAAGAAAAAAACTTGTCAAGACATATATTGTAGAGCAGACAGCATTTAGAAAAGTTTTATAGGTTTGAAAAATACTTGATCCTAGGTGCCATCACATGCATCTCAGTTTTGTTGATAGTTGGTGTTCAAGGGAGTACAAATTTAATGGTTGCAGCCCTTAAAATTACAACATAATAAAAAAAACCCAACCAAACAAAGAACCTCCAAACATAACAAAGCAAAAAAAATTATAGAGATATATATACAGATTTTTTTTTTTTTTTTTTGCAGCTCAGAAGTAAATCTAAAATTCCAGGATGTGCTGCTTCCTGGAATGAGTAGATATAACTGTGTTAATCTGCAATTAACTGGGTTTTTCTTTCTTAAATTTTGCCAGACCAATAGGGCATCTAAACATGAATTAACTCTTATTGGCTGTCTCTGCATTAGCATGTACTGCAGGCTAGTAGAATTCTTCCTATCAAGTTCAAAGTAGCAGGACTTTAAATTTGTTTTAATAGACAAAAAGTTCCACAAAGGGACTACCTGGACACTTTTTATATTTTACATTCAAAAAAATTTCCTGAAGAACAGAAAACACTAATTGATTAATATAAAACTTTATATGCAATTCTTATTTCTATCTCAACTACCTAAAACACACACTAAATGTCCATTTTTCCTGTGGCAGAAGGCTTCCATCCTGAGCACCAGATAAAACACTTCATTCTGGCCCTGTTAGAGTTGGAGTGAGATCTGTTACCAAAATAGAAGGCCAGAATGTGAACTACGGGTGTATTTTCCATGAATTATTGACTGAGATTTTTTTCCAGTAATAGGATAAATGCCTCAGAAAAAATAAAAAAAATAAAAAGAACTAGCTCAGAAAGAAGTTTTAAGCTTTATTTTCTCTGGGTGTGCTAAAGGGAGGGGAAGAAGGGCACCATTTCACTGTTTATTTTAAGAAAATGGCTTTTTACATAGAGGTCCATTATTACCCTGGTCACTGACCATACCAAAGTAAAAGCAGCTAGGAAATGTATTTCTTTTCCATTTCAAGTTACAAATCAATAATTCCTACACTGCTGTTGCCTTCGCCAAAGGCTGGCGACCTGAATCGAGAATGACACGGTGGTTACCTCAAACCACTCAGTCCAATTTCTCGCTGACACCAATATGGTGGACGGCAAAAGGCATTTATTGGCACGCTGCGCGGGGTTTTATAGGGTCGGGTTAGGCACGTGACTTCCGTCTGCTTACGTTGCAGACCCCGATATTGCTAAGGGGCAGTGCCCTAACCCGTACAGCGCGAAGATTTTCCGAAGCGCCTGTGCCCTAACCGCACGCAGCCACCAACACGCTGCATTTAATCTGTGTACACTAACACATGCTAGAGCCCAACAGTGACTGCTTTTCTCCTGTATCCATTGAGTGCATCTCCTGTCCCAGCTTTATTGTATCTTGCCCCTCCTCTCAGCACAAAGAAAACAGTGACAACCAAGAACCTCAGGCCTTACTGTGCTGAATCAGCTGACAGCTTTCACCATAAACCCAGGGCAGCTACTCCTGACACACACTTTCAGTGTCTGACAATATACTTTGTCTTTTTGCTCATTGCCTTTCCCACACTTATGTTTCCTTTGCACAGCCAGTGCCTGAAAAGAGCTAAAGAGAACACTGTATGGTTTTTGGGGATGCAGCGGGCAGGAGGGGATGTGTGCCAACTCAAAGTATGTTGTGCTCTTCATTTAAAACAGAAATCTGGGGAAAATAAGCTTAGTTTTCTGGTTGCTTGATAATATAATCCCCATGACCAGACTTTTTCCCATCTGGATTAGAAAGATGAGATTGTCCAAGACTTGCCTGTTTACTAAACCATAGGGAGGAGTAGATACATAATGATTTAAAACATTAGTAATCATAGATAATTGCTTATAAATTTCTGTGATGTGGATGCAAAAAGTGTTTTCTTTGTACGTATTTTTATGTTTCTTGCAAATTTTTTGCTCCATTATAAAGTAGAGCATAGAGTTTGATTAGAAAATAAAATATACTTTTTTTTTCCTGATTTTTGTATTAAAATAGTATAAAATTGGAGGCATCTTAGTCCATAGCAAAATATTTATACCAGGATATGAAGTGTATTAACATTTCTGCACAGAATCAGAACATATATTTTTGCCAAATGTTTTAATTCTGCAAGTGAAATTAATTGAGTTAAGCGTTTTCAAATACCAACGTTCCTTCATAAAATAAAATATTGACTAGCTCTAAATATTGACAGATAAATCAAGTTGAGTAGATTGTTTGGTACATTGAGTGCTGGATCCACTGACCTTCAAATCTACCATGTTTTGCAATATATATTCAACTGCCTCACAGCAACACACTTTTCTTTATTCTCTGTCAAGCATACCCCTGACATAATGTGTGCTCTATTGTAAAACAACATAATGATTATTTCCATGGAGTATGGTATGCAGGTGAGAGAGGAGGAGAGAAGTAAAGGTTATTTTAATTTAGTTCTCAGTTCTCCTTTGGACAACTTGCTTAGCTCACCACAAATTCATCACTACACAGCTCAGCTATTCCTGATACGCTGCCTTCAAAAATGTATTATTTATGGATGCAGGCATGTATTAACTCAAATGTCTGGAACAATTCCACGGCAGAAATTCAAAGGGAGTATTACATCTTCTCTACAATTTGTAGTAGTCTTTTCTTAAGCTGATGAAGCGATTAAAGTTAAATGCACTGTGATCCCTGTTGCTGCACATCTATGTTCAGAAGATAGTATTTTACTTAATTGCCTTCCTAAACCAGAGAGGTCTGTCATTGCAGCAAGAGCATATAAGGGAGCAACAGAAGGAAAAAGCAGTCAGCATGATGCGCAGGGAAAAGTTAATAGCGAAAACAGAACTGTCTAGTACATCTGCATTCAACAGCTCCCTAAAACAAAGTACTATTGGATTACATTTTCTCAGTTGGGTGTTTGTGTGAAATTCTAGAGCCATCTAGACAGGATTAAATAGGATAAGAGTATTCCCCATGATAATAAACATTAAATCCATTGATTGAATGACAGACAGAGGGTGATCCTGTTTGTGTGTGTGTGCATGCGCACATCGTGTGTTCCCCTGCATGTGGTGGCCCCTGTAGGCTTGAGTGATTCGAGTGCATTTCTGGCAGAGCCTATTATTCTGCATGCACACAGCCAAACACATTAAATATTTATCATATTGGAGCAGAGGGATGTTGCAAATGTGGAGTGCTGGTAACAATCTCATCCAAGCGTCTTCCTAATAAAGTGCAGATGTGATTTCAAAATGGATCGGAAGTCCAGAACACACGCATGCGCACACACATGCATGCACACAAAATACACTGTGGCATATTTATGTTATGCCTCTTATTGATTGCTACCAGATGGGAGGGCAAAGCAAGAGCTGACAGAGTAACCATATGGATCTGCTTTAATTCCCACTGAGTTATAGGTTTGCAATTCTCTCTTCTCACTTTTTGGCTCAGAAACCTACAATTTGCTAAGTGGGAAAAAAATGTAAACTTACTGTGAGGAGTACATTTCCATCATAAGCCTCCTAATGCCACTCTCAGGGGCTGAGCTATCTTTCTCTACAAGAACTGCAGTTCCAGCACCACTTCTTAAAGCCACAGTCAGTACAATGAGCAGGAGATTTTGTTGCAGACTGACAAACGAAGAGTGCTTCAATGCTGATGAGCCTTGCAGACAATAGATTCTAACTGAAGAAGCTTTATTCAAGATTCTGCTTTTCACAAAGCTGCTTCAGCAAGCCTCATATAGCACTCCAATAAAAAATCCAGCGACAGTGGTCAAGGCATTGTTCTATTCTCAAAACTGGGAGATTTCAGCAGTTACTTTGATCTACAGAGCCTTGGCTCTGGAGGCTTCCTAAATACTCGCTCTTCCTGCAAGAGTCAGGTAAAGAAGGAGTTACAACTCTCTCAAAGTAGCAAATGAAAACACAGTCTCCCTACCCAACTGTGACCTTCTGAGACTCGTGCATTATGCATTAGAAGGCTGGAGTGTAAATGGATAGTTCAGAGACGTTTACAGGAAAAAAAAGAAAAGGTCTAATTGATGAAAAAAGCTTTTTGGTCTGTCTGCTAAAAGTAGATTTGCAACAATGTATTTTCAGTACAGTTTAACCTTTAATTTCTGTTGTTTTGGTTTTACAGTCACCTCCATCCCACTTCCAAGGGCAGAGGGCAAACAACCTTCAACCACTCATAGGTTTTACTTATACATATACCATTATAGTTGTCTAACCTTTCTGCTTTTCAAATCCATCACTTATGCCTACTGCCAAGTAAGTTGCTGCAGACTTTTCAGGTCTCTCTAAGTCCATAAAAGAGCTCTAAAAGCAGTGTCATGGGCATCAGAGGAACATCATACAGGGTCTAGACAGAATGAAAAGGAGAGACACAAACTAGAAAATTAGCTCTAGAGAGAAATGTGTACCATGCTTCAGTGTGCTATTCATATCTTCTGAGGGTTACAGGCAGATTCCTACCTTTTTGACACTAAAATGCATGAATCCTTTATTTCAGTTCTTGACTCAAGAAAAACTGTGATAGCCAGAATTTGCAAGTAGTCAGAGTTTTGTCCCTCAGTTTTGTGACTCCTTCTGTGCAAGCTTGGACATCTGGGGGGTTTTATTCAATTTTCTTATCCCTAAAAAGGGAATAAACACTAATTCATGCACAAGAATTGCTAGGGGAATTAGAAAAGCATTTTCAAGCTCATAGTTTAAAGCTCTGCTCCATCTACTTTCCCTGGACATAATTCTAAAACCACAAAAAAGCTGAGAACGTAGCACCCTATCTGGTAAACTATTCTCAGTTGAAAATTTAATAGGCTGCTGGAACAAATAGCAAAAGCCCCGCTGATTTTAACACAGTTAGGATTTCACCCCACTAAACAAATTTCCTAATGGAAGTCATGCACTTCAAACATTTGCACAGTAAAGCCATATATATTCAGTTTCAGAAAGGTATTTTGTATTCATGCATGACTGATGCTTTACAAAAAAAAAAACAAACCAAAAACACAAACCAACAAACCAGAAAAATCCCATTAAATAAAATATCAGTGTTCTGTGGAACTTGTACAAAACAGGGTGATTTGCCTTAAGATCATGCTATTTGTAAAAAACCCCTATTTTTAAAATCAATGGCTGCTAGAGCAAGGAATTAATTTTCTGTTGTAATTTTTGATAAAAGCTAACAACTGAACACTGCAACATATATAATCAATGACCAAAATCACACTTTAGAAAACATAAGGACATTTGTAGTATATTCCCTTCCTCAGCACAAGTGTTCAATTTACTGTTGCAGTGTTGGTCACCTACCAAGCCTGTGACAAAAGCAGTTTGGGAATCTATAGCTCTCAAATCCCAGCCCTGCACATTATCAGATAAAGCACACTGTTTCATTTTGTGCACATGCTGCTCTGATGGAAGGTAAGACTGAAGCCGTCTTACAGAAACTATTATTTCACCATAAAGGAAGGAATGTTACAGATGCTTCCCTGGAGGTGAACAACAAAAAGCAATATATGGGAGCTTCTCTCTCTGTATGAGACATGTGCCCAGGACTACTATTTACACCTCTGTGGAGAAACAAGATGACATCCTGGTGACACAGCCTTGGTCATTTACTCAGTGACACAACTCTTCATTATTGGAATGTGCTGGCCCTTAATTCTAAATGGTCTCCCTGGAGCCATACTGGCAGAAGCTTGGAAAAGAGGTAGAGCTGTACTGAGGTTCTTCAGTTTTGACCCAAGGCTAATGCATTTGCGCATTACCTCTGAACCTGCACAATTAGTGCAGGATGCAATGAGAGGTTATTTAGATTCAACCAGTGCTGTAACACAGAGGAGGGAAAAAAGACTCAGATGATGCATTAGGTACAGCAAAAGGGCACACTGCACACAATGGGAATCTGGTTAAAATATTCCAACTGCAGGTATCAAGTATAGGCATGCACCAAGTATCCTTTTTTAGACAGAAAGTGTACTTTTTTTAGAAAGCAGCTTGGAGGCCAAATTCAGTACCCAGAGTATGACAGGGTAGATCTCTTTCAGCTCTATGAATGTGCAAAGCCAAACATTCACACTGAAAAGCCAAATTCAGAAATGCTATGGTTCAAACTTCTTCCACCAAACTAGAAAAAAAGGAACCGACCCTTGACAGACAGCTTTGCTCCTAAGTATTTTATCTGTATTTCAGCTCAGTATTTCAGGCACACCTATTCAATGCCAGGTAAGTCATCAGAATTCCTGAGTGGGATTTAAATGACAATGTGGGTGCGCGTCCCTCCAGAAAAGGCAGGGGCTGTGTTATTTGCTTACCTGAGATGCCACATGCAATGTACTGCACAAATGCTCAGATCACAATCGTGTTGGTAGAGTCCCTGAGTGTAGCTCAAACATACTCAGCAGCTCTGCTGGGCTTCTTGATTTAGCTGTTTTGATATCACGAAAAAGTATGTCACTTCTGATGTCAGGCAAACATGCCACTTACATGTCCATGTACCAGTACCTATTGATGCCTCCATACATAAAAACATGTAAGAAAATTTCGCTGTATCAGTTATACTGGTTAAATGGGGTGCATACAACTTGTAAAAATCCTTGTGACACTGCCTAAAGTCCCAGGTTTGTGTTCTGACGCATCTGTGACAATGGATTAAAACTAGATGACCCAGGTGTCCTCATCTTTCTGACAGATGCTGCTAGGCAGTGAAATGGACCTAAATCAAAGTTGTGGGCTATAACTGCTACAATGGTCTATTTTCAATCCACTGCCACAAATCTGCTGGATACCATAGAAGCAGTTATATTGTCCAAAAGTGCTTTTGTCAGTATAGCTCATTTCACACATTGAACCACTGTAAACTATGCTAGCCCTAGCACTTTTTTGCTAGTATAACTCTGATTCCATTAGTAGGGTTTTATTGGAAAGTTATCCAGTAAAGCTATCTGTAAAGCCAGGTCTTTCATTAGGAATGAAACTGCTAACAAGTTTGACATTTAAATTACCATTACTAGCCAGTTGAGTTATCTTGCAGAAATGAATGGACCATTTGGACCTCTCAGAACTACTGCTGCAAGCTCTTTGCTATCTCCCCTGTGATTCAAGTTCCTGATTTTTTTTTGTTTTGTTTTGCCTAGTCTTTTTTGCTAGCAGAACCCATAAAAATATCATGATTTTTCAAAATTCAGAGTATCAAGCCATTGATACAAAATGGTGCCTGACATGATCTGCTACCATTTTCAGATCTTCTCCAAGCATTTAGCTGCAACAGGAGAAAAAACCCATAGGTTACCTGGAGACCGCCCATGCTCCTGCTTTGCCCAAGAAAATACACTAAGAATAATCTCATTGTTAATGCTTAGATTCTCCCCTATGTGACTTTGGGCAAATTTTTTTTTTTTTTTCTGCTGTTTTCCTCTTACTAGTGATGGACTTTGTAGGTCACTTCATGAGTAGGGAGAGCAACATCCCTCTTTCAAATGCTTTAAGAAGACAAAACAATAACAATTTACTTTTGATCAAGAGACTGCTACCAAAAACAAACCTGTAAATCCTGTAAATACATCAGCTGTGTTCTTTCTGGCTGCTCCTGTACTGAGTGTTTTTGGTTGAAAGCTAGAGATGTCCTGTTGTTCCAGCCATAGGGACTCTTAGCTGAGGCTTTGGCTACATGATGGTGGAGGCAATGCTGCAGGTGTTGACATGGATAAGAAAAAATGTACCATGACAGCTCCTGAGAAAGTAGTAAAGTTTATATTTGAAAGCCTGTGAAAGAACCAAGCTGCATACAGAAATAAAGACATTTGATCACCCAAGAAACATGACCCTGACTCATCCAAGGATGCTCTGGGACAGCCCCAAGCTGTGCTCAAATCACATGATGGCTTTGCTGCTTATCAAAAATCAGGACAGCTCTATTTGCCTTGGGTTAACTGATTCACATGTCCCTTGCCTACAAGTGTTCTCATGTTCATTAGGATGTCAACTTTGCACAAAAATAAAAGGTAAAAACCAATTGCAGACAGTAGAAACCCACAAGTTTAATGATTTGATGAGGGAGGAAGATAAAATGCACAACTTCATGGGTAATTAATATCCTGGTTTCTTCAGACTTACAGTAATTTCACGAATATAAG
>VRYO01001463.1:74877031-74953361 GCA_009812075.1 Sialia sialis | reverse complement strand
CTACCCGCGCAGGTGTGGCTTATAATCAGGTGCGGCTTATAATCATGAAATTACTGTAAATAGAATCCTTCATATATATGCATCAAACATGCTGTCATTACCCAAGCTAAATGCAACATGTGTTAGCAACATCATTCCTTTTGATTCCACTCTTTATCCAGATTTTCAAATCCAGAAACATCACAGTTTTCTAGTTGAAGGGGGTGTCAAGGTCCTAAAATATTAATGTCTGCACATTCCTCTCTACATCGACCACGTACAGGACACAGAAGGAGCAAGGCTTGTGAAGACAATGAGTTTACTTTCAATCTTGCAGAAGCAGGCACCTTTATAACTCTTGCAGATAGATTGCCTGCCTTGGTGGCATTAGAACTTTTTCTAGGAATTTATTAGCATTTCATATGGATTAGGAACTTATTAGCATTTCATATGGATTAGGTGCCAACCTATTTATTTCACTGTCCATTAAAAGAGCAGTAACCCTCAAAGGTTTTAGGAAAAAGCATTGTGTTTTGTTTGTCACAGGTATGAAAAATGTCCCTTTCTCCCTTCCAGGGATACCGTATTTTTTGGACTATAAGGCGCACTTAAAAAATGCTAAAATTTGATCCAAAAACCGGCAGTGCACCTTACAATCCGGTGCGTCTTACATATGAACCTTGAGTATTGAAGGGATCTCAAAACAATTTCTGTTTCACATTGCGCAGCAACAAACATGAAGCTCGCAATGGAATGACCGCGAGCAGGCACGCACACGTCCCTCGGGTCCGTCCCTCCTGATTTTACGGTAAAAGTTGCGAAAGTTGCACGTGGATCAACGGAGCAAAAAAAAGTGCACCTTATGGTTGTGAAAATACGGTAATGTTATCCAAGTCACAATGCTGAACTCCTCAGACCACATATTTAGTACTACTTCTGTTCAGTGCATCTGGCTTTTGCTGGTTTTGAAAAGAAAAGGGAGAGGCACATCAAAACTTCACATGCGGTGTAACACCTTGGAAAGCACTCTCTGCTTTGGACCATTTCTTCAACAGACATGTGGGAAAGGAGGAATTGCCCTGTGTGAAATCTGGATCCAGTGGTAAGGGAGGATGTTGTCAGGAAAGAGTGTCTAGCACAAAAATTTGGGCACTGGGGCTGTTGTGCAGCAGTCCAGGATGAGCCAGCACAGCTCAGAGTTCCTGTGCTTCATCTGGCACAGCTACTTCCCTCTCGTTCAAATGGACAGCAGTTCACAGCTGTGGATATATTACCCTCATTGCTTTTCCCCTGAGAGTGTGTCTACTGAGGCTATGGGGGCCTCCATTGCATTAGTGCTGCTGCTAAAGCAAGACAGTGCTCACAGACATGTATTTCAATCCTGAGTCTTGCAGACATGCTTTGGCTACTTTTGTCCACTTAATGAGAATATAATCTAGGGCCCAGCTGGTGTAAGTCAGCACAGAAGCAATGAGCCTAAGGAAACAGTGCCAATTTACCTCAGCGAGGATCTGGCCCAGGGGATTCATAATGGATGGAGTTGTCTAGTCAAGAAGAGGCTGGAACAGCTCGAGATGACTGCATTTCTCCCTCACTTTCACAGTTCAGACAGCTTCTGCCAAATGGTATGAGCAGCTGGACATCTCTTTCAAATCCATATTTAATTCCCTAAAGCTGCATTGAAATGAAGAATCCTACTCACAAGATAAGAAAAAAATCAATATTTTGCACTGCTTTAGCTTCAAATTTTAATGAACAAGGAAGGTGATGGTGTAGTGTAGGAAGAAATCATATAATCAGAGTCTCAAGGCTGAGGAAAACAAGAAAAAAAAGTGTTTTAAAACATTTCCCTTTTTTATTGCTTATGACAAATTTATTTATCAAGCAAATTTAACACCATTTTTACTCAAGAGTGAGTACTAGTAGAAAAAAACTACAGTCTGAGAACTGAAATGATTGTGCAAACTAAAGGAGAAAATGTGAGTTATTGTCATTCATGATATTGCCATCCATAGACCGACCTACTATAAATATATCAATTTGCTTGAATTGGGATCAGGTTATTATTAAGATTATTAAGATTATTATTAATCTTTTCATTTGCGTTTTCTCACCAAAAAGTTAAACAAATTTCAAATCAGTGAATAGCTATAGCTATGGATGGAAAACAGAGGTCCTTTAAATTCTGATAGAAATTTCATTTTTCATCTTCCTAATTCAAGCAGAAGAAAGTCCTCTTCAGCACCATTTGGTGTAAAAGATTAAATATAGCTGAGAACCTGAAAATAGGGAATGGAATACAGGAAAGAAAAAATGATGTTGGGTAGTGTTGTTGATTTTGTTGGGACTATCTAAATTGGATGAGGATATATTACGTTATGGAGTGGAACAGAATCCATGCAATGCAGTGTCCTAGATTATAAATTCTAGTCTTAAGAATCTGTTTTAAGGTCTTTCAAGTTTAATTTTCACTCTCATTTTAAAAAAAACCATTGCAATGGTATGCCCCACTGGATTTTGTTTACAGGCTTGGAAAAAACCCACCTGAAACCCTCAGATTAAAGAAGTCTGGTTGAGCATATAGATATTTCTGAGATTTTTGTTAGCATTAAATACAATATTCCATCAAATGGACATCTGATCTTTTCTAATGGATCACATTTCAAAATTAACATCTCTACATCTTTTTAATTTTCACTGATAGCCTAAATCAGAACAAGAAATTTGACCCCTTAGCAACAGAGATGTAAGCTTCCACCTGAGACTATAAGAATCGTTTAGACTTACTTTACAGATGGATCAAACCCTAAAAGCCCAAATAACCCAACAGCCAAAGAGAAGATTATATGAATTTCAATTTCACTTTTTGACCTTTTAAAGCTTGAAAGTGGTATTTTTCCTCTTAAGCCAGTACTTCATTTCTAGGAATAAACATAGGAAAATAGTTTTTCAGAGTAAGCGGCTTCATTTCTCAATCAGATGCAGCTACACTGGTATTTTCTGCAGTAAAACAACATCATTTCAAACTCCACCAGTAAATAAACTGAAGGTGCTTTCTGTTTTTGCAAATAATTCCGATTAAAAACTACGATATAAAGGGCATGTATATAAAGGATATAAAAGGTATAAAGAGCACATATTTGAGCAAATGTGCCTGGGCATGTCTTTCAGAGCTTGTATTTTCCTGGTATACAAAGGATTCCTGAGACTGTCAGGGCTGGTGTGGTTTTGAATGGTAAAAATGCCTAACCATCAGGCAATGAGAAACCAGATTACCTGCTTGACAGCTTCAAGGACAATGTGCACACTCTGCTCCAAATCAAACTTCAAAAGAATACCATAATCAAACAAACTGCACATACAAGGTATCCAAGGACAGGACAACAAAGGCTGCTTTGCAGGGACAGAAAGAGGAATGGGAAGCAATATAATCAACCCTCATGGGCAAAAGGATGCAAACTCATAAAGGAAGTGAAAATTGAAGTATCCAAGTGTATTTGAACAAGGTAGAAAACATGGGATAAGTTTTTAATTAATTGTATACGTGAAAATTCTATACACCTCCAGACCCATATGGACCAATCAGCTGTCTAAAGGTTTTCTTCACAGTTTAGAAAAAAGAGGAAAGTCAGAGCTATGACTGACCTGTGTAGTAGTTCAGTAACTGCAAATTCTGAAGATTTCCCACCTCTGGTGACTGTTGACACCAATAAAAAACCAGTCTTTTTCCATTACTGTGAGTGGGAAAAGAGCTGTGATAGATCTTTAGAGGATCTAGCCTTGTCAGGCAAGCATGCTTCTCTATGAGTGAAATTTGGGGGAAAAAAACAACAACAAAAAAGAAATCTAGAAAGCAACATCAGTGCAACTGCACTCAAAATCTATTTTGGATGTTGGTTGAGTCTAAGAAAATCCAATTTGGAGCAGTGTTGGGTAGTCTCTGTGTATAACTGAGGATGGTGTGAGCATGAGTAAACATGTCAGTTTTTCAAACCTAAGCCTCTCAGTCAAACCAAATAAAACAATACCAAGAGTCTGAAAACTGCCCCTTCAAAAAGAAGTGTGTTTGGGGGTCAGGTGTCTTTGATGCAGGCCAGATACAGCACAGGAATGTGCAATATCCTGCTTCCTTCAACACTAGAAAAATCACAGAGCTAGAGATCGTCTCCCTGCTCACAGCTCCAGTACTTCCACCCAAAAAGCTCTCCACAGAGAGGACCTCTCTCAGGGGACTGCTCCAAAGCTGAGCTTGGCCATCTGTGCATCTGGGTTTTTTTTTCTTTATGTTTTCCCTTGAGGGTTTTGTCGTTGTTGTTGCTGTTGTAGTTTTCTCTTTCTGACTCCATATCCCATCACTCAAACAGCCCTGTGCCAGTCTACCCTGTACACAGTCCTGAGAGGTGTCAGGCAAATCTTTAGTTTGGAGACCAGTTCCATGCCATAAAGCAATTTAAGTTTTTGCACTCAGTGGGGTATTTATACCTACCTACTTCTGTCTGCCTAAGCCTTGATGCTGCTGGGGGTGGGGATGGGCAGGGCATTTAATAAGCAGGTCCCTCCCAGGCTGCAAGGCACTGAGCAAACTCCCCCAGACCCTCCCTCCCCAGGAGCTGCCTCTGCAACCCCCGTGAAGCTCTCTGACCAACTCTAGCTGCATTCAGAGCAGTCACAAAGATTGCACACATGGTCTTTGGCATTCTTCAGCTTAGCATTCTACCTGTAAAAGCATTACTCATATACCATGACCTTACAAAGGTTGTGGGACAGTAACTTAAATATTTGTGAAGTACACAGTAAGGTTATTATCAGCAGCAGTGCCCACAGAGAAATTAATAATTGTTTACTCAGAACAGCCTTAGCTCTGAATGTACTGAAAACAAAGGGCATTGAACAATGAAGGCTAGTGATAAAGGAAAAAAGTATGGCCACTTCCTCACCATCTCATGCATTATGGATGAGGAGCAAAACACCAACTGATTAATATTTAAAACATCTGCTCTATCATATATGTGCTGGGATAAATTCTAGACTGAATAGAGACTATGTTCTCAAATTTTTTTTCTTTTTTCTTAAATTATCTTACTTCTGCAGTATATAAATTTTGCAAATATTGCTTTAAGTGCAATTCAAATATTACTTGCAAAATATATTTTGCAAATTTAATTAATGGGGTATGATGCATTTCACCACCCAGACTGTCAACCAGTAGTCCAAAACTTACAGACACCCTTTTGCAGTAAAGTCTTACAATGCCAGATAGTCATATTCCATTTCCTACATTTGCATAGTTAAGACTGAACATAACCAACCATTTGATAATCTCAATAAGTATAGAAGAGCTCAATGAAGAAGAGAAACAGCAAAAAAAAGTCAGTGTCTGAGAGAGAAATTAGGGGAAAACACTGCAGGGGGATGGAGGATACAAAGTAAGCAAGCAAACCAGAAAGTCAATTTTTTCCTCTTCCTCTGCCAGCTGCATGCCAGCTCTAATGAGAGCAGCAGCTCAGTATTCCTGCCAGCCCTCCAGGTTGGAGACAGCTATGATGACAAGGAATGTGAGGAATGAAGCACTGCGACTGCTGTTACATCTGTTTTAAAATCTGACATCAGCCTCCCTTCAAAGCAAACTAACCCAGCAATTCGGCAGCTATTAACAGAACACACCCGGTACTATTGAACTTAAGGCGCTGGAGGAATCAGACCCAAATCCATCCAGCCTCACAGCTGGATTGTCGCTATTTTACCCCTTAAGATTTTGCTGTCCATACCTTTTGATAGAGGCAATTGTTTTGATTTTCTTAATTAAGTCCAGGTCATTAAAAATGGTAGAAAACAACAACTGTAAGCATGGTCTCCAAAAATGTTGGAAAATTTAAAAATTTTGGCCTCTGTAAAAGATACCAGAAAGAATGAGGACAAAAGGTAGGAGGTGAATGGCTGTGATTGGGAGTCCCCAGCCCAGTATGCCTGTCACTAGTTGTGCATTGTGCCATAACAAAAAATCAGCAAACTGGAAATTCCTCCTGCTGCGCACAAATGGAGCCAGAAATTATTGTCCCTGCTGCCTGTACAGAAAACATCAACCTCTATGGGATGCTTCACAAGCTGGGTATGTTTGGGTATCTCTAGACAACAGAGAATGAGCAGAAATTTTCATTCTTTAGCACCACGCTTAGGCACAAGGTGGTTTCATTTCCATTCTACTGCAGATCCTGTTAAAAGATCTTTTATGCAACCACAGAAGGATCTGAGATAGCCAAAGGGAAAATAATAATTTTTTGAAGTTCCAGACAGAAAAGGACTGAATGCCTTTCAGTCACTGATTTAGAGCAAAAACAAAGGCAAGTTACCATTTTTATAATGCTCTTTTCCCCACCAGTTGTTCAGACTTTACCCAGGGCTTTTTAGAGGCAGAATGCTGCCTTTCTGGTCAACAATTCTACAACTTCCTAATCTGTACCTTTGTGTGAACAACTGTTATTGACATAACTGCAAAATATCACTGTCTCTTCTTACGATGTAATTAGGCATTAGGCATGATAAGAGTATTAGCAATGAAAATTTATTGCCTTCCAGTATAGTTGCCAAAAGTAAGGTTATTGAACTATCATATTACCTGATTGTATAAAGTGCAACAGCAAGCTTTATGTTTTGTACAGGATCTATGAAGGGTTAAAAGCAAAATGCAGACTATTAAGGAGAAACTGGTATTGTGTTACCCACTCTGTGCTTTATTGTCAGACCATTATCTGAAAGAGAAATTTCAAAGACCTTTTCCTTGATCTAATTAGAAAATATGCAGTTTTTACCACCTGGCAAGATTTCTCCCCAAATACATTTCAAATAGAACCAATAGAATGGCTGACTGTAGAAACAAATGGAGAAATCCATTTAAAAGCAAGTTAGAGGATATATCTTAAGTAAGGGACAACAGAAGAAGCTTAAACAGAGCAAATAAAAAAAATAAACAGTTATAAATGACCAGGATTAAGCTGATATTAATCCCAAAATGATAAAGGATCTCAAGCAAACTGCTGGGGAAAAAAATTAATAGTTTTTAATCTCTCTTCTATTAGATTTTTCATCTGAAGAGTGAGAAGTAGAAAACAGGATGACAATTTTTTAAAGTATTTTCACAAGGGAGCTGCACATTTCTAACTCTGGCCATATCTATGCTGGGAAAATTGGTAGAAATTATAGTAAGTAACAGATAGTAGATATGTAGAAAAAGATTACAGTAATTTCACGACTGTGAAAGCTGCACATCCGGGTAGCCGGGTGCACGTGAATATAAGCCACTTTTTTTTTTCTTTTTTTTTTAAGCGAGGATCCATGTGCGACAAAGTAACGAGTTAGTAACAGAATCACTCCAGTGCAGGGTTTGGTGTCAGGTGCTCAAATTGCAACAGTTTTCATAGACCAGCAAAGCCTTTAAAGGCAGCCCCAGGCACCCTCCCTGGCCGGCTCTCACTTCCAGGTTAACATTTCGCTGGGATTTCTCCATAAATAAGCCGCACCTGATGATTAGCCACACTACTGGGGTAGGCTGGATTCTTCAATGAAAAAGGTGCGGCTTATAATTGTGAAATTACTATATATATTTGGCGAAAATAGCAGGAGTTTTTAGATGGTCCTGTCTAGCAAGTTTATGGGAGTTCTTCACAGGGTCAGCAAGTACATTCAGCTGTTATAAACTACCTGGCTCTCTTAAGGTGTGCTGTTTAACAGTGCCCCTTCAGAACATTTTCAGAAAAGTAATTAGATGGGCATTGCATGGTGAATACCTCATTAAAAGTCAGGAAACACAAGACAGAATAAAAATAGAACAGAACAAGATCATTAAGACAGAAAAATCTTATGTTCATGCTGCTCCATACAGTGACGATCAAGCAGTAAGGATGTGATGAGCAACAAGTTGAAAACATCTGCTGACGATATGAACTGATTTGAGTAGGAATAGGAGAGAATGGAGGTGAAAGAGTGCAGAAGTGCTTTGCACACTGCATAATGAAAAGACAGTTTTAGTTCAGTAGAGATAAATGAAAAGTAATGTAAAGAAATGCACAAGGGCAAGAAAAATCCTAAAGTTGTATACAAAACCATGGGCTCTGAGCTAATTATTGAGAACAAAACTGAGAACAAAACATTCCACTGTAAGGAATCGAGGTTCCCTACAAATTAAGCTCTGTAATTCTGTCTCTGCATTTTTAAAAGGACACAGCAGAACCAGAATAAATGCATGAGAAAGATAATTAGAAATGTGAAAGGGCTTCAATAGCAGTGATGACTAAGTAGAGTGAGACTCTCATCTGGCTCAGAGGGAATCCTGGGGAATTAAGATAAGGGTCTCTAAAACCATAGGCATCCGGATGAAGAAACATAGAGATCAACCATTCATATTTTCTTTTAACTGAAGTACTGAATGTCATTGAAAACACTTCAAGACAGAGGTAGTGTCTTCACTCAGGTGTTGGTAACTATTGGAATACCTTGACAGAATAATTTGTGGACCCAGAGTTTACCTGTTTTGAAGAGAATGTTAGGCAAGTTCATACAAGGGAAATCCCTCAAGACTTACTATCTGTCCAGAAACCACATCCAGCTCATGTATTTTTCAGGATATTCAAGGGGGGAAAGTGCCTTTCCCCTTGCCACTTGGTCAGACAACTTGGAAGTTGATAATAAACAGATTTGTCTGAAAAGTCTCTCCAGAGACCAGCACCAACCTAAAAAAAGTCTTTTGAGAGCAGCAGGAGAGAAGAGGGATTTTGAGATATGTAATATTCTAGGACTGAGGCAAGGATGTTAGAAATTTGGATTTATGATAGAATAAGTTGAACAAATTAATGAATTCTAACAATATTAGAATTTTCTGTGAAGTCAAGGGAAGATCAGACAAGTCCCTGGAGAAGGACCACTACATGCTTGTCCTGTCCTTACATTCTTAGCAGTAGATATCTCTCAGTGGATATAGCAAATGGAGCTAGACACAACTTTGGTCTGACTTGCTACAGGTATTTTGTTAGATCTGGGCAACATTTCTATGGCATCATGCAAGCAGACAGTGACATGGCTTAAAGCCATCCCCTACTCCTCAGGCTTTGACTGCTGGGCTCAGGGCCAGCTTAGAGAGAGCACAGCTGCTGACTTTGAAAGCCACTGTGAAGAAAACTAGAAGAAGCTCCAGCAGACACTGCCTCTCCTTCCCTTGGAACCTGCTTTTAGCTGTGTTGCTGCCCTTCGCCTGAGCTATGTTGCAGCTGTGTTATGGCCATGCCTGCACCTGACCATGTGTCCCACTGGTCAGAGTTCCTGCTCCTGGCCCACAGGCTGACTGCCCACTGCACCCCAGGACCTGCCTTGTCACCATGGCTTCACCTGGTGACCACTGGCCCCCAGGTGTCCCAGCCCTTCTCTGCCTAGCTTGCTGGGCAGGGTGGATCTGCAGCCAGCCAGGTGCACAGCCCCTGCAGCCTGGGGGCACCTGCCATGCCCAGCCATAGCTCATGACTCCTGCTGTACCCCAACACAGAGCAGCAGGGCAGAAGTTTGATCAGTATCTCCTGTAAATATCTACCCTGGATCAAAAGAGCTCGTCAAAAAAACATGAGGAATCTGAACAGTCAGGAAAACTTTCTCTTTTGTCCTTAAAGAGAAAAACTCCTAGCACACTGTCACAATTCAGAAGAGCTTCATTTATGTAAAGGTATCTACTGTGAAATTCCATTGATTGCATAATACATTTCCTTTTGGAATTGGCAGCTAAAATATATGAAGCCCTTTATTGTAGGAGACTTGTGTACAAAGTTAGTATGGAGGAAAAGTGGAAAGAAGGCTAAATACAGGCTGTTCTCTTTTTCTTTGCAGTGCTTTTAGAATAATGTTCCTCATTCCTGTGCATTTCTTCCTCCAGAAGCACTGCGAGAAATAACTGGAACTGTCTGCTCTAGTAGAGTAGCAAAATTGCTAAGCTCTGGCTCTGAACACAAGTCTAAAAGTGCATTGAAAGCTAAGAAGAAAAAGAGGGAAAGGGGAAAAAGCCCTCAACTGACATTTTCTTATTTGTTTGATTCCTGGAAGTACATATTCCACTAAATAATATAAAGCATTGCGTTTTAAAATGTTGGATCCTTCTTTCTGGTTTGCATACCTGTGAGTCCATTTATTTTTTTTTTTTATTTTTTTCATGGGACCTTAACTCATTTAGTCAGCTGAATCCAGGAACTATGGTTTTAAAAGTAGAGCATTAAACATTGACCAATTAGCAAGAAAGCTCTAAGAGCTGGCAGCAATTACAATTGCAACAACTTTTGGTTTTAGCTCTTAAAATTTTGCAGTTTGAAATTAGTATAGTTCCATCATCCATCATATGATGGAAATAGTAGAAGGCTTTTGATACTGTCTTCCAAAACCTCTCATTTTCAAACTAAAATTCCCACAAAATAGTGCCAAAAAGTCAAACAAAGGACCTTTATGCAAAAATACCTGTTTTGTGCACATTTACTTTAATGCTGGTCAGATATTTCACATTTCTTGCTTTCCGCACTCCTTTTGCTCGTTTATTTAATTGTCTGTTACCATTAGTTTTTTTGGTAAAACATGTTGCCAGCATTCAGCCAGTGAGTCTTGAGTTCAAGAAGAATTTTCTTTTACAGACAACATAAATTATTAATTCTGTGAAGTCAGATCTGCATATATTATAAAGATTAGAAGTTAAAAATAGACATGAGCAGTTTCCATTTCCCTAAAAAAATTATTTTGTGTTCAAGAAAGAGAAAAAAAAGAGTGACAATTAGGAAGAGAATAAGAGATAAAGACAAAGTTCAGAATAGGCTTTATTTTAATACCTGGCATCACCGGAATTAATTCCACTTGAATCCTATCAAAACCAGAAAGAGATTTCAGGCAAAGCTTTCTGAAATGAAGTTATGTATGTAATTTGGGTAAATTACACAAAAGGAAAAACAAAGGTTTGTATTTGTAAACTTTTCTCTCCTTCAGGCATTACTGCGGATCAGAACTAAGACATGTCTGGACTCAGGAAAATCTTCTGCTGCTAACTGGGATGAGGAACACAGGTTGCTTTCCAGTTACATTTAAATGGGAGTTCACCTGTGGTAGCAACTTTCTGTGTTTGCCTTTTGTCTTCTGTTACTAAGTAATATTTGGCTCTTTCCTTCATTCTGCCTCTTAAGTTCAAATGAGAAAGATAAGCTAAACCTCTTGTGAGCATAACTGTGAAGTGTTAAGCAACTAAGGTTTCCTTGTCATTGCCCTGCAAGGAGAAATTCAGATACCTGATTTCCCATTCACAATGCCAAAACCTGAACATCATGCCCTCATATAGTCTCTCTCTCTCACTATCTTTTAAACCACATATTAACAAGACTAAAAGTTTGTTTCCAAAGAAGCCTTGGAGCATTTTGGCTGGCTTACATAGGGGCTGATTTCTTCACATGTAACAGAAATACCATAGTAATCAATCCACTAAGGGAGAAAAATTAAATATTCCCCCAGCTACTCAACTTCTAAAGGATTCCAGCAGTTTCTGAATTTAATTACTGACGAGTTTAGATATGCTGGGAGATTCCAGAGCTGATTTTATTCACTTTCCCTTGAACCTCTCTTGTCAGACTTTCTCACAGTTCTTCATAAATGAAGGCCCCAAATGTTTAGACTAAATTGGAACACTGTGTTTATGTCCATACAGCATAATACGAAACATAAACAAAATCACATGAAAATTCTTGGTATGAGAAAAGAGCACATCTCTCCAGTGTAACTGTTTTATCAAAGAGCACATAATTTATCTTAATATCCAGAAAACAATGTTGTTATTTAAATCCAAACAAATTATACTGTGATATGAAAGAACATATAGATTTATTCTCAATAAAGCAAGTGTGCACTGTTTTTTTCCACCAAGTATTCAGACAAGTTACTGTGGTACAAATATGTTTGACACCAAAATTCAAAACCACTGCTGAGGTTCAACTGCACATAGCAAAGACCATTGAGCAAACTTGCACAAAATCAGCTATACCAGTGCACGTATTTTCCAAGCTGGGGGATGTTTGTATGTACACAGGACCTTTGAATTTGAAATCAGAGTTCCCAGCTATGCAGAGCTGGCAGCTCTTGGCTTATTAGTACAGTAGCCTGAAGTCAAATAAACTGTTCAAAGACAGTGTAGCTGCACATTCATGCTCAGCTACAAAGGTCACATGCTTGAGATGCAGAGATCCAAGAAAAAGAGTGAACAAGAGTTTGTGGTTGGAAAGAAAGTTCTTGAAAATATTTTGTCCGTAGCAGAATACTCTGAGCCATTTCCCTTTTATTGTTATTTAAAGCACTTCTAATGAAATACCTGAAGTTTTAAAATAAAAAAGTAAGATTATTAAAATGTTCTCTTTACAAAAATAAATTTACATTTCTCTTCACTCATTCCAATATAATTATAGAGCAGTCCTTTTTATTCTTTTCCTTGTACTTAAGTAAAAATGCCAAGCAGAGGAAGATCACAACTAAACAGATACCCAACTGTAAAAAACTGCAAAAATCAAGGACTGATTTCCTGATCCTTTCTCCATTCATCCTTCCATCTTCCTTCCTACTAAAACTGTGGTCCACACACCACCAGTAATTACATTTGTGGTCCACTGGTGTTTGAAACGCCAACAAGTGGCAATGATACTCAGGAATCATGGAAAGGTTGGGGTTGGATGTGTTTATCTTAGACACTTGTTAACTCGCTCTGCCTGGTTAATAAATTGTCAGCAATCACATTATTACTACTGAGCTACTGAAAATACTAAGAATTAGTGCAAAAATTTATGTAGCTTGAGCACAGGAGGATTTAAAGGCATTACTCTTTGCTAATGCCTATAGTGATGTTTTCATTACCAAGGGCAAGAGGTCTAAGAGGATGTCTCTCAATGTCACTTGTGACTTGAACCAAACCATAATTAAACCAGCACTTTCAACTCTGAAGAATCAATGGAGCATGCAGTCACACATGACGAGAAAGAAACCAAACCATGTCTGTATTTTGAGGCATTTTCACAAGATGTTTGACATGCCTGCTATGGGGTTATTAGAAGGAAACAAACAACTGAACACAAAATGATTGTTTTGTTGCAAGAGTAAAACTCAAATCCTTTGCACTTCTTACATTCCCATGTGTGAGAACTCATATACCATTGCTGTACTTCCGAAGACCTACATTTTCAGCCTACAACACTCTGTCTTACTCTCAGTACACAAATAAACCCATGAATCTATTTGGAGGCATTGGAAACATGCTTACGCATGTGTAAGCATGTTTCAGATTTAATGAGCAGTGAAATATTAAGTGACAACGATAACACTTCAACACAGTTTATAAACTGGTATTCAAGAATGTAGATGCACTATAAGGCCTGTGCTATACTATTAATTGAAAGAAAAATAAACAGCTCTTGTACTTCCTCACACAAAAATGCCTCACTGATGGCCTTACTTAATGTTGCATAAGAGCACTGTATTTAGAAAACAGCAAGCAGCAGGGAACTATTCTGCAGAGGCAAGTCCTCTCAGGAGCTAAATTCGATGCAAAAGAAAATTATGTTAGCTAGAACTTACCTTGCAGCAGAACTCATTCTCTGTTGACGGGAAACAAAGATTAAGTTTCAGTTTCCTTGTGAAGCTAAACTGCCTTCAGTATGAAGACCTGAGCAGGAGAGCCAACTCAAATTGGATGGAAAAATCACCATTTCACTAGTAACTGCTACCTAGCTGGATTCTTAGACACATCCTGAGTTTAATTTTTTAACAGCATTAAAATTCAACCAGTATATGGCATGACCTCTCTTCACGGTGCTGTGCTAATGAGGCAAGAAAAGGTAGAAGCCTCTCCCCACTGACCCTCATCACACAGATTATTTGCCTAGGTTTGAGGCCACCAGGTGCTCTCTCAGAAAAAGGACTTTAAACAGGTTTTATCATGTGGATAGAGCCAGACCAGAAGATAAAGTAACTTTACTTGAAATACATTAATTTTTTATAAAAGAGGTATAAAATTGAGAGAACCAGAGTTGGTACAGGTCACTGGGGTGAAAGTGGAAAAATACTGCAGGATAAAAGAAATCCATTTGTAAAGTTAAGAACTGGTGAATGGAAGGAAGAAATAATGTGCAGATGAAAAAATGCACAGTCAAATGAAAGGGTTAAGAGAAGATTTGAAATAGGGAACTATGAAAGTATTTCCTACCGGGGATAGCTGGGGAGGATATTATTCTAATTCAGAGAAACATGATTATGTTTTCTTCTTCCTTTTTTTTTAACCCAGCGTAAAACAAACCACTGGATGTTTGCACTGTCCTTGTATGTAAATAGAGAAAACCCCAATGACAGATAAGGGAACCAACTAGTATATTCTTTAGGGGGAATCCAAATTGCTATGGCTCGGCGGTTCAGCACATATAGCAAAGAGCAAATAACGTAGAATTGTTTCCTTAAACAAAACGGTTTGGAACTCTGCATGATCCCAGTTTTGAAGCTGTAGCTAGGAGACATGAGTAAGCATTTTAACTATACTCAGCAGCTATATTCTTTAGTAGATGGCTTCTCATGCACTGTGACATAGAGGGAACCAGTCAAAAACTGAGCACAATACAGCCTAAGAAATAGTGTATTGGGATTTTATTGTAAAACCTCTATACCCAAGCTTACAGCAATAAAAGAAAATAATGAAGGTGTTGGATGAAAATGAGGTGGAACTCTCCAGTAGGCACGTACTGCAGGACATTTTAGCTAAAGAAATGTGAATGGGCATTTCCAAAGATTACAGAAAGAGAGGTATTTGTACACACACCAACTAAGATTTCCTTTTACAAAACAAAAGCAAGAAACAGAGGCAGGAAGGAAATCACAGGGAATATCTTGAGTAATAGCCAAAACGCAGTTTCAGATCTGTGTAAATGTCAAGGTAGAGGAAAGAAAGCAGGGAGTTCTCAGACAAAGGGCTAAAAATTAGTTCTCTAATCAAACAAAATTATGTGAGAAAGAGGGAAAAACAGAGAAAAAGGAACAAGCACTTTGAATAAGGGTTCTTCTCCCAAAAGTGATTCTTTCCACCTGTAAAAATAAAAACCCGAATCCTAGCAGTGCTAGTATAAATTAATAACAAACTGCAAACATTAGCTAAAAGAGCAAAAGTGTAATATGATAACTAAAACACAAGGCACGGGAAGAAAAATATTCAGAGTAAAAAGTGATCAGATGGAGAACACTCCCAGATTAAAATTTTGTAATCTTCTTATCTTTTAGCTCACAGATGAAAAGGGTTGACTGAAATGTTAGAACAAAGAAGGAGGAAGAAGCACTAACAAATACTCTTTCTTCCATTTTCACTGAAAGTAATGAAGACTAAAGAAAATTAAATAACTGCCAAAGGCAGGAATTAATGCAAATAGGATAACTATTTTTAAAGGAATATAAATAATATTAGAAGGAAGCACACAGTGTGAAGTCTCTCAGGTGTCAGAGAGACAGGGAGTGCAGTAGATTCATTAATTTCCTGAGTTCCCTTTAATCTATGCTTATAAAACACTATTTTAAAACTTTTCTGGCTAACTTTTCCAATTCTGAATTCTTTTGCATACAGACTTTGTCAGATGCCAGGGAAAAAAAAACTGGCCTCAGAAATTGTAGCGTCATCTCTTATGAGAAACTTTTATTTTCCCATGACCAGAAAAATTAAGCCTTACTGCAAGGTGAGAGAAAGAGAAATTAGCAATTATAAAGTGAGTATGTATTACATGACTGTGGTGGCTCTGGTGCTGCCTTCATTAATAAACAAGAAACACAGAAACAGCAGTCTCTACAAGATCAGACTGTGTATGCTGCACAGAAACCTCATCCAGATACATTCTTATGGAGTGCTGGCGGGGGAGTGCAGTGCTCAATGTATCTTTCTGATTCTGCATTCTTGTCCAATATATAGCTGCTGAAATGCTGAGGCAAAATCTAAATATGGAAAAGAGTTAAAGGGGAAGTACTAGAAATAAATTTAAAATGGAGGCAGATCTCTTGTACTAGATCTGCCTTTTAGATTTTCAGGGGGTTAGCTTCCAGCACAACTTAGAAGCTGAAGCACGCTGAATATTCCTTCTCAGGTTCATTCAAGCCATAATCAACAAATATAATCATGAAGAATGTTATGCCATTTGAATAATTTGAATAATAGATTTTTTTTGACAATGAACTCTTTGGATTAACAGTGAATGTTGAGGCATTCGCTCAGTATGCCTAAGGTTTCATCATTCTTACATAGGAGTAGGTAGAGTATAGCTTTTTGTTCCCTTGTCATTTCACTGTGTGGTCCAAATGGTTTCCTTGTAGTGGTCCACTGGGTGATGCACTAGGTTTCCAAATGATATCAAAAGATTTAGAAAATGAGGGTGTGTTTTCACACTACCTTCAGAACTGAAGAATGAGGTTGACAATCTGAGATGAACATTTGGGCAATCTACACATTTGACCTAAATTAGGAGTTCTTTCTGACAGCTGGAAAAAAGTCTGTCAAGAAGCTGAAATCTTTTCATTTCATTTCAAAACATGTGAAATGTAAGTGGAAAAAAACCCTATATTATCTTGAATAGGAATTTAGATATGTATTCTTTTCTTTGTAAGTATAAGCTTAGATTTTTTTTTTCTCCCTGAAATACTAGAGGTAGATTTTGAGAGGCTTTTTTTTAGGTTAAAAAGCTAACAATCACTTTCAATAACAATCACTTTGTTTGAAAAACATTCTGTTTGCTTGCCCTTTCTTGAAAATTCAGGTCAAGACGAATGAAGAAGACTGTAGAGATGGTTATCTCTACTTTTGAAAGAAAAGACGGAGTTAACAAGAAATTGAACAGAAAACCCTACAGTGAAGTTAAGATGGCACGTGGGCACATTAACCAGCTTGGTTACTTACAGATTTCCTCAGTGAAGAAACCAGATTGAGGCCCACCATAGGTTTCCTAACGTGATGCATTTCTGTGATTTGAGAAGGCTGATCCTGACCCCACTGGAATGGCTGCTCTCCTTGCATGCAGGCACCAATAAAGGAAATCAGAATATGATTTTCTACAGTTTTTCTACATTTGCTTTTTTGTCAGTAAAAGGCAACATTTTCATAAACCATGTAGAGCAAACATGGGGTAAGGATTTTCCACTCTAAGCAAAGAAAAATCTTAAATCTTTTTTAAGCACATACAAAAGTTCAAATAAAGACAGTCTGAAACATTCTTTTCCCGGAAAGGGCACACAGTGGCTACTGCTGCTTCTATCCAGTGAAAGGCTGAATTGTGTCTCCACATGAAACTGCTCCTTGCACACTGCATTTCTTCCCCTGCTTCTCCCCAGCAAGAGAAAGAATGTACTAAACTTTCTCCAATACTTCTGATAAAGTATACTTATTGACATGCAGGTATCCCTTCCTGATCTATTTTACCCAACCTTGCTGTCCCAACAAGGGTTATTCCGATGTAGTAACTGTAGCATCTCAGAAATTCTGGTGATGTGTGAAATGGGATGAATGGTCTTTTCTGAACCTTATATAATAAGGAATTGTCGATCAGTCATATCTGCCTGAGCATAATTTGATATTATACAGATATGAAGCTAGCATTTATGGTACTGTTTTGGCATTAATAGCAATTGAGCATCCCCAGGAAAATGCAACCTACTATGGGAAAATAAGGATCACAAGACTTCAATCTCTTTTTCATCTCTGGTTGATATGTTCCAAGTCATATGGCTTTATAAATTCATACTGATTTCCATCAACACGTCTCTTTGATGTTTAAAGTCTCAGCTGGAGTCACATTTGTAAGCCAATAGCTCCTTTCAAAATATTTATGTCTTTTGACTCAAAGTTCAAAACAGGGCAAGATTCACTTTGCATAATCACTTTGAGCAAGCACAGTATTTCTTTTACAGCAACTTGAGGGACAGGCATATTGAGTATTTTAAGACACTATGCCTCATGCAAATTTTGGCACCGGTGCCAAAGAACTATAACCTTTTAGTGAAAGATAACAAAGTGCCCAGTTCTTTGCACAGTAAGGCAGTTTTAACTGTACTAAAATCAGCTTCAGTGATTTGTAAGTTTTCCACTGAAAGAATCAAACTATAACAGCATTCTGAAAATTGTAATTGTGTACATACTTTACTGTGGCTCCAATCTACAGAAAAACTACCTATGAAAGAAATAGAGTGGAAAGAGATGGTGGTTAAGTCAATAGGATTCATTAGGCCTTAATCTCACAGAACGTTATAAATAACAATGTCTTTTCTCCAGAATTTTTAAGACATTTGTTCTTTCTCTAGTAGGAAACAAAATGGTGGATTTCAGTTTATAGAGCTCTCTGTAGAATATAGATTTTTATGTATATCACCGCAAGATTTGCTTTGCAAGACTTTTAGATTTATGATTCCAGTGTCCTAGGTATTCTTGGCAAGATGCTGAAGCCCCCAACAGGATGTCAGTACTTCAGCTAGATGATCCAGAGAGAGTGTGAGACAGATAGAGAGGAGGAGTAGTTCCTTCATTTCTCATCTATTTGCATAGCTCATTCCGTCTGGGCTGCAGGGCTCAAACCAGCTGCTACACAAGAGATGGCAATTGCCGCATAGAAAGACACACTCCATATCCTTCCATAACCCACATTCCAGATACCCTTGTTCTCAAAGCCAAACAGAGGATTATATTAAACATAGGTGCCGGTTTCAACCTCTTTGCAGCTGAGCCCGAGAGGTGCTGCTGTCTTCTCTCTCTCATTTGCATTCTCCCATCTGTTCTTGCTTCATTTCCTGACATCTCTCACAAATTATTACACTTCTTTCTCAGTCCTCCTCCATCTCCTTCCTTCTCCCACTACAGCCTCTGTCACTGCCTTTTCACTTGCCCTTGCCTTTCCAGACTGTCACAATCCTTCCTCCTTCCCCAGCTTCAACCACCACAATTCCTTCTCCCCATCAGCAGCTGTGCCAGAGCCCAAAGCTTCCTGAACCTGCTGTATGACAAATTTGTACAAATACAAAAACATGGTATTCTATAAGCCTTTTGTGACAGTACATTGCAGTTTCATGTCTCACCAGGCATACATATAACCTTGAAAACAGTGGTATAGATAAAAGATGTGTCATTTAAATGAGATGCATATTTTCTTTATAGTTCAGTTAATTATTTCTTCATGCATTGCAAAATTGAATAAATATTTGGGTATTCTCCCAGCCCCGGAAATTCTGCAGAAAATTCTGGTGAATTTCTGGCTAGGCTATTTGAGGAACATGGGAAATTACCAATTATCTTTCAATATGTTCATTTTTTTCCATCTGAGAACAATCTACCACACAGAAGAAAAACCCTAATGGAACATGGCTGCTTCATTAAATAAATACTTTCACAATGTCTTTCCTATATGAAATCCATTAAAAGGCAAGCAGAAAATTCCTAGATGATCGAACAGAGAATGGCATGACCACTGAGGTGCCAGAGCAGGTCCAGATGTGCTACAAAGACTGCTTTACATTGAAACCATCAACTACTCTCACAAGGGGCTACCTTAGAAGGCTGCCTAGGTTATTGATGATTTAGCCTGCCATGCTACAAGACAGAGTTTTTAACCCCTGAGAAAACTGAGCAGACAACTACAATGCTGTGGTTCTTACATCCTATATACTTCATCCAACAGCAGCAATCCGCAGAGAAATCCGCTTTTCGGGAATCTTCTTCTGCTTCTCTACTATGGCATCCACATTCTTAATGTTTCTCAAGAAATGGCCTGACACAAACCCACTGTGAAGCCAATGGGCAATTCTGTCCATAAGGTAAGGTAGCAGAAGAGAATTTCATGAGGATGTACGAGATCTACTTGACTTACACATCGCTCTCATTTTCTTGCAAAGACAAGACAATTCTGTGACGGAAATAAAAATTTAGAAAGAATGGCTGGCCTACAAATTGCTTTATTTCAGGAAGGCTTGTTTTTATCTTGTGAGTGAGTGATCATATGGGAGGGCGAGTGAATTGATGCTCTGTGGAACAGGTTGCAAAAATGCAGAAAAGAAATGTGTCTGCTTTAAAAATGTCTTCCCTCTGTAATCTGAAGCATTATCCCTGGTCTGCAGGGGCCTAAAGATTATTAGGAAAAGTTAATCACCTGATGATACAGGGCTCCACTCCACATCAGGATTTTTACTGCTCACCAAAGAAAGTTGAAAATCACTGCTTTAGATCACTTACAAGCAGGTTTTGTCTTCATGGTTGCATTCTGACAGAACAGCCACATAAGAGGAATTAACTGCATTTTCACAGCTTGTTTCTCAGTACTGTCCTACATCTATGTGTCACTATTCTTTCCTAATTTTAACACTAGCAAACCCTGACCTCAGATAGGGCCCAAAGAGATTGTGCAGAACCCACCCACACAGAACTCCAGCATGCTTGCTGGGACTTCCCGCACTGAATCAGGAACAGAAAACATATGTGATGTGCACAGCTGGTTGTATTTATACTCTTCTGACGACTCACATATTTGGGGATTTTGGTGTTACAGAAGTTACTCAACTGATTTGTATTAGGTGTCAAAGAAGAAAGTAGTACTGGGTTGTAGAACTAAGATAGCATAAGCATCTATGCTAAACGCACAAAAACAGATCCATTGTCATAGGGTGGCCTGGAATTAGGCCCTCAAAAGTAATTCTACTTTGACATTTGAATTTTTGCTTTGATTCCAAGTGAGAAAAAGGGGACTAACATGCATGACATCATTTGATTGTGAATGCCCAAAAAATAATTTATTCTGGCTATTTACTTTGTATCCAGTCTTGCACAGGTTTATTTTTATATCTATGACATCTTTATTTGCTGCTGCCTCTTCCTAAAAACAATGAGCCCTTCCTGTGCTTTTGCAGACCATTGTAAGTAAACAATTCTCCTTTTGGTTTTAAAATTATCTTTTGCACAAGAAACATTTGTCCTACATAACAACCAGTAAATGAAAGAGGACCTTGAGTGGGAGATACATCTGTGTATATTACAGAAAGGTTTATAACTTCCTACAGAGTGACTTCTCTACTATTTTACTGTTGTGGGCCAAAAGCTATTCTGGAGTGATCCAGATGTCAGAAACTTCTCAAGTGCCATATTGACAAAGAAAATTAACAACATGCATTTGATGTTGTATGTAGATCTGGACCTTCCCACTTCCCAGTCTCTTCTTCCACACTGGTTTATGTCCAGATTTTCAAAAGAGGTTGAACATGGTATAGATCGTCTTGAAGACCTAACCCAAAACATATAAAAATCTTGGAAGGTTAAAAAACCAAACACCAGAAACTTGGAACTCCTGTCTGTATCTAGAACCTGATATTCTAGGCTATCTCTTTTTTGGAAGTTTTCAAAATCATTTGCAAAATGTCAAGAAAAATGTGGGAACTGTTTCTGCGTAAGTCTTACTCCAACTAATGGGTTCCTCATAACAGTTGAAGAAAATCAAATAGATTTAGCCAAAATTGTAGCCAAATAACTGTTTGTGAATTATTTCCCTTTAGGGTGTTTCTCTTTCCTGCATCCCCACCATCACCCAGCCAGTTTCATCCTTCTATTCTTCCACTTGCATCATTCCTCAGCTAAACTACATACTGATAGTTCTCATTTTCAGCCCATATTTCATTAAGTATAAGTCCTTTACTCATGCATTCTCTCAGATTTTAACAACTATCATTACAGTCTTTAATTTCCATCTATCAGGCATGAAAGGGACAATTCTGCTTGGTAGAGTATGGTGAGAAAGAACTATTTGCTCTTCATCTTCCATTCTCCTTTCTGCCTGTGTGGAAATGGATAGACATCTCTGATTCATGCTTTGTGCTTGTTACAAATGCTGTGCAATGCCAGCTTTTCCAATTTCAATAACTGCAGGTTTTCTGTGCAGGAAGAGACATGAAGGCAGCCCTGAGCTTAGAAGAGAGACAGAGATAAAACCACTGGAGATCAGTTTTATTCTGAATCAGACAAGCCTGATAGAGAGAGAGCCTGTGAGCAGAGACAAGGCAAAGACAGGCTGACAGAGCCCAGCAGATTGTTGATCTACAGAAGCAATTATCAGAATGATTTTGTGGAGCACACAGAGAAAAGAGGACTGGGAACAGAGAAATCAGGCAATAATCCTGGATGAGAAGACAAGTTGCCCTTTGGCCAGTTCCACAGGTTTGTGCTCAGGGGTTGTCAGCACAGATGCAGACCAGAAGTGACAATATAGATACTAGCCATCGAAACTTGACCTTCTAGTGCTGCCATCAAAATCACAGTGGGTTTTTGCTGACTATTGGAAAGTAGCTTCTGAAAGAGCCATGCCCTCTCATTCCAGCCAGCCTGAGCAGGGGGTGAGTCCTGGCAACATATCAGGAATTCAGACTTACTGCTTTATAACTATCTGTGACTTTTCAGCACAAAAATCCAGCTTAACATATCTGTCATGGCTTATCACAGCATACCCTGTGATAACATACCAACTGTATAACAAAAGTCAGTCAGCACTGATATTTTATCAAGAACATATTTCAAACATTAATTAGGTGGGAATTGGGAAAGGAGAGCTGCAATAAACTGATACATTTAAAATTTTTATTTTATTTTTTCTGTCTTTAAATACATTCATCAGCTTTTTACTGTTTTCCATTTTTTCCTCAAGTGCAACTTTCCTGATATGGAGTCTAAAAGTTTTTGCAGAATTTAGTCACAAACACATGCAAGCCCAGAGGACACAAGTTAAAACTAGAGTGCAGTATGGGGAAAAGAAATGAAACATGAAGAGATATGTATGAAGGACACATAGTCTTTGAACAGCTCTTGGCCCTTTTCTGTTCATAGTTTCTGAAGTTCCATCAAACTGCATGTGATTTACTAAAATAAAAGTAGAATGTCCATATCCATGTCACAACTTAAAGAAAATAATGGTCCAGCTTCAATTGGATTGAAGCCAAATTCATTTCTCCCTGGAAGCTAACAGACTGCCAACAGGAACAGATCCCTGTCCAGGTCAGTTAGCTGATCCATCTAGACTTCTCCTATGTAACTCAGTCCAGAGTTTAACCTCTGTCACTGAGATGGCAATTGGCATAATGTGACTGACCTTCAAATGGCTAGTCTGCCTTCCCAAGACACAGCTGAATGCCCTCATCCATACCATTTGTCAGGAAAAGACCTCAGCATATGGTCCTCCCCAAAACATGTTGTGGGTCAGACAGGGACATGGACACAGTTGTGCATTACCAAAGGCCAGTGCCTGGCCTCAGTACTGTTTAAGGGACAAACATGTAGCCTGATACTCCTTTTACAGAAGAGCAACAGGAGCCCAGCTGAAATGTCGCACAAGGGAGGCAATACAAGAATTGGTAGAAACTGATTTGGCATGATTTAATAAATAAAAAACAGCTATGAGACCAAGGATGTTCTTTGCATTGTTTGTTCCTGTGACAGGCTGCTGTCATCATCCTACTACATGTACCAATTTTCCAAAATAGGAAAAAAACAAACCAGTCATAAATGCGAAAAAGTGTCACATACCTTGCAGTGAGTGTATTTTTCCTACAAAAAAATATTTATCCCGGTACAACAAACTTCTTTCCTCAAAGAGCTTCTGTTGTCTTCCCCTGTCAAATACATTCAACAAAAGTAAAATGGTGCCAAAAGGAAGAAATGAGCAAATAAAAATTAATAAAAACCCTATTCGAGTCATTTATCCTTTAGACTTCTACAAAGTCCAAAATAAAGCTATTTGTAATTGAATATCTGCATGCAGCAGGCCATTTGCTTTCACATAGCCTGGGGCTTTTGAACATTAAAAGCAACAAATCCCAAAACATTCCTCATTAATTTCATCTGATGAAAAGGAGTTTGGAGTTGTGGATGTTCCATCTCTACAAGTATTCAAGACCACACTGAATGGGGCTCTGAACAACCTGGTCTCAAGGAAGGCCTCTCTGTCCACAGCAGGGAAGTGGAAACTAGACAATCTGAAAGGTCCGTTCCAATACAAACCATTCTGTGATTCTATTCTTTGACTGTATCAAGTGGGCCCTACATCAAGGAGAGACAACCATCCTGGGATAAGTCTGGAATGAACTTGCAAAGCCTGCACACTAATGTTAAACCTAGGTAATCTATGTAATGGTGTTATCTAAGAGGCAAAATGTTGGCTTTAAGTAGCTGAAGATTTCAAGGGGAACAAAACAGAGGGAACAGTGCAGGGGACCAAGTTTCAAGATTATTGCTAGTTTAGGCAGAACCTTTTTATCTGTGATTTCTCGTTCAGAGTCAATGCTCAGAAAATGTTCTCATGTTCTCACTCACACAGTGAACCTACCTTCAACTCATACCCTCTCTTAGGTTTAGGCAGTAGTGTCTAGACAAAACGTTCCATTTAGCAGAAGAAACTATAAAATGAAAAGATAATGGCCTTTGTATCAGGAAAATGTGCCTTGCAAATTTGCATTTAAGGTGGACTGTGCTACAAGCCTTCTAGTGCTGGGGGAATCACCCCATTTTCCATATGTATAGTACAGGTTACCTTGGGTTCAACAGGTAAAAGTGCTGTTCCACTTTTTCCAGGGATAAATCAACACCTTCTTTGCCATCCCAACTTCACCCCAACACGTGCCAGATCCCAAGGAAGGAACAGGAATCTATCTGAGTCCTACAAGAAAGAATGAAATGTACATAAGTAGATATGGCAAGAAGAGGTGACAGGAGGAGGAGCAAAAATGTGGGTAAAAGCAGCAAACCTGCAAACCAGCAGAAAGATGTCCTAAGGGACATAATGGTGAGATGGATTTGATAGGCATGGATCTGATGGGGCAAAGATACTGCAATACAAAACGGTAAGAGATTCAAAACAGAGCCAGGGGATAAGGAACTAGTGACTAGAGGCTAGACAGGTGACTAGAGGACAGAAAGGTGAGAGTAACATTGTCAGAGCAATGTAGAGTTCTTCCTCATGATAAAATACTCAACTTTGTGAGTGTTGAAGATCTTACACATGAAGGAAGGGGAAAAAAGTGAATGTGGACCAGTTTTGACTATCTTTGCTTGTGCTTATGGACAATTACAGGAAATTCAAAGTGATCCTACAGACAACAAAAATAATAAGCTGAGAGGCAATAGTTCAGTGCATCAGCACATGGGCATTTAAAGAGAGAATGCATAGAACTACCCAAACAAAGAAGGAAAACAACAGATTTTGTCATGACTAGAAAGTAGGGAAAGGAAAAAAGGCACAAGAGGGGCAGACAGGTACAGTTGCTATGGGTGAAGAGTGTCTTATACCTCAGTGACATCCCACAACATCAGCAGCAGGCAGGGATAAATCTTAATGCTCCTGAGCATTTGAATTCATAAAAAAATCCTGTTACATGAAAGACTCCTTTTTCCATTAATCAAGAACCATCAATGCAGAACAATGGGTCAGAGATTTGGCAAACTACACAAAGATGACTGATTCATGCAATTACCAAACTGTACGGGGTTAACTAATTGGTGAGAGAATAATGACAGGAAAAAAATCCAGGCACTCAAATGTGAATGCTTAGAGGTCCCATTAACTCTACAGGAATCCAGAAATGTGCACAGCTAGTGAACAAACTCACATCCTAATAGAGAAAACAACCAAAGCTGTCACAAAAATATTTAAGAATGTAGAGAAAGGAAAGCATGAAAATTTACTGAAAATTCAAGAAAGATATACAAATACAAATCAGAAGAGATTAAGAAAATGCAAAAGTCTATGGTTATTGAGGGAGGGAAAAAGATAATAATGAAATTCCCTTTATATTCAAAATTTCTGAAGAGTCATTATGCAAAGGAGGGCAGATGCCCCCATAAATGCCCCCATTAGAAAGAAGTCATTGACTCAGAGATCTTTGCATGTATGTTACATCAGTGAAGTGCAAAAGAGCAAAACAATAAATGGACTGTAAAGTTCAGACTAATACCAGATGCAAAGACAGGGCAACAGAACAGAGTAAAAAAGAGACTGTGAATGAACGGTGGGCATCAATGTGGGTGAAAGGCACAAAGACCTCTTCAGAAGTGTATGTAAAGACACAGAAAAATTGCAGAACCAAGTTTTTGACACTCTGATAATATGACCACAGTACCACGAGAACAAGTAAATTAAGATAGAATATCAACTTAGAAGCAGATGAAGTTCAGTCAGGAAGACTTTTAACAAAAATAAGAGTTATTGCACCTGCACATTAAACCTAAATTACAGATGATTCCTGTGAGACACACACCAATAACCACATTCCATGTGGTGGCCAACACCCTACTGCATGAAGGAGTAGAATTTTGAGACATGAAATGAGATGCTTAGAGACAATAAATTACCAAGTACCCACTCTTAAGACAATAAAAAAGCTAATATCTCTTTTTATTTATTTCAATATCACATATTAAATAGCAAATTTCAAAAAGCAGCATATGATAGATATCAGAAAACCAAATACACTAAAAATTAAAAGAAAGAAAATAATTAAAAGAATAGTTGCTCACAATTAAGGAACTTATGACATACTAAAGCAAAACTCAGTGTAATAAAATCAGCACAGGTTACCAAGTGAGAACAGCTGCCTGTTTTGCAGCTGCCAGCATAGAAAATGACTAGTGCACATAACACAGTGCATAAATTCTGCTCTTTCAGTCGGAAGCTCAGAAAGCTTGCAGAAAAGCTTATGCAGGAGTCAGTGATGTACCACAGGGCAAAAAGATCATGCTAGAGCAGAGCAGTCTCTGTCTCTGAGCATCCCGGTGTCTGAGACCGAAGGAGTGGAGCCAGTGTCAGGAGAGTGTGAGGAACACACAACCTCTAAACCTGGTGGTGGGGATGGTGGGAGGAAAAAAGATAGTGCTGAAAGTAGGAAGAGAAAGATATCAAAATCATTCATTTTTACTTATAACATGAAACAGTAAATTATGCCTTTTATCATTTTCTCCTACACAACAATCATCTGTAATTACACACCCAGACAGAATCTTTGGATCCATATTTGCAGCAGAGGGACATGGAAAAGGCATGGCCCAGGGATCAACAGCAGCCAGCCTGAGAGCTGGCATCCCTGTGAGGGGTAACCCCACCAGCAGTGGGAGCTGAGAGGGGGTATGGTTCCTGTTATGACCTGTCTCTGATCTATTAACAGGTTCTTCTTAATAAATCCTGTGGGGCAGATTAGAGTGAAATGACACTGAATGATTGGTGTTTATAAAAATATATGTTTTTATATATTTATTTATATGGATATGTGCATATATGCTTATATATATATATTATTTATATACATATAGAGGGTTTACTTTGCCCAGGTATGATCTATGTCCCTGATGAGCCAGACCACCCTTGGGTCCATGTCCCAGGCTGATCTTGGCCCATCCCAGCCCTCAGGTTGGTCCCCCGTGCCAGAGCTGTGGCTGCCTCAGTGCCCCCAGATTCCCAATTCCTGTCTGGAGAGGTGGGATAGGCCCTGCCTGCTTCTCTGCTGTCACCCACCTGGGGAGCCCCTGCCATTCCCAACACTCATCCCTAAGGACCCACCACTGGAAATGTGCTTGGGTCACCATTCAGGCAAAAGAAAATCTTATAAGTCCTGCATCCAAGCCTAACCCTCCAGCCTTTCCATGCCGGCAAGTCAAGCGGAGTGAGGACACAGCCTGCAGCCCTCACACACACTAGCCCAACTGTTGAGCTGCCATCCTCAACAACCCCATTCATGAGAGGTGGGAAGGGAGCAGAGGGACAGTTTTAACTATATGGAGGTGCACCATAAGGCCTGTTTCATTTAGCAATTAAAGCCCATTGTGTGCCACTCAGGTGGGAAAAGTTCAAGCTGTGTGTTCAAGAACTATTCAGGTAAAGTTTAAATACCTGAGACTTCAGATCATTTTTACAGACTGGTGCCTATTACTCAAGCTGCAATGTTAGGTATTTGATACATGGTACACAACACAGGTGTGTGCGTACCAAGTTATGCAAAGCAGCCTTACACCACAAAATAAATAGCAACTAAGTCAGAGCATGAGATCTTCTGCCAGCTAGTACTCCTTCTGTCCTTCTATAATACAGAAATACAAAAAGTAAGGCTAAGGGACTGTTCTATGCTGCCGGGGCAAAGGGATATAAAGAGTATAGTAACATCCTCCAGAGCGAACATGAATACACATGAACACATTTGATGTGTTGGACACTTTCAGAGCAACCTCACCTGTCTCTCCAAAGAGCAGGATTTCACACAAACCAGATGTGTAGTATTTTTCCCCTATATTCTCATAATATCCACACTAATGAAAGCAGAAAATCTCCTAAGAGATCAGAGCCTTCTGAAAATAGGCAAGAAAGAAGGACCATATAGAAGTGAACAGTGGAATTCATCTTCCCTAATTGCAGGCATACAGAATTTATACATGTCCTCTCTGGTCTTAGAGGTATAGACAGTTATGTCGGGTGAGGTAACTGTCCTGGAGGCCCCTATTTCTTCCAAGTGATTTAAAGGGGAAACTTATCATTAGTTTAGAGTACAGACTGGCCATTTTTCAAAATAAAGAATCATCAAAATGCAGTTGCCCAATGCCAGTCAGAAGAACGAGCTAATTAAAATTTCTTATCTACTTCCAAGTGAAAGGTGGAAAAGCAAAAAATTTGCAAGATCATAGAGTGGCCAAGGTTGGAGGGGACCTCTGGAGGTGATATGGTCCAACCCCTTGCTCAAGAAGGTTGCCAGGATCATGTGGTTTTGTAATATCCCCAAGGATAGAGTCTCTACCTCATCCCTGGGAAACATGTGCCCCTGCTCAGGCAACCTCAGAGTAAAGAGATGTTTCCTGACTTTCAGATAAAAACATCATATGGCATCTTTCTTGTATTCCAAGAGATAATAGTAAAAAACATGGGTCAATCCCTTTGTGACAAACTCCCTGTAACAAATAATGGCCTTGATGAAACAGCGTAGTATTTGATCAAGCCTCAATTTTTTTCTTCACTGCCTACTGCACCAATGTATCACAGCTGACTGTTCAAAATGCTTGAGGCAACTTGGGGAGTTCATGGGAAGTTCATGCCACAGTAATTTATAAGACTGTTTATGAAAGAAATTTTGCACTGAGCAAGAAGAGGTTGAGCAAAACAGGACAAATGGCCTGATTAAAGACAACAAGAAAAACCAGAGCAAACTCTCAGGGAAAGGAAAGAGACCACATTTACTATACATGCTCTGTAAGAGAATGAATTTGATGACAAGTGAAGGTAGATCACTTTAAAAGGAAAAGTAGTACATTTATATTCACAAAGTCTCCTATATGAGTCAACCCAGTATTAAATTTTTATTTTCACTGGCAAACAAGACTGCAACATGACTGACAAGAATAGTAGGAAAATAGAATAGTAGGATTTAAGGTGTTTTTCTGAAATTCACTTTCATTTAGTCTTTAACAATAAGAAGGAACATCTTCAATAATTCATGATTAAGGAAGGGATCCAGACCTGTGAACTAATAAAAAACCCCACAATACCTTGGAAACTGTTGTCTCAGTAAGACTGCTGGCAGACAACTTCTCAGAAAATATATTTCCACAACTCACCATGTTTCAAAGGCTTGATGTAATATTTTCACTTAATCTTGTATAGAAATGTGCTCTGTCTTCAAATGGGCTTGCAAATTCCAGACAATACCTTTTTTCCCATTAGCAAATGACTCTGCTTTGAGAAGGGCACAGATACACTCCTGAAACTCTCTGCCTTACAGGTCCATCTTAACCTAAAAAGCAGGAGCACATGGCTTAGCATGTGGTTATAATGGCCAGCTTGAGTGATACTCAGGTAGAGGTCAGATCAGTACCAGGACAGCTCTTCTTTTGCTGCTTATGAAGCCCTTTGTCAAAAAGCACCAGACAGCTGTTAGCTTCTGACTTTTTAAAAAACTTCAAACATCTAAGCACAAAAACTGGATATCAAAGAATTATAACAGTGGAAAATGGGCCCCACAATTTAAGGAGAACAACAAAACTGATGAAAGGGATGGAAGGAATGTCTTCTGAGAAGCAGCCAAGAACCTTGGGTTTGCATAGTTTGAGTAGAAGGAGGTTGGGTGGTGAACACGTTGCTCACTACAGCTTCCTGAGAAGGGGAAAGGGAGAGGAAAGTGCTGAGCTCTTCTCCCTGGTATCCAGTGTTAGGACATATGGGAAAGGTTCAAAGCTGTTCCAGAGAAGGTTTGTACTGGACATAAGAAAGCACTTTTATTACAGATGGGATGGCCAACCACAGGAGAGGACTTCCTAGAGAGTTGGTTGATGCCCCAAGCCTTTCAGTGTTGAAGAGGTTTTTGGACAATGCTCTTAATAATATACAGTAATTTCAGAATTATAAAACGCACCTGATTATAAGCTGCACATCCGAGTAGCCAGGTAGACCACAGGATTTGTCCATATATAACCCGCACCCGAATATAAGCTACATTTTTCTTTTTTTTTTTAAGCGAGGATCCATGTGCGACAAAGTAACAAGTTAGTAACAGAATCGTGCCAGTGTGGGGTTTGGTGTCAGGTGCTCAATTTGCAAACAGTTTTCATAGACCAGCGAAGCCTTTAAAGGCAGCCCCAGGCACCCTCCCCGTGCCATGGGCCCCGGTACTCCCACCCCTGGTGCTGGCTGCCGCAGCCCCCGCCTGCTCGGTGGCAGCGGCAGCTCGCTCGCCCATGCAAAGGCGGAGGCAGCAGCTCCCTCCCCAGTGTGAAGGCGGCTGCGCCAGCGGCAGAAAGCGCGCTCGCCACAGCGACAGCGAAGGCAGCAGTGCCTCGCTCGCGGTGGCAAAGGTGGCTCGCTTGCTCTTGCGAAGGCTGCGAAGCCGGGCTGGCCTCGCCGGTGGCTCCAGCTGAACTCTCACCCAGCAGCGGCTCCGCGGCAGCTCTCTCCCTGGCTGGCTCTCACTTCCAGGTTGGCATTTCGCTGGGATTTGTCCATAAATAAGCTGCACCTGATGATTAGCTGCACTACTGGGGTAGGCTGGATTCTTCAATGAAAAAAGTGCAGCTTATAATCATGAAATTACTGAACTTTAACTTTTGATTAGCCCTGAAGGGGTCAAGCAGTCAGACAAGCTGAGCATTATAGATCGCTCGCAACTTAAAATACTTTATTATGTTCTATTCGATTTGATTCTATTCTAGAAAAAGTATTCTTCAGTCAGTCCACCTGTCTGATGTGAACAGAACATGAGACAAAAAGCAACAGATGACAAAATAAATATAACATACCCCAGCACAAGATGAAGCAAGTAAAAAGCAGTAGCCAGTCCCCAAAAGAAAAACTTGATATTTTTTGCAACATCTTGCTAAATAAACAAAGGCTTTGTACCGAGACACAGAAGATATTATTCCCCAAAAAATCTATTAAACTTTTGTGGTTTAGGAAAGGTATTCCTCAATCCAGCATTCTTCCCCAATTTAGTGTTCCCCTGAAATCACCCTAAATCATGCATGCTCATTAACTTCTTTCACCTCCTCCCTCTCTCTCTGCAAAGGGTTGGAGGGAATTGGAGACACAAATGTAAAAAATCACTCGTGGAGATAGGAAAAATTTATTAGAAACAATAAGATGAGAAACGAATAGTAACAATATTAATATGAATATTAATCACAGAGTGTACCGGAGGGGTGAACAATTCACACACAAGAGCTCAACACACAGAGTCTGGCACTACCCTAACCACTCACCCTTGTGAGATGAGTTAATTGGTCCCAAAGTCAAGAACACCACCATGTATTCAGTGGAATGGCAAAAGGTTGATCTTAAATCTTAATCAAGTTGGACATGCTAGCTCTGCAACAGAATTTTAATGCAAAGGATCTCTACCTTTCAGCTCAACACTTCCCAAAATTTTCTGGGGAAGCAGAACCAAAACAAAATAATATATCCATGCAGTAGCATAAAAGATATCTGTGGGAAAAATCTCATTCTCAGTTCAATGATAAAAGTGGAAGCAAAGCATGGAGATGCTGAAGATTAAGACTAGTTTTAATGGAGACAAAAATGTCAATTAAAATGTTTACAGTCACAGCATTTTGCTTTCATAGCTGCATGAAAACCCAATATTTGTTCAAATAGCAAGGATAAGCCAATTCCATAGCTTTAAAGAAGCACAAGTGAGTCAATTCAAATAATACCATAGAAAAAACCTTATAATCATCTCAGTTAAAGAAAATTGGATCCCCCTGGATCACTATGTGAACACTCAAGGTATTGACACGGAAATCCTAAAACTGATAGAACTGGATTTAACACACTGCTTTCATTTTTTTTTTTTCCTGTAGTCATTATCTAATTAGAGATGGGATAAGTGAATTTCCCCACCTTTCTACACTGCACTTTCCCTCATGCCAGAATTCCCAGTAATTGATACAAACCTGCTTCAGTCCTGAATTGTTATCAGTTACAGCCTGGTGCAATTCTGGTTTAAGTTCATAACTATCTAATATACTTTTGCAACACCAATCAACATCACTATTGAAAGTGAAGGGTAAAAGGGAAATTGTCAAGGTTATTGTTTCTGGCAAAAAATGAACTTAAATATTTTCTCTCAAGATTAGATGAGCTCATATATGCTGGCAAGGAGGTGTGCAACATCAGAAATCCAGGGATTCAAAACTGGAGGCAATCTGCAGGGGTCAGCAAAGAACAAATGTCAGTCAGTCACATTTAAACACAAATAGCCTGCAGCCAAATTCTGTCATTTATGGAATTTGCCTTTCACCTGCATGCCTCAGTGATCACGGCCCCTTCCCTTTCCTCCTGTAGGAACCATGATAAGAAGAGGTAGCTCACTCACTGCTGCCTAACTGAAAAGTCTGACCGAAAAAAGACCTGACCAGGGCTGACACGTGTAGCCAATGTGCCATCTCAGAGCAGATGACTCAGCTGAACAGATGCTCATGATTGATTGAATACTTCACATACCAAAGTCAACAAAAGGTAAGATCAATGAGAAAATAAAACAAACCCTGAGATCAGCTAGAAGTTGTACTTCATGACAAAAAACAGAAGTCTTAAGATGTGCATCCAGCCTGGAAAGAAAGCCTTTTGCTCATTCAGCATTACCACTTAATTTTGAAATAGACTTTGATTGTGTCCACATCATGGCCCATAAATTTCCTGGTTTGAAATGGGTCTCCCTATTCTATATGGGTATCTCTATCTTAGTACCACTATAAAGAACGTGATTATTGCAAATCAAAACTTCATGTTTACAGTGACACTACAGTTTACAGTCTTTGACTTCTAAAATCCATGTCTTTCATTCAAATTAATGATTCTCTCTACTCAATAGGTCAAAAAAAGTCTTACTCACAAAGAAAATTCAGACACCTGAAGAAGGATGCAGATGTTCTCTAAATTAAATGACACTGATTACAGTTCTTGTCATGACTACAGGAGTTTAAAAGTACTCTTAGGAAAATCTTAAGATTACTCTTCTTTTCATAACTTTGTCTGCATTTACTGCATAGCTGGGGCTGCTGCTGAGGAATATTCTTTCACCAACAGATATTTTTACTTTTAAGCAAGTCAAGAACTAAGAATATAGGTGTTTTGATAAAAGCCCAAACATTACACATATTAAAACCCTTTTTTATTCTAGAAATTGAATATACATTGATTAGAAGTTTGCGGTTTCAGTTTTATCTTACTTTCTTGGCATTTCTAAAACTGATTTAGGAACATCAAAAAACCTACCAAAATCTATCAAATAACTAATACAAATTTAGAAAGGAAAATTACTAAATATACTTTACGACACTTAGCCATCAGTTATTATAGTCCTTCCCCTCTAAAAAGAGTTTAATATTCTATTGACAATGTAGGATTTTCTTCACTCTCAAAATTTAAGTGATCCTATGACTGCTACACTGTGTTAAACACACACATTTTCAGCTCCAGTAGAAGGATAAAATGTAGGAGAGCAGGACAATAAGATTCAAGGATCCAAGATTTTGTTCAAGCAGTTCCGAAGAACAATCATCTATTGCAAGTTTTCCCTTTCTTTGAGCAATTTTTTAAAAGCCCCAAAAATGAAGAAGACATTTACATGAAACAGTAACAACCATTTACAAAACAAACAAAAATTGCTGTTGTTAAAATAAAAGAGATTTCACATTACAAATTTGCATTTCTAAGATATCAGACTATATTGTGCAGGATTTGTTGCTCTCTTGATCCAGCTTTTATTATCATATGGGCTGGGATCCTTGTGATATCTTAATATTCACAGGATTCTCATAACATATACCCAAATGGAACCCACAGTCCCTGAAATTTATTGCATCCTCCTATATTAAATTATTTTACCTTAGTTGTTTTTTGATGGTCTGGTGGCCTTTTGAGAGAAGTTCGTGCAGAAAAACTATGCATTCTAATATGAAGTACACCAAAAATGTACAAAATATTTCTCACTTAGAAGGAGGAAACACTAGCAGAGAGGCAACATTTCACCTGAGATTCCAGATGCTTGAATTACTGTTCATGGTGAACAAGAGTTTAATTTCTTACAGAACTGTTCTTTCTTCATTTTTTCCCCACTCTTCCCAAGGCACCACCACAAACTCTTAAATTTCTCCTATTTCTTCCAAGTGGGGACATGATGGAAGCCAGAACTTGAGGTTTGGAGAATATGGATTATTACCTGCCTATCCAACAGCTGCCCTTGGTGTTTTGATTGTGCAAACTTATGCTCTCAAAATGTGTAATTCAAACTCCTTTCTGTAATCTCATGATTTCCCACCATAAGTAGGTTAAAGAGTTTATTTTCAACTTCTCTTCACATAGTTTAGTAAATATATGTGTCTTAATTGGTAGAGTAATCATTCTTCTGCTCGGAGAAATTACTTTCAACTTTTTAGACCACCTATGTCATCTGGAAACAAAGCTAGTGACTAAATACAGACTATTAATAATCAAAATATGTGGTTTTTTAAAGGAGCTGGTGGTCCAAAACAGTATTATAATGTTTGAGATTAAAAAGAGATAGAAAGAGATAGAAAATTTCTCCCCAAAATATTTCTATTATGTAGTAAAAAATCAAAACAAAACATTTTCCTTGTGTCTATCTAAGAGCATTGCCTGAGTATTACTTCAAAACAAAGAAAGAATTTGCAAATTTCATTCATTTTCAGTATAGAAGTCAGGTTCTGTTCCTGCTGGCTCACATGGCACATCTGACTTACAGAAGGACAAAAAAATTAAATCTCAGCTAACAGAACACAGAGAACTTTGATAGTCTGCTTGAGCATCTGAAGACCAGTAGAAATACTTTTATTACTTAAAAAAAAAAAATATTTCCCACTGGGAAAAGGTAATAACATTTAATTACCTCCAACATATTTGGAAAACAAAGTTTGCACTGCACTTCCACATATTAAAACTTAATGAAGGAAGAGTAATCCAACAGATGTAATTTTGCAAGAAGACAAGTACGTTGGAAAACAAAACACATTCTCAAACAAATTTTGGAATGAAATAGTGGTTTTACTTCACCCATTAGTTTCAAGAAATCTAAATTTCTATTAATCAGTGTTTCTGAGGGCTCATCAGAAAAGATAGAAATACTTTCCAGAAACCCTAATGGGAACCTGGCAGAAGATAAAGTTCTTGAACCATAAACACACTTGAAACAACCATGATTGGTCAGCATTAATGTAAAAGAAGTTTTTTACCTAATTTAAATCAAATTCTTCAGAGGAGATTGTGGTTTCCATCTTGGAACATAGTACTTTGCACCAGGTGAAATTTTCTGGCTCAGGCTGAGTAGGAGATTAGATGAGTTGAGATGAGATAAGCTTTTAAAGTGACCATTAATTCAAAAAGAGTGATTCTTGCAAATCACAGACAACCATGAAATTAAGGCCTACTTTGAATTCACAGGCAAATATTTCATCACAGAAAAACTAGAAAATATGACTATGTAAAACTGCAGCAAATATCCCACACACAATTAAATTTCTTGTTCTGTTTGTCAATGTTCTCTAAGGAAACAACAGCAACAACAGAATTGTTTGAAACTGTTGCAGAGAGATGGAAAAAAACCCAATATAATTATTTGGACATTTTGGGTGTTTCTCTTCTCTGTCAAAAGCAAGTACTTAAGCACTTTTCAGACTGATACAGTATTCTAATTTTACTGGCATTATTTTCCTATCAGAGAGTGAACACATTGATGAGAATATTTACAACGCAAAATATTCTTCATGTTCTAATGTCCAGTTAGGGGTAATACATCTAAGCTAACTACAAAGAAGGAGACTACTGCATATAATGGTATTTTGGAAATTGCTTCACGTTGGAAGGCTTAATTGTTAGCAGAGAAGGAGTCTCTTGAGTATCATATTTGACTTTAATCTGTTGCAAGAGATACACTAACTTCCTTAAAAAGACTGCTGTACACATGGCTAATAAGATGAGTTATATCTGATAAGGCTGTTGAATGCAGAATCCTATCCCACTTTGCTTGCTTTGAATTTATAGAACTTTATGTACCTTGACACAAATCAATTTACAGTAATTTCATGAATATAAGGTGCACCCTTTTGACTGAAATTTTGATCGAAACCCAGAAGTGCGCCTTATACACCGGTGCTCCTTATACACGTGAAATTACTGTACTTTTATATGAAATGCATATGTTCACATATGCATCTGTTCACACATGAACTGGTGGCAGAAATTCCTAAATATGTTTCCTAAAAATTCCTAAAAAGAATGCTTTTTTTCTGTTCTGAATGTCCACTCAAACTATTGATAGGCCCCGAATGTTTCCATTTGTAACTGCTCAGTGGTTTGATAGCTAAACCTATAAAACTCTATCATCTCTGCTCAGATGTCTACAAAGCCTGAGGGACCAAGAGGACTTTCCCTGGAATTACATCTGCCATGGCATAGTACCACTGCAGTGGCAGAATGACTCAGTGGCTGCACTAAAAAGACCCAGGAGACAGATCAATGGAAAAAGAAGCAGACTATTTTAGAGCAAATCAGAGAAGCAGAAACTGAGATGCAAAACCAGCACAGATGCTGGAGGTGTGTGAGAAAATGTGATAAGGAAGTAAACAAGCAGCAATGAGTTGCAGAGCTGGGAGATAAAAGCAAGATTATGCCACTGAATATTTTCTGTAACACTCAATATACCGCTGAGCCAAACATTTTTCCCACTACAGATGATGGATGCACAGATTTTCTCCACTCCTGGCCTCTGATCTGAAGAAGTGCAAAGTGCTTTATAACTACTGAGGGTCATGACAGCTGTGTTCTGAGCAGAGGAGATGCTTTCAGGGAAGCAGATGCCTAGCTTCCACAGCTTCATTTGTCTGGGAACTAAGAATATAAAAATCCTTTTTTTTTTGAGATTTTTTTTTTGTCAGTGTTGTTGTTTGTTTGGGGTTTTGTTATTTGTTTTGTTTTTGTTGTTGTTCCCCCAAAAAATATTTATATATATATCACCCCCATTTCCATCTGTCAAATGACCCATCTAGGTTTGGTCTCCAGGTGTGCCATGCATTCTTCTCAATCTGTTTTACAAATCTTTTTAGTAAGCAATTTGTTCTTAGAAAGTGTTAAAATACAACCAGAAGGGAGAGATGAAGATCTTGATCACACAAGGTTTCTGAATCAGCAGTGAAAACCTTTGAATACATTATACAGGCTACCACACTGAAAGTCCTTACTGTTGGAATGTATTGTTTTGCTATTTCACAGTATGGAAGGCACACTGTATGAAATTCGGCACCTTTAATTTGAGAAATATATGCTATAATCACAGTATCAGTTTACTCATTTTTATAACAATTTTCTATATAATGTGCTTTGCATGCTAGAAAAAAATATTCCTCCTCTACTTGTCATCTTTGTTGTATCACTTCAGTTGAAAGGAAAAACAAAAAAAAAAAACCAAAAAAAAAAAAAAAAAAAAAAGAGGGGAACCTTGCTCTTAGTACGACTGCTGACCTTTATGCTACATATAATTTTTTAAAAGCAACTAAAAAAAATCCCCCAAAAAACATACCTAAAGTGGAAACTTTCTCCATTATTTCCTCATGTACATAAAAAGTCCGCAGAAGAAGGGTGAATATGAAGAATTAATTATGTATACAGTTATCACTTCAGCTGATACTGCAGTCCTGGCAGGTGGGAAAAGGAAAACAATAAACCACTGGATATCAATGTTCAGCTGGCAGTCTTTCCCTAGGGACATGATACTAGCTTCCACCACAAGACTTTGCCCAGAACCTAAGCCATACAAGTGAACCTCTTTGTCCTACAACCATCCTCATTCTCTGGACCCTCAGAGTCACTTATTTTGTAGCAAACAGCTGTTTGGAGAAGCAGGTACTCCAGGGAAGTAGCTTTTAAACACCGACTTTAGCAAAATGCTTTGGCTAAAGCAAAAAACTTAATTTAATTGATTTTGGGGTTTGCTTTTATCTCTGTAACATAGAGACCTATCTAACTATAATAAAGAGCTATCTAATTATATCACTGCAGTCAGAAGAACACAATAAATCTAATATCAGGAAGCACTATAGCAAAAGCCTCTCAAAGCTTTCTCAACCCCTTCCTGAAACACTATTCAATCAACTAAAGCATTATTGTGACTTACCCTTCAAAGTAAAACCACTTCCTCTTTTACTCTCAGTAAGAAAATATGTGAGCTTTATTATTTAACAATTACCAGTGGAGATGGAAGCTGTTAGCTGAAAAAATGTACAAGGATTGCAATGGGATTTAGTGAATAAAGTAAACAGCTTTTGAGTGACGGTGTGAGACATTTGGAGGTTGTGATGCTGATACTGCATTTAACGACTATACACTTTCCTACAGTTCTCCTAATTTAAATCTGAGCAGAATTGTATACTCCTTAATTTTCCCCTTATCCTGAGCTATTTCCCTCTGACAAAATGTTTGTCACCATCCATATCACTCCTTCTTAGCCCTACATATTCCTATTGTTATATGTCTAATTTCAGACATCTAAATATTCCTCTGTTGTATTTTTGTCATCCAGTAGAAAGGACTCAAAGTGGTTTAAATTAATCCAGAATATCAAAGCTATCACATCAGAGACACACATCATAATGTAGAACTTTTCCACAAGATAGTTTCTGGAGATAGAATAATTTGTTTAGAAGAGGTTGAGCCTATGTGGGTATTCCTCTCTATTTCCAAAATAAGAGCATACATATAAAACTAGTGTAGCGTCATGCCAACTTTTATACTTTTTCCTTACTATTATAATAGTGTTGATGCATGTTTCCATGTGCTTGTCAAGATAAGAAGTTAGCTCTGATTATTTGAAGGCTTCATTTAATTGATTTTCTGATACATAGCTAAATTCTCTTCTGGCTCTAGCTAGAACAGCAGCACTGCAGTTGATTCAGGCATTTAGAGGGTCAGCAGAGTTTATTGGTCAAATTCAGCTTTCAGTTGCCATAAATTGAGAGTGGCTTAATTGATTACTGCTAATGTATTGTAGAATTGCACTTGTACATTTGGGGGCCAAATTTAGGCCAAGGACAGCAAGGACTGCAGGCACAAAATGATTGTGACTGAGAAGTAGAATTTAAATTCAGTAGTTTACCGGCAGGTAATAAGCAGAACAAGGCAACACCTGGCTGGGTAACTGACCTGTCAAAAAAGCAACCACAGTTACTCTGTAGTGGGGTTACTGGTAGGCTGACCCCAGCTCTGAATTTCTAGCACTACCTGGTGTATTAAGCTGTTGGAGAGCATTTTGTGTTGTACCTGCAGCACAGGTATTTCCCAGGTTATAAGATTATGAAAAACCCCCACTGATTGACCAGTCACCTACTGCTGATAACATTTTTTCAAATTAACTCCAATTCAAATTAGCTCCATTTCTAAAAGAGAGCTTACCACTTTCCCATGGTGTCATTTACAAAACAGCATGAAAACAACAGCCTCCAGGTGCTGTGAATTTCAAGCTGTTCCTTGTAAAATAAGTGCCATCAAGATTTCTTCATTTAGTATTGGCAATCCCATATTTAACCATGTTGTTGAGTGTGCTCACATGAAAATCTTAAAGGGTTTTTCTCAATGCTCATGCAAGTGTTGCCAGAGAGATTACAGAATGATTATTTTTCAAATTTCCTTTGAAGTACACTTGTTATTTGGGCTCTTCTCTTACACAAGACCTGTTTCTTGGTTGCATTTTAACCTTAGCTGAGAGCAAGGAAGGGCTTTCCAAAGTTGCACACCACGTGTGTGCAGAATTTCTAAGACTGGGATACTTTGAAACTGGTTTCAGATTTTAAAGCAGTATGGTCAAAACAAGGAAAAATAATCCTGTGCTTGAAAAACATGCTCAAATATAGTTTTATAGATACAGACCCTGTGTTTAATATGAAATGACATGTTTTAAATTCACAATCAGCTTTTGGGGTCTCTGCATTAATTTCTGTTTTCTTCTTGAGTTAAAAAGATACAAGCATCATGAGTCACTGAATCAAAATCTATGCTTTTCCAATCATAATGGTAAAATCACCAAAATCTCAACACAATGCCCACTCAGTCTACTGGAGACTGACTATAGATGTTTGATTTTGGCTGGTACCCACCAAAGCCACTCCATCACCAGCCTCTGCCACTGTACAGGGGAGAAAAAATACTGCAAAACGCTCATGAGTGGAATAAGGACAAGGAGAGATCACTCGCCAAATACTGTCACAGGCAAACCAGACTTCACTTGGGGAAATTACAGTAATTCATGTGTATAAGGCGCACCTTTTTGACTGAAGTTTTGATCCGAACCTGGAAGCGCGCCTTATAATCTGATGCGCCTTACATATGGACGAAGCTCAGAAAAATGCCAACCCGGAAGTGCGAGTCAGGAAGGCAGCCACAACCTCCACTGCCATGGGGCCAGGCTGCCAAGTGGGCGGCCAGCGCCCCCCTGCCACCGCACGGGCAGCCGCGGCAGCTGGCACTGGGGGCGGGAGTGCCAGGGCCCGCAGCATGGGGAGGGTGCCTGGGGCTGCCTTTAAAGGCTACGCTGGTCTGCGAAAAACTGTTTGCAAATTGAGTACCTGACAGAAAACCCTGTGATTCCGTTACTAACTTGTTACTTCGTTGCACACAGATCCTTGCTTCAAAGTAAAAGTGCGCCTTATACACTGGTACGCCTTATATATGGACAAAGTACAGCTACTTGCTGTCAACCCAGAAGTGCACCTTATACTCCGGTGTGCCTTGTAGGCATGAAATTACTGTAATTGAATTTATTTCTAATCAAAATCAGTACAGGATAACAAGAAGTATAACAAATCTTAAAAACACCTTCTCTCCAACCCCTCCCTTCTTTCCAGGCTCTGCCACCTCCATCCCAGCAGCACAAGGGAGACAGAGAATGGGAGTTAGGTCAGCTCATCAGAGGTTGTTTCTGCTGCTGCTCAGGGAGGGAAGTCCTTTCCCTAATCCAGTGTGTGGCCCCTCCCACGGGAGACAGTTCTTCATGAGCTGGTTTAGCACGGGCCCCTCTCCATGGGTCTGCAGGTCCCTGCCAGGACCCTGCTTCAGAAAGGGCTTCCCACAGAATCACAGCCTTCTCTCAGGCATCCACCTGCTCGAGCATGACTGTTCTCCATGGGCTGCAGGTGGATCTCTGCACCTCTGCTGACCTCCATGGGCTGCAGGGACACAGCTGCCTCACCATGGGCTGCACCAGGGGCTGCAGGGGAATCTCTGCTGCTGTGACTGGAGCACCTCCTCCCTTCCTTCTGCACTGACCTTTGTGCCGGCAGAGCTGTCCCTCTACATATTCTCACTCTTCCTTGGCTCCAGTTTCTTCTTCACAACCACCTGTTTTTTCATTCTTAAAGATCCTATCACCAAGGTGCTACTGCTGTTACTGGTTGACTCAGCCTTGGCCAGGGACAGGTCCTGGAGCCAGCTGGCATTGACTCTGTCAGACATGGAGGAACTTTCTGGCAGCTTCTCACAGAAACCACCCCCGTAGCCCCCACTGCTCAAACCTGGCTGTGCAAATCCAACACACTGATGGAGAGTTTCAGTGAGGACAGAACACTCTGTGAAGACATCTGGCTTCGGGTCAGTAAAAGGCTCCTTTTGGGAGCAGAAATTGAGGGATAAGCCAAGACCTAAAGGTGATCCCATTATGACCATGCCCTTGCTGAGGGGGAGCCAGCCTGTGGCATCTCAGAAAGACTGGGTTATTACAGAGAGGTCCCATCCATTGAAGGGATCATCTAATAAATGCATGTGGGCGACTTGAGACAGGAAAGGGATCATCCAATGAAATCATAAAAATTCAAAATAATCACCTGTGAAATAGCTCAGGAAAGAGCTTAAATGAGGTCCTGAGCTATCAGAATCACAGGAAAAGCCCCAAGGCAGGCTAGGCAGGGACAGTCAGGGCTAACAGTGCCCTCAGATGTCATATAGCAGTCAAAATAATGAATGTCTTGGACATTATGGCTTTGCTATGATTTTTGTATTTGGTTAAGTGTTACTTAAGCCAGAACTTCGTTTTCTATTCTGGGTCCAATTATCCTAAGTCCCAAAAGCTACTATTCTCAGATATTTGAGAGAAGTGTTTAATCTACAGATGGATTAAGTGAGAACAGATGCAGTTTAGTCCATAAACTAAAAACACATCAAAGGTACACCCCTTTATACAGTATACACTGTTGCAACCATCTGTAACAGTGGCATCTCTTGCACTTTAAACTTAGCATGTAACATGAAAATTACTTGATCACAAAAAGGCTGCTTCTAGCAGATGGAAAACTGTCCCGTACCTCATGTTTCTGAGCCAGTGAAACTGGTGAAACCCACTAAAAGCCATCTCAGCTAAAGAGCCGTCATTGAGAGCTTCCTCATTGCTTCTTTATACTCTGTGCCCAATTGAAGCATCATTTCCAAAAACTGCTCCAATTAGGAGGTTTGGTAAAGTTTCCAAGTCACATTTCTGTGGGATGAGGAAGTCCAGCATAATGACTCTCTGAAACAGACACAGCACATCCATTGAGCTATGAATGCTGCTTCCTCTCCTGCTTTTCTTTGACCACTATTCATTTATTCAGTAAAGAAAGCACTAGTAACTAGTATTAGCAACTGCTGTGCTTTCAGAATTTGCCACTCTGTGGCTCCAGAGATGAAAATCTCCTTTCTCCTTTCACACTGGGTAGGAAATTTTCTGGTGTCTGTCTCCTGGTGATTTAAGGTTGTTCTGTAAAGCCCACATACATTGGAGAAGTTGTTTGAGTGGCTTCAGTCATTGCACACTGAGAGGGTGGTTGCCATCTCTCTCATACATAAAGGACACAGGAGTAGCTGCCCTGCTTATGTCCAAAGCATCATATTCACCCATTGCATCTGCAAATTATTTTGTTTTCTGTATAAATGTTCACATGTCACTTACCCTTGATCTGGTACAGAACTTCCACTAACTGGGTGTGGCTTTCTGTGTATTACCTAATGATATTTATTATATATTTATTATTTATTGTATCAGTTTTTGGTTAGTACTTGTAGTTTTTTTGGTTTGTTTTTTTTTTCCCGGGGGAACTATTGATATCCTTAGTTTTATTCAGCCTCTTTAAATAAATATAATTTAAATGTTTCTGAGTATCAAGCAGTGGTGATTCATCTGCAGAAGTGTAAGTCACTGTGGTTCCCCAGAAAGGGAACAGCAGGGGTGTTGTGCATCCATTCCTAGGCTTTCCTAGTCTTATACTGTACACAAAACCTCCTAAACAATTTGAAAACACAGGACTGTGATTTAGAGCAACACAGTCATGCTTCCCTTGCTGCCAGAAGTATGAGAAAAGGACAGAGGACAGAGCAGAGAGAAAGTATGGGTCCAGAAAGCCAGTCATGTCTTAAGCTGCCATGGTTAAATTCACAAGTATGAACTATGATCCAGTGCCCTTCCTAAATGAAATCTGATTTAATCAACTTCATTAAAATTCCTGATTTGGAAATGGTTTGAGGTAAAAGAAAGCAAGGCAGTAAACCCAGCCTGGAGGAATGTCTCATCCTCTCAGTGGTCTGGCAGGTTGCTTTCTGGGAATAGAAGACATAAGCCAGAACTGCAGTACAGACTTGTGAAATGGAAAATGGAAGGGAGAAACTAGGTAACTTCATAGAAAGTTTCAATCTTAAAATAGAGTTGTATTAAGCAAGCAATATCCTGCAGGGAGCAGAGACTGTGTGTGTGCTTATTTCTGTTTCTAAGACTTCTCTGCTGCCCGCCACAGGAGATCTGTATGAACATGATTGTTAAGGGCTGTAATTTAAAACCCAGAACAATGCATTAATAAATCTGACAAAGAGCACAATGAGCACAAGTCAGACTTGGGAACTGCAGCAAATGCTGGAAAGCTGATGCGGCTACAAAAACTTTGTCTCATGACTGCCTGGATTGCTTTTATATGAGTCACCCGACCTCAGAATGTGGTCCTGCAAGGGCTGAACTTTCCGATTTCCCTTATTAGGGGTTTATTGTTTCTCAGGTTTCACACTACAGGGCTGTCATTCCAGAAAATGACAATGGATCTGATGGAAGCATCCCCCGAGGGTGGCTAGGGTGGATTCATTTTGAGTGCTGTGATAAAATTGCATAAATATTTTGCTTACTAGATGAGCAGGATGCTAATGTGGTGGCTACACTTACAGAGCCCTCTAATGTGGTATCAAGAAAACCTAGTATATATTTGTGATCATATTTTCATTACGTATTAAACATGTCTGCATCAGAACAGTAAAACTGTTGGTCCACAGAACCAAATCATTGTAAAATGGCTAATCTAAAACCAGAAAAAAAACATCCTGGCTTAAGGCTCCCAACTTATTGAGGGACACGAAAAGATTACACTTGCTAATAACTAAAAAATTATCCCTTCAGAAAATCCTTCAGTTCTGCCACTGAACCCAAATCCTAACTTACTCAAGTGCTGTGTCATCAGACTTCAGATTTCAGCCCATACCATGAGGTTTGAATTCTGGAGCCTGCATAGATCCAGATCTGGAAATTCAATTCTAATCCATCTCGACTTATTACCAATTTCATACCTACTTTTCTCCCCACAGGGTCCAAGACTATATTTTCTTTAATGTCAGAAAGGAAATGTTCTCTTTAAAAATTTCAATCTTATTTCAATAGCTTCTCACTGCTGAAATCCACAAGGCTGCATTTTAAGCTTCATTTTAATTTCTATAGGTATTTAAGGAGTTCTCCTACTCCTATTTTAAAAATTAAAACTATTATACATTTCTCACTTGCAAATAGATCTACTGTTGGTGAAGCACGCTTTGGCATGGAAGTGACTACAAACCAGAGGCCAAAATTTTTATTACATGCTGTTTCGCTTTTTTTTCCACTTCTGGAGCAGATACACTATGAATCAAACCTTTAATCTGAGTGACTGATATGCCAATTTATACCTTCTTTGCTTTAATCTTTCAGTCCTACCACAGAGCAAATTTGGCCTCATATTTAAAACTTGGAAAATCCCATGGTTATAACATCTTCTTTTTCTCACTTCCCATTCTGAAATAGTTGACTTTTTTGTGGTTCCTTTGAGAAGTGTAGCCTAGCATCTCCCTTGAACTTTTTCCTCTCTATGTATTTAGACAATTAAAGACCACTGGTTCAAGATTTCTCTTATTATTACTTTGCAGCAAATCACATATTAGACATATTAATAAATTTTTAAAAATTGAGCATACATTCAAAAAATTTGCAAGTCTCATCAAGCTCATGCCTGAAGTAAAATCCACCTAAGTATTTTACTGTATAGAGCCCTTTTGGATCAGATCCAACGCACATTGCAGCGAGTCAAAAATTCCCATTCACTTCAGTGGGCTCCATGCCGATTCCTGGGAGGTATTGTGTGTGTGAAGTTCAGCACTTCTGCCAAACTTCAGTTCTTGCTCTGACATGTGTTCTTTAGCTTTTTTACACTGTCTCCTCACAGCAAAAAAATGTAGAAACTTTAAGGCCTCCCTGAAAGGTCAGAGGAGTTTTTTCACCACTGCTTTAAATGCACTCTGGTCAAAACTCAGTTATTTAAAAACCATTCCTTTCATCCTTTGGAGGAAAAAGAAAAAGTAAATATTTTCAGGCCTAATATATAATTTTAGGTCTGATAAATGTCACTGCAATTTTATAATATACATGGTAACTTTATGGCATGTAGCTTTTTAAGTTACACTTAAGTTACACAAATATTCAAGATATTCATTACAAATACCATATACGTGTATAAACATAGAATGCAAACTCACATTATTGTACATAATCACAATCTTCTAATGGTTTAAATAGTTAACAAAATATTTTTCTTTTCCAGAATCACAACTTTTATAGGTTTATATTCTGTTGTAAATTTTAAAATAGAAATATTTTCAGTTCAGATTAAAACAAATTTTTTAACTGTTCAGTTTTCCATAGAAGAAAAAAATGTTTCTTTTCTGTTGAAACAGAGTACTTTTAGAGCATTTCAGATGATATAATCTTCTGTACTTCTCCCTGCAGCAAACACGGAAATCCACTTTTCAACATCTTCCTCTATTAAAAATACGTCTTTGTTACGTGTACAACCAGTACCAGAGTACAAAACTCAACTTTCACAAATGAATCTTTCAAAAGAAAAATTCATCAGACATTAACCTTAACTGGGGGTTCACTGTTAATCATAGTGTAGCTCAGACTCAGACATTTGTACTATGACTATTCTGTTAATCAGTGAGTTTGAGTACACATGGCACTTTCACTTGGTTTGCCTGTTTGAAGCAACTTAGAAACACTAATAAATTCCTTTTAAAATAGTCTTGCAGTTAAATAAATGTACTTTGTATACAATGTGACAAGCTAAGATAAATTCAGCAGAGGAGAGTTCTATTTTCTGGGAGCTGTGTTAATTTTGTAGCAGCTTCATTAAATATTAAAATTGAGGCCAAAATCTTAAGAAATCTCAAGACCAATTAATGTCTGAAGTCTAACAGACTGTACTGGTCCAGTGCAGCTGGAGAACCAGTCACTTGAATATGAAATTCAATAACAAGAATCAAAGAGAAAGAAAGAAAGAAAGAAAGAAAGAAAGAGTCTATGTACATAGTGAGCCGTATCTGAAAGATGAAAGGACTAAACTTTCTCCAAGGGAATTTAGGTGTCTCTGTGCCTGATAGTCACTGTACTGGCTTTGGATTGGTCTTTCACCCTAGCAAGGATTCAAAGTGTTTGTCCTGTAAAGAGAAAAATTTAAATCATGGTCAGTCACCTTCTTCAAACATTTTTCCTCCTCCACCTTCTCTGTTTGACTGTTATTTATAGCAATAATTCTTCCAAGTTGAAGAGAAAATCAGAGAAAATGGTAATTTCAAAAATCGGCTGTTGATACAACTTTGAACTTGTCCTCTCCCACACTAAAATCAGAGATGGTGTAATTAATTATTGCAGTGTTTTGCACAAGCCAGTGCCTTGTTCTGCAAGGACCTTGTCCTTCACTCATTACTAGTCAAAGCAAAAATTCCCTCACTTTCATTCAGAACAAGATTAGGAAATATATTCTCTTTTCTTTCTTTGTTTTTTAACATGTGAAGCAGTGCTTGGATAAACACAGATAAAGGAGAGAGCTTTTTGGAACAAGCAAGAGCAGGGACTTCTTTTATTCAATAACAAAAACAGATTCATTGGGAACTTTGCTCTCCAAAGAGAAGGTGGTCATATTCTTTCCGTCAATATTTCAAAGTAGTTAAAAAATAACCAACCAACCAACCAAACAAACAAAACAAAATCAAAAAGAGAAATAAGAAAGCCTTTAAAGCAAATTAATCAAATCACCACTGTAGAACCTGTAGCATAGGGAAAGTGGGGTGCTAGTATGTAAGAGGGAAAGCATAGATAATTTATTTAATCATACTTGATGGATTCTTTAAAAGAAACAATGGCCAGGAGAGCTACAGAGTAAAGAAAAAGCCCACAACAGAGACTCTATACTTACAATATGTCAGCAGTGTCCACCTGCAGATCATACAACTATTGCAAAGGGAGAAGTGTAAAAACCTGCTGAGTCTGTATGTAAAGAGAGAAAATTAATAGGAGAAAGCAGAGGAAGCCTCCACTCTTCATGATTTCCTGACCTCTTAAGTTCAGGTAGTGCTTTTAAATCCTCTCACTGACTGTTTCCCTGGTGCTTCTCTGGCGATTTACCCCTCTCACAGACTAGGTAAACCAACACAGAGTCATTTATACTTCTGTAATTCACATAATGACTCTTCATCGTCCCAGGATAATCCGAAACATTTTCTTTCTTACTGGAGCATTAGCTTATGCTGTACAAATATCTACATAAAGGCAGCTTACCAAAATACCCAGTTGGAACAGCATTGTACACAGAGGTTTAATGAATCTTTACAGTTTTGGATAATTTAATAGAGTTGGTATTATCACAAATACATGAAAACATAAGCCCTTAAGCTTTGCATCTCACCAGCATTATTTCTCCCCGTGTTTTATCAGCAGCTATACCAATGCTACAGCAGAGCAGCCACATCACCTTTTTTCCCCTCAGATGACACTACCTCGTCAGAGTAGAATATTTGGCTGCAAGTCCCCTGGACTCTGAGAGGCAAGGGAGGTGAGAGGAAAAGTGGGCTACATGAGTAACTAGAGCATGCCTGATTCCAGAACAGCAGTTAATAATGAAAAGCACAGAAATCTTCTCCAGGACCAGGCTGTTTTCAGTTTGATTTTCCAAAATTGAAGTGAATAGGGCTGTAATTCTGTAAAGCACACTATTTCTTTACCTGCTCTATTACTGCTAGGCAGCTGAAGCCCAAACTAGGTGTGATGGCTTTAGATTGATTTCAAGCTTTGTTTTAGAGTGAGACCATTTTTTAACCTCCTGTGTTATTTTTCCCTTCATTAAAAGTAGAGAATACATTTGAGAACATCTACAGAATGCTTCAGGATCTAAAATCTTAAAAATAGAGCTGATCTCCCATAAATAATAAGTATTACCTAAAGCAGCTGCTAAGTGCTGCACAATAAGAAATCAATAATAAAAAAAAAATAACTTGACTGCCTGCTTCAAGCCTCCAGCACCTCTCAGGAGCTGCTCTGATTACACTCTTAGGCAGTTGCTTTAAACTAAACAAATCAAGTGGAGAAAGTTTTGAAAAATTGTTTTGTCTTTGTCCCAAGGTAGAAAAATGTCTCATTAAACATAGAGTCATGATAGAGTAGGGATATCTGTGATTGTCTGGGTTACCAGCCATAGATTGTGGCAATACTTCACTGTACAAAATGACTTGGCTCATTGCAACAGCTATATGTGATGGATATGCACACACTGCCACTTTTCTTCCACAAAGAAATCAACATATGAAACATATCTGGTAGTTCATGACTGGAAAATGCCAAAGTATGGGTTCTATAATTCTATTCATTTAATGAATAGACATAGCATCACTTCTGAACAGTTAGTGCAGATAATGAGCATTATGAGCTTTTGCAATCATTATGATACCAAATACTTTACACATAGGAGAAGTTTGGAATACTTCCCTAAAAAGAAAATTATGAGAACTAGAAACATTGAAATTTTCCAGAGGGGGGAAAAAAAGTAATTAAACCACAGTGTTATTTCATCTCTCTTAGATCTTTGTTAACCACATCAGGAAAAGAAAAAGGAGCTGTCTTCTCTTCATTAACCATGTTTAGCTTTGATACAATGGCTTAAGGAACACGGCTCTCCCCTCTAGTTATTCATTAACATTTTATGACGATTCCAATTGTACACTCTGTAAGAAACTCACGCTTCTTATTTGTAGAAGATAAAGCTGTTCAATAAAGATTAGGGACTTCGTGGGAGTATTATAGATAGGGATAGGCAGGTAAGAAAGCACTTCACGCCTGCCTGTATCTGCAAAGTGATAAAACAGTGGAGAAAACCCACACAGTAACAGTGTAAGCCATCCACTGTTTCAGATACCAGGTGAGAGGAATCTTTGGGAACCACCCATGAATAAACAGTCCAGACCTTATGGAAGGGCATGGCTGATTGTTTAGCAATTACAGATTTTCTTATGAAAAAGATGTATCTTGCCTAAGTGCAGGTGTATCTGTTGAAAAAAAAAACAAACCCTTTTTTAAAAAAAATTCATTCTAATAGCTTTAATGATTATTTTCACAGCATAATTTTCCTGACAGCATAATTTTCCTGACTAAAATCATGGGAAGTCGAATGTGTATCTGTTCTATAAGTACCCCAAAATTTGGAAGAATTTTGACAAACTGAGACAGGATATTTGGGGGACATGTGAAATTTGTGGTGGCTTCGAAAAATCTTGATATAAAATCCAGGAGTTTCTGCAGATATTTTGCTCTGAAGCTTCGGTGTTGATAGATGCCAGAAGTCAAGAAAAAGTTCAGAGGGAGAAGAACCCATGGAGTTTTCAACTGGAAAGAGTATGAAAGAATCCTCAAAATTGTTAGTTCCTGGGTTTTAAATGGACCTAATTACTCTGATGCATATGGCTGAGTCACTTGGAAGCAGCTTCTTGTGCCCAAACTTGGCAGTGTGGAGATGCATGAGGACTCAAGAGAGTCTGACCTAGCTGCAGTTTCTAATCTTGTTGCTTCCTCCCCACAACAAAAATGAAAGGCTTAGAAAATAATTTTCAGGATAAAAAGAGGGAATTTGAAATTTTGTGGTTTCCCCTGTGCCTATCCCAGCTTTGAATTAACTCAGTACTAGTATATCTATGCACAGTCCAGCACAAAGGAAAAAGCATAGAACAGCAATGATTGCTCAGCTGTCAGCACTGTACATGAGGCAGGGATTTTCCAGGTCATTTTTATCCAGTTCATCGCTACAATTTGCTAGTCCAATTCTGCCAAATCAGCAGAAGTACTTCTTAAAAGAAAGCCTCACCCAGTTCTGCACAGGCAGCAGTCTAAGAGTTCGCAGGGTTACTGGCACTTTTCATCAAAGATCAGTTGTGCATTGCATTTTTAAATGAAGCACACAAAGATTAGAAAATTCTCACTACTGCTGGACATACTTGTATCCCCAAGGGGATTTACACGACTGATGATTTTGCCCAGTTGAAATAGCAACATTGTCCTTGCCTACAACAGGCTGAGACATGAAGTGAAGAATGTGTGAGGAGGCTTGTGACCAAAACATATGCTGCTGTTTCTCATTTGAGGGGTGATTGATGTACACAGAAAAAAAAGGTAAACAGTTTTGCCAATTGATGGGCTGGTGGAGAAAAGAATGGCTGGAATGAAAACATGGAAGAGAAGTGGGGGAAGGTGAAGTAAAATTGAGAAATATTTCATTGCAGGCACTCACACAACACTTCAAAAATCCATGTGAGAGTATCTTGTACTGCCCTTAGTCATACTGAAGGCAATGTAGAATGAATTATTATTCCATGAAAGCAGATACAGTCTAACTCTTATTCAGATGAAGGAAAACCGAGCTTGCTGGGACAACCTGTGGTAATCACAGAACCATAGAAAACTTGAAAGACTTTGACTTTCAAAGTCTTTTTGGGCTTTCCATTCCCCTGCCCTAAGGGAAAAGCAACCATATCCATGTAAATCCTGTTAAAGAGTTTTCTTGCCATCCTTAGCTCCCTCAAGGTGGTTCCCTGGCCTCCCCAGATAATTTACTGTCCTCCAAGCCAAGTCTCTTCAGCAGGAGGCTGGTGCAGCTACATCCCAGGAGGAAGGAAGAGCAGCTGCTGGGCAGACAGGGTCAGGAAGCCCTGATGAGATAAAGGTGGGCAGCTCTTCTTGCCCTCATGGTCAAGCCAGTTCTCAGCACATAAGACTGACAGAGAGGCTGCTGCTAAAATGGCCTCATTGGCTTAATAGGACCATTTTTTTAAGAAACGTACTAAAACACTATACATCTGCCTGTATCTTCACAGTGATAAAACAGGGGAGAAAATCTCCATGGTACAAGGGTAAAGCATGTTACGGTTTCAGGTACCAGGTGAGCTGGTACATTTCTGTTTGGTACATGGTTCAAAGGGCAAGGTGTACATGAAGCCTTTTCAGAAGCACAGGAGCTCTCTAGAAGGCATGTGATACGTATCATATTCCTTTTAAAGGGATGCTTTGGTCACTTTAGGAAAATCTAGCCTATTAACTAAAGCTTGTACTGAGTAAAAGAAAGAGATCCTTGATGGAAAGGTTAGCCTGAAAGAGGAAGTAAATATCAACATTGGAGAGTTGGACTGAAAGGAAAACTAAGAGCAGCTTGTGACTTTATCTGTGCCTTCTCATGAAGGAAAACCCCTCTGTTTTCTTTGTATATACTGTGGCTAACCTGCAACCCATGCTATCTAGACCAGACTGCCAGCTCATGTACTGCCTCCACACTCATTTAAAGAGTTGCTCTGAAAATCATTATCCTTGCCTTTCACACTGATTGCAAACTTCTGCCGAAATCCCCAGGGGACTGGCTCCTTCCCAAATGATTGTCTGACCTTGTAATGTCTTTTCAGTCAGCTTCTCTATCTACACATACCCTGTCACTGACTTGCCACAGATAGATTGATTCTTACTTTCTATGTCATCAAACTAATTCTGGGATTTTAAAACAAGGTATAAAATCAATGGAAACAGCCATTCACATAAAAGTTGCTCCCTTCAAAAATCCATATCTATGGTGAAGCTTTATGACTAGAATTGACTGCAATTGGATCTGATTAATAGTACCATTGGATCTGACAGCATCTCATTGCACCATTGCTGGAAGAACAAGAATTTACTGAATATTAGCTCAGATCACTGTACAGAATTTTTGCCACAGCTTCCAGCCCATCATCTCATCCTTATTGGAAAAACTGCATGTATTCAGGGCACTAGAGAGGAACTTGAACTTCACTGCCATCACAGCACATTTTTTTACACTTCTATATCCTGCTGTAGAAAGATTTTCTTAGGATGCTGAAAAATTTTATGGAGTACACTAAAACATATTTTATTGCATTTGTCATCTAAAATCAGTCTCAGGAATATACACATCACACAAAAATATATCTTTAAAGACATTTTAAATGTGATCTCTTCTTTAAAAATTAGTGGAAATGCCTTTCTGCCAAACTAGATGATCCTCCAATCATTACCAGTTTTGTTTTTGCCTGAAAGTGATATTTGGTCTTGAGGTAGCTACATTTTTGTACACAGCTTCCTCCTCTACAGCACTTTCTTAGACTCCATTCCTAAGGTGCTGGCATTCTCAGTTGTCTATGTGAACTTAGGTCTACCACTAAGTTAGCTATCACTTTAATGTTTGTACCAGCTCTCAGCCTTCAAACTCTTCCATTCTCTGCTCTTATTGATCAAGGAATCAAGCAGCTTTTTTCCATTTTTCAAACTTCCAGCTGCAAGAAACACCCTCCAGCTCAGCATGCTAGAATATATCAGCCACATTTACTTTTGGGGCACTTGGAAGAGAAGGAAACAGCACGCATTAAAACCCTCTGAAATAATTTTCCAGTCCCCACCATTGGTACTTACACATCAAAGCCAGAGGTAGCACACAGAGATGGAGCTAATCTGAATGTTAAAGGTCCATCTGATAGTCTGGATTATCAGCTGTTTAGATCTCCATTAATGTAGGCAATTTGGTCCTGGCAGATTAAGCAAGAAAAATTGATATAAAATTGAGTCAGGTATAGCTAGAAAAAGTGGCAGTGCAGTAAAAAGTCTGGTCCAACACGTGTGTGATACAGCTAAAGTAGAATACCAAGATACAGTGCAAGGCAAAATTCAGGCCCAAGGTAAGTGCAGCATGACACACCAGTTTAATTTAACATTTTCCAGGAAGTATAAACCACTTCTCCCCACCAGTATTGATTTTTATCTTCATTTAATTTTCACGTGCATAGATAGAAATATACTAATCCTTATGTGGTCCCCCATGAGTGCCAGAAAAACCCTGAATCATTCATAAAACCTGACTACCTAAAGTCTTAAATAAAGTCCTTCAAATGTGCCGTTTCAGAACTTGTATTCCTTTCCTAATTAATATTCATTCACTGCTCCAATTCAAATCCAAATCTGTTATTAGCTTGTCACTAAGGTTAACAGTTTAATTCACTCATATCTGACCATTCAGTGCTACACAATATAATGTGACATTCTATTGCTAATGCTTCTTTTTTTTTTTAGTCTTTATGGAATAATTGAAATAATTATTTTCATACAGTTCAGTAGACCTAAATCAATAATTTTGTCATCTGATGTTCTGCCCTCCCATGTTTCAGGTTTTCTTTACTTAGCCTGCAATGGGTGGCCAGACACCATTGGATTGTCTATTTACCATCTATCAGCTAAAGTTACATTTTAAAAGTATGATTTTATGAACATGTCCTTAAAAAACTGGCTATCAGAAAAGTATTCAAAATTTATTCTGGATAAAATGGTGGAAAATACTTCTAGGTAGTTTTAGTGCTTCTTTTACTGGGAAATGTTACTCAAGTTTTAATAGAATTGAAAATTTTGCAATGAAGTCATTATGAGATACTGTTGTTTGCCTTTTGGAAAAAAATGGTAACTTAGGAATGCTGTCTTTTATTTAAAAATTTTAAAAAATGAAGTGCAGTTGACAAAGTTCAGATAATTGGAGATGATAGCAGCAGAGCTTAAACCAACAATGTATTCAGCACGCTGACATGTGATATCTTTTGAAATCTCTGTAGTATCTTTTAGATTACAGTGAGCCATTGCAGAATCTGGACTGTTGCAGAATAAAGGCTTTGCTCTTTCAGGCATGCACCAATTTCCAATAACATAATTACTTTTTCAGCTTCTCCTTCCCACTAGATCAATTAATATTCTACTTGGTAAATTTAGAAGTCTTTCTGAACTGCCACCTCAGTCTAGAATCCTGCAAGTAATGTCAGAACCCTATTAAAAAATTCAAAACTGGAAAAAATGTGAATTGTGGAGCATCAGTGGGGTCTGTCATTATTGTACACTATTCTCATAAAAGCATAATAAACCTATCACCGGTAAAAAGCCAATAAAAATGAGAGCCACTGGAATAGACAGAACAAAAGACCAGCAGCTGTCCTCCTGCCACACTGGGTTCTCTAGTAGCCCTGCTTCTCAGCAGTGTGTGTAGCCAGTGATTAAAACATCTTCTTTTCAAGTTGAAGGCTTAAAGTACTAACTTTAAAGCTTTGAAGACCATCTTGTGGCTAGGAAACTTACAGTCTTGCTGCTATGAGATTTGTTTTGTTGTCAGAGTGAAAAGGCCGGCTAGGGCCGAACCTTGTTTCTGAACAGGATGGAACTGAATAAAGTTTAAAAAAATTATTCTATTATTTTTCTGTCTCCTAATGTGAACAGCTCTATTCTGTCCTTGAATTTAGTCCAGTACAATTTGCTTGATTCTCAAGAGAGACCAAATGTCAAACTTTACAAAGTGTTAATCTAAAATTACTGGCCAGCTGAACCAGCAGCGATGTTTAGCAAGCTATGCATTCTGCAGCAACCTGATGACATTACAAAAAACATACTGATAGGATTTGCAGGAAGATTTCTCTCTAACCTCAGCAGGAATATCCTGCAAAGCCTTTAAATTTTTGCTTAGTAAATGAAACAAACTTGTAACCCCATCAAGTCTGCATGTCACTTGACTGAACAGTCTCAAAAAAATCCTCTTGATCAAGCCGAGACATCAAGAAATGCAGTCAGCCTCCTTATGCAATACTAGACTCAAAGAGATTTCAGACCCAAATTGTGGAAGGAAGACAAGCAAAAGATAGAGACAATATATTTAAACAGCCATGAGAGTAAGAGCTGGAATTAATATTTATTGCCTAGACAAGTCAATATGCTAAGAGAGACAAGAATCCTAACAAGTTGAAAAGACTTGGTAGCCCTGTGGTGGCCAGCTAACATACAATAGTGCTGTCTCCAGGAAACAAAAGGATTGTGTCATGTTTTCTGTGTCCCAACTCCTGTGGTCATGTTTCAAAACATCCCCTCCTTTCTTCTCTTCCCCAACAACAAAAACAAACAAAAAAATAACTTCCTTCTGCTTACCTTTCTCTATAGCCAGATCTTGACCCCATCATGATAAATGCAGCAAGCAAAGCTCTGCCAGTCCTGGAGTAGACAATTTTTCATAGCAGTGAAGGAAACCACAGGTACGTTGCTCTTCCTTTTGCTGGCTGTGTTTTTCCCACGGCTGGAGTGCCATGGTTTCTAAATCTGACCACTTAACAGCTGATATGCATTCATGTTGCATGAAATATGGTGGGGAGGTTAGATATAAAACAGAATGTTAAAATTAATATATATAAATAATGAAATGAAAGACAGAAACTCAACCGAATCGCAGTCAAGATAAATGTCAAGAGTTTAATCCAGAAAGAAAACACGTATTGCTGAAAAAAACAGCAAACCACGTGTTTGGCATCTCAAAAATCTTGGAAAAGGATCTTAAATGCTATGAATTATGTGCAGTGAGACAGCAATGAAAGTGTAGCAGAAGATGTACTAAAAAATGTATTGTTAGAAAATGCTTTCTTGCAGGAGTGACAACAAATCTGAGGCATTTCTTTGAGACATTCCCCTACTTAGTTAAATAAGGATAAATTCACAGAAATTTGATGTGGTGATAAGAAGCACCTGAAGGAAGACTGAGGACTTGATGCAACCACTGATTCAGCACACTTCCATGAAGCTGGAGTTCATGGTGATCAAGAAAAGGCAATGGTCAAGTGAGACAGAGACCAGACAGAACTCCTAGTTCAATGCTGGAGAAAAGGAAGCACCAGCAGAAATTCAGAAGTCACTGGCATTTTAGATACTGGCAGCCACACAGACATGTGCCTGGAAATATTATCACATAGGACACCAACACAACCTGTAACGTTTTGTTGTATTCACTTCAAGGAGGTGTTTTATCCTGTACTGAACCAACTGCAGGGCAAGTGGTAGGCATTTATTCTAGCAAGCCATTTTGTTATGAATAATTTCAAATAACTTCAGGGTTTTTTCCATCCCCCTAATTCACTATAAAAATAGTAGCAGGAAGATTTCAACCACAGAAAAAGGAAAGGGGAAAGGGGAAAGGGGAAAGGGGAAAGGGGAAAGGGGAAAGGGGAAAGGGGAAAGGGGAAAGGGGAAAGGGGAAAGGGGAAAGGGAAAGGGGAAGGGAAGGGAAGGGAAGGGAAGGGAAGGGAAGGGAAGGGAAGGGAAGGGAAGGGAAGGGAAGGGAAGGGAAGGGAAGGGAAGGGAAGGGAAGGGAAGGGAAGGGAAGGGAAGGAAGGGAAGGTTGCTCTAAATTTAAAGGCATCTGAACTTCTCTTTGCTGTGCAAGTGCAAGAAAAGTATGAGCAAAGTCAATGGCACTGACCTTCCTATTGTTGAAGGAAAGCAAAAGATTTTTGACGTTTTCCAGGGTAGAACAAGGGAGACCTTGCAAACATGTCTCTGTGGGGGCTCTAAACAATAGTAAAGGTTCTTTCCCAGGGCTGAATTTCTCTATTCCTTTGGCACACTTTCACAAAAGGGTTGGGTTCTTTGAGGTTATCTGCAATGTGCTCACGCTCAGAGCATTAACATGCCTGTTAGCTCTGTACCCTCAGCATACTTTTACTGTCAATAAAGAGAGATCATAATGCAGAAAAAAAGAGTATCTTGGAGATGAGACACTGGGCTGAAGAAAAGCAAGCCTCTAGGCTCTCACCTCTTCACATGGCTCTTCAGGCAAGCAACATGCATCACATTTCTATTAACCATATATGTTTAGCAAAAAAAGCTCTTTGAACAGACATTCTTTCTGTCCTTGTGTATGTAGGTATAGAATAGTAGCATATTGAAGCAGTGGCCTTGGCCAGAATGCCTTTTGACTATCAGTTATAGACTAAGAAATTTAGCAACTGTGAAAAAAAAATTTGCAGGCCTGTCTATTAATAAAAGTATTTAAAACACAATATGGAAAATTTCCTTTTATATTTTTTGAGACTACTGAAGACTTTCAAGTGCACTGATCTTTGTTTGTGCTGACTCCCAGTTTCCAAACACAAGCCCATGTTTCTTTACATATGCTATTGATTTCCAGCCATGTGGGGCACAACATTTCTTTGCAGTATTGACACCGTTGGGACAAAACTGTCTTCAGCAAGCAGGTTGTGAGAATCTCAGCACATGTATTAAGACTTTGCTGTCTACAGCTGCAGAGGCTGCTGGGTTTGGATACAGCTGTGGACCACAGGGGGATTTTTAATTACCTCAAAGAATTAAAGTTAGACTGCATTCAGCATCACATTAAGGATGCAAAATCTTCATGGTGGTTCAAGACTCATGGAGGTGAATGACCTGATATAAACTCAGCTGAATTATTCCTGCCTGTTCCACTAAGCTTCTCCCAGGTGCACAGGTGCATAACAGTACTGCCAGCATAGTATAGAAAGTTTGTATTTCTGAAAAAAATTACAATTAGTGTTATGCAAGTCTATAGAGTGAGTCATCCTCACTGAATGGAGAGAAAGTATTTGAAATTATTTATACCATTTTAAAACACCATTTTCTTTATTTACTAAATACAAATTTGCTCATCCCTTCGGTATGTGTACCAGCTGTGTTTCTATTTATCACTGCCCACTTGTTTCAGAACTTCTGCTCTGCCTAAAAGTTTACTATCAGGCAGGCCAAATATGCTGTTTTAACTGGTTTTATGAATCCTGGGCTCTGCCCTGAAATCGTTGTCAGTATCCACCAATGATATCACCCCGAAGAAAGCGCAATTTCTCAGATGTTCTATTGAATAAAAATGAAGCAAATAGGCAAAAGTAGTGAAAAATGTTTATGCTGGTCTAAACTCTACTCAGCTACACCACCTTATCCATATTTGAAATACACAGGACTGGCCTTTTGTGGCACCAGTGGTTTATCTCCACACAATAATAATGGAGAAAGGAACAAAGTGTATCAGCACTAGAAATACTTTAGTAGGACTAGGATTAAATTTCATTACCTCATTTTAAAAGATCAGTTTATCAAATCCATTGTCTTAGAACCAATTAAAAGTCAGTCAGCATGCTTGTGGCTCTTCAAAATAACAACAGAACTTTTTCTTTCATTTTTTACATGTTAGGGCAGGCAAAAGCCATTTCTACTTTGACTGGGATAAGGCATATGAGATGCACTGTTCATTGGCCACTTCTTCCAGCCTCACCCAAAAACACTTGTGGCGGCTGGAGAGTAACTATTTATAGGAAAGTAAACAACCTCAGAAGTAACACTGCTTCTCTAAGTGTAAGAACTCCTTTGCCTAGTTCTCAAGGGGTGAAAGTGAAGATTTAATCAGTCTTTACACTTATATATTTTTTAAATTATTTAACTTTTATTACTGTTGCACCATTTATACAATTACATATAATTTCAATGCATCCATTGTACATTTTGTTTTTTCATTTGTTTTCCAATGAGTGTGTGTTGGTGTCTGTGACACAGAATGGAAGAGAAACTGGAACTGCAATGAACGCAGACTTTTTCATTTCCACTGACCAATAAACAGAACTACAGGTGCACCCAACCACGGACATGCATTAACTCGTCATGAGAAATCTAGGTAGGCTAAGTAGGATGAGAATGCTTTTTACTCCCAAAAAATATTTGGAGAGGAAGAATTGGAGGATTGGCATTGAGAAATATGTGGACAGCTAAGTGGGTTTTGTCTGAAAGTTGGCATTCATCCACTGCATAAAAAAAATATCAAAATAAGAAAGGCTGTAAATAAAAAAAAAAAGAGAACACAGAAAATACTGCTTTCATAAAGATCTGATTGCCTTGGCACAAACCTTGTGGGCAGAATCAAATGCATCACTCCTAAACCCCATTACAGAACAAAAAGAAGATTTTGATACACTGGTGGAGTGCATTTACAGCAGTTCAGATACAAAAGATGTGCTGTACTTTCAGACATCCATTTATTTATTTATTTATTTTAATCCAGGACTTGTGTCAAGTTGGCAGAAAGTATATTAGATATTTCCCCACAAAAATACTATTTGGATTCTCCCCCCTCCCTCCCTCCCAACTTGATGGGACATCCTTTTCATTTTTTCTCTTTTTTTTTTCTCCTTCTTTTCTGGGCAATACATATTTGCTATTTCAGATCTGAAACGAGTTAGTATAGCTGAAAAAATAAAAAAAAGACACAGGTTGTTTTAAGTGGTTATTTCAACAGGCTGTCCAATTTAATCTTGCACTGCTATGGTTTGATCCGAATTAGTGGCTGGAACTTCAGAAGGTTTCGCTTCCTCTGGAGGGGCTGCAGGGTCCGAGGCCTTAGCAGTCGAACTAGGTGCTGCTGTTGCCGCGGGCTCCTTGGAAGAAGGAGCAGCCTCGTTGCTGCTAGGTTTTGAGTCTGAAGCTGGGGCCACTTCACTTTTAGTTTCTTGGGCTGCAGGCGCTGCGGGAGCCTCAGTCTTTTTGGCTTCCCCTTCCTCTTTGCTCTTGTCATCTGCTTTACTGGGAGCTGTGGCTTCTGAAGGCTGGGAAGCTTTTGCATCGCTGCTAGGCTCAGAGGGTTTGGGTGCTTCACTACTGGCAGCAGGAGCAGAGGCAGCAGTCGGCTCCTCTTGCTTGGGTGCCTGTTCAGTGTTCTTCTGTGGCTCTACTTTTGCATCGACAACAGCCTCCGACTTCTCAGGTTCTGTTTTCTGGGTTTCTTCCTGGGTCACTGTTTTCTCCTTCTCCCCTTCTTTTTCTTCTGTCTTATTGGCAGTGACCTGAGTATCCTTTTCTCCCTTCTCCTCCTTGTTGTTCTCCTTCACTTCTGTGGTCTCTGTGGTTTTCTGGGCATCCTCAGCCTCCTTTGGAGTCTCCTCTTCCTCAGTCGCTGCTCCTTCAGCCTTCTTGTCTTTGTCTTTAGCTTTTTCATCATTGACACTGTATCCCTTCTTCTTCTTGCTCAGTTTGCCTCCCATGTTGGAGCTCTGTAACAAAAAAGAGAAAGGGTTGATTACTCAGAGCCCAGTATTCATCACTAAGAGAATCAACAGAGTGCAAAGGAAAAATTGATTCTGGCTCCTGAAAAGGAGACCACATGAGATTTGGTAAGATATTGTCAGCTGAATATACTGGTGCTTCAGAGCACCACTGCCACTGAGCTTATGTCCTGCTCAGCTCTGCAGAATTTCAGTCAGCAAACACCCTTCCGTCACATCCCTTTATGAACAGCCCTCCGAACACCTCCAACCCTGGTTACAGGTCAGCAGGGAGGAAGGGGACGCAGCAGCAACAAGTAGTGAGATGATGGAGGACTAACACACAACAACAATCTTTGGCAGCCTGAGAAAGGGTGGAAGTAGATAAAAAGACATATTCAGGTTGGGAATGAACAGAATTTGACTGTCGATCATGTGTCATCCACCCCTGGCTAACACGAAGTCCACCGTCACTTTAGCAAAGGCTCTGAACCACTGTTTCATTAAGAGAAATCAAAGGAAGCTGGAGTCAGTGAGAAGGCTAACGTAGAAGATTGCATCTACACCTCCAGCCTGTTGCCCTCATGGCCAGTTTCCCTTGGATATACAGCCTTTGTAGAGGACTGGCGGTACCAGGAGCCAGGATCATGTGCTTCCCTCACCCAGACGCACATGGGCACCCACATCTGGCTGTCCTAGAAGCAGGAACAGCTCCCACTCACAGAGTCCCACCCGGCTTTGCAGCTTCCACAGGGATCACCCACCCAAGGCCCTGCATTCCCCAGCAGGATGGGAGACACAGACGCTGAAGCACAGCAAGACTGTGACCACTCCATAAGACAAAAGAAACAGATACAGGTACTTCTGACCACAAGCTTACACATGGCACGTGATATGATGCAATAAAACATGGGAGAAGAGAGGGGCATATTTGTAGCCCCTGCTCCCAGTTTTCAAGCGTGACAAGCAATCTGGAGCACCGCTCAGTTATTTAAAAGAAGTTGACCATATGTGTAACCATATCAGTATCTATATAGCCTTTATATGGGAGTCTTAAACAAAAATATACAAAAGCTTTCACATTACTTCAAAGCAAACTTTGTCTATGAGAACAGAAGGAGACAGATATATTGGATCATTAATGAAAACAAAAACCTCTATGAATGAAGAAAAAAATTCATTTCTAGCATTAAAGGAAATATTTAATTAATTATTAATAAAAGGTTAAGAAAAAATATTTCTATGTTTCCTACTATTTGAAAATAGGAGAAGGTGACTTTTTTCAAAGAACTGTCAAACAAATATTTAATGCAAGAACTTCTGCAAGGTAGATGAATCATTTTAATTTTCTGTTTTGCAAAGGTAGATATAATTATAGGCTGTATATTTATTCACACACTTGCTAAAGCTGTGAACATAAATCAGTGAAAATTCATAAGATTGGTCACAGCAGGCTGAATATAAAGTAATATTACACACAGCTAAGAGCTAGCAGCCTCTCAGTAGATTATCTGCTACCACAGATACAAGCCCCAGGCAGAGCCCAGCAGCCAAATATCCACATGTCTTGGGCAAAACTGAGATATTATGGTCAGCAGAGATCTTTCTGATTTCAGCTTTCAAAAAGAGTAGCAATTTGCAAATACTGTGGAATCGTTATCACACACACAGCCCTGCGAAATGGTAGTGTGATGTTACTGAAACAGTGCTTTATTGTCTGAAATTTTACAGGAATAGCAATAAAAGGATTAACCTCCACAGAGTCACAGCTGAGCAATCTAATCTCTACTTTCCTGACAGAGTTATCAGGTTTTTAGGTATTTAGGGCAGGCTGTGGACATTAGTTTGTTATCTGACAAATGTGTAGCCTTCTTGATTACTCCATAAATATTGCTCTGATTATTGTTTATGTGCAGCTACAACCAAATACTTTGAAAGGGCTTTTGCAAGTCAGTCAGATTGGAGATTTATTTTGAAGCCATGCATGTATCCCAATTTGTAATCCCTAATTAAGCATTTATTTGTCTTCCAGAAAAGCCCAAGTACACTGAATTTCATTTATTGTGTCTTCTGTATTTTTCAAGATTTTGCTATTTTATTATTGTAGTAACACACCACAATTTATATTTCCCTCCAAAACAGTCTTTCGACCTCAGTTACAGTTGGATACAGAATGTCTATGCCAAAGGCCCTTTAAAAAGTAGAGAAGCATGCACATGAGAAATGTGCTCCCAAACTAAGAAAAGAAACATGCACTGTCTTTGCTTGGAGATACACTGTGAGATTTCTGTGTCTCAGTAGGCATCACAGCCAGCTGGCTCAAGATGCTGGAGCAGAAAATGGAGAAGAGGTTCAGAGACTACCATTTTGGTCTGTTAAAAATATTTACACTTGCAAATGGACTGCCATTTTCCAGCATAGTTTCAACTACTTTATAACAGAATACATTCACTCTTTGGGACACTGAATCTCCTATCTCCCAGTTAAAAAGCTGCCTAGATCATCGTGATAACAGTTGTGTCAGGCTATGATGCAAAAGCAGAGCAATCATTGGGGGCATCACCCAGGTAGCAATGCTACACTGTCCCTTTTTCCCTAGATCTGATTTACAAACAGTCCTCCCGTCCCCAGACTTCTGATAACACATCTGCCCTTCCCTGTAACCTTTTTTCAGAAACAGCCCCACATTCTCCACTCCTTCAAACAGATGCTGGTCTCATCCCTGTCCCCACCTGGGGCGTAGCTCTGAACCATCCAGCACAGAGTCCAAAGGTGTGGCAGACCCAATGCAGGCCTTAAAAAGTACTTTAAAATTACAACCAGCTGTACCTGCAAGAAGACCAGCATGTGGACCACTACACCTAAGGTTCTCTGTGATTGTGCTGGATATTGTTGTGGGGATAATCCTGCCTGGTATTAAATGAAAGTGAATGTCAGTGAAATGTCTCCCAAGTGAAGTGCAAAAATTCATTGAGATGAGAATTCATACACTGTTGAATTCGCTCTTTGTTACTACCTTCATGTTAACACTTGGAAGAGTACAGACATCTTTCCCGCCCCCACAAAAGGACTAAATTAGGAGAAAAAATAAAGGGTATGCACCCTCTGTCCCAGTGAGACTGGGGTCCTGGCTTCACTGCTCAGCCTCCACTACCCCTGCCCCTCCCCAGCCCATAATTATTGCATTCACCTTGTGAATGAGGCCCAGGACCAAAGTTTGCTTACAACTATTGACCACCATGTATAGGCTGAACCCCAGTGTGTCTTCAGTAATTTGCACTTCCACTGATGAGCACAGCTTTTGAGCTAGCTTGAGCAGCTGCCAGCTGAACAGAACGCTCTTTGTAGCAAGCACATCCCAAATGAAGATCCTTGAAAATTTTGGTGCTGAGCACCATTCCTATAAAATGACACAGCATTTGATGGCTGTGCCTCCTTACTGCTGGAAAGAAAAGAGTATATATAGAGAGAGAGTCCAGAAGCCAATTTTATATAAGAAGTTGCAACATACCAGTAATTTTCAGGGAACTTTGGTGAACAACTCTGCAGAGTAGTACTGCAGAAGAGTGAGGTAAAATATAACACTTGGAAGCTACAATAGACAGTGTCTGGTTCCCAGGCTGCTCAGTATTCTTTGCATTGCTCTTTTTATGGAAAAAGAAACTAATCCAGAGATCCCTTGGCCTGACTGTAGAAGAGATACTCCTTGCAAGAATTTCTTCTGTTTCTAGAAGCTGCTAAACATTTTGCACACCCTGAAGTTTTCATTCTCCTGCAGGAAGTAGGAACAGAACCAGAGAGCTTGCATAGTTATCTTTCTTATTGTACAGTGGAAATAATCTCTGGAGTGGATTATTTAGATTAAAAAATATAAGGTGTACAAGTCACTTGGAGAATGTCAAGCTCTTTGAAATTTGCATATTTGTGATAATCAGTACTCAAATGATCCAATGTCCAGAAGACTACAATGCAAAAGGACGAAGAACTCATGGAATATTTCAAAATTCCAGAATTACAGACATGAGTCCCTGGAACATGGACAGCACACATTTGTACAGTTTGTAAAAAAAATTATTATTTGAAAGTTTTATATTTCAAATTGTACTTCTATATTGAAAAAGTCCCTAGAATAAGACTCTATATCTTTTGTCAGTAAAGGTTTGTCTGCCCAATTGGTTTTATGTGCTTATAAACTTCTAAACTTCTGAACACTTCTTTTAGCACAGGCTTTCACAAGCCATTAAAGAGTCTGAGTATTACAAGAATGGGCTTGCTATCACCCTCTCTCACAACACTGTGGGCAGGGCAACAGGAAAGGACAAACACACCAATTGCACCTGATGTTACCTCTGTCTGACTGCCAGAGCTAAACTTCCAGGGTTCCTGACGGGCTGCAGGCAAAGCGTGGGGAGAGTCCAGTCCACCACCAGAAAAACCAGTTCAGGAGCACAATAGGTACCTTCTGAAATTCCAGTGCCTCCAGCGAAGGGCAGGCACGTGCGGTGGGTCAGGACAAAGTGGCCCTTGCACAAGCCTGTTCCCAGGCATGCCTGCAGACACCTGCTGTAAAATGCACATCCCTCACAAGGCAGAGTTTCAACACTCCAAACCAAATGAAATCCCAGAAACTGCCCCACTCCCCAGGTGCTGAAAAGAAATAGAAAGATCTTGAAGAAACCACTGTATCTCTGTACCTCAGAGTACACCCTATACCTTCATTAAAAAAAAAAAAAAATTAAATAAAAAGTGCAAAAAGTTTTAATTAAGGGACACATATGAGAACTGAAAGAAACAAGGGGTATGCAAATGCTGTTTTTGGAAGATTCTATGACATTTTTATGAAAGAAAAACACTCAAAGCTTACTGCTTCTCAAAATACGCAATAGAATTTCACGCTCCCCATTACACACACACACAGGCGCTCAGAGACATTCCTTAACAGAACAGAAATACTAAGGCTCATTCAGATTCCAGGCTCTTTAAACATCAGAATCAGTGGCTTCTCTTCTCTTCTCTTCTCTTCTCTTCTCTTCTCTTCTCTTCTCTTCTCTTCTCTTCTCTTCTCTTCTCTTCTCTTCTCTTCTCTTCTCTTCTCTTCTCTTCTCTTCTCTTCTCTTCTCTTCTCTTCTCTCTTCTTTTTTTCTCCCTACCCTACCCTGCCCTACCCTATCCTCTTGTCGTGCTTCAGAGCAGTGATGGGAGCAGCTTTTCTACAGTCAGGCAGGCTGGTGTGAGGGAGGCAGAAGGAAAAGCACCCTTGGCCACTTCCCCCTTCTGAGGAGGTGCTGAGCTGGCACAAAGCTGTGCCAGAGGAGGCTGAGCACACCTTGGAAATCTGCACCTGTGGGGCTGTGAGTGCCACCTGCACACCTGCACGGACACCCGAGCACCAAGGTGCTCGGACGTGAGGTGCACACAAGAAAATGTGACCTGGTTGTTCCTTAGCGCCACTCAGTTTTGTGTATTTTGTGCTGTGAGACACAATAACAAACTGGGAACATCTCAGCTTGGCACATGTACTGTTATCTTCATGGAATATAGAAAATTTTTTGTCCCTCCCTAAACATGTGCACGGTCCTGTAACTAATGCATCTCCTTTCCTTCTTCCAAAGCCTTGTGAATATCAAAATTTAGAAAAGGGGTATAGATTAAAAGAATAGTGAATGCTTAAAACACAAAAATTATGCTCACTTGATTTCCTAATCTTAAAATCTTAATCTTCTCTAATCTTAAAAGAAGCCAATTCCAATTTTGGGACCTATCTGTTTTCTTTTAAAACATAACCAATAAAGGAATTCGAGGAAATAATACTGCCAAGTTTAAGTGCTTTGTTTCAGGCAGATTTCAGTTCTAGTTTTCTCTGCTGAGAGTGGAATACATGTAATGCAAATTTCTTGAAAAAAATTTAAAAGTAACTTCCATTTTTAATTTTTGTATTACTTTAAATTTCTTAGGTACATATGAACCACATAAAAATGGGAAGCATGATTTTTAATATGAGCCACTTTTATTAATATATCTAAATTATTATTGTCAATATTAGACTTCAATTATGAGAGTTATAATAATTTAGGCACACTGCAGGCTGATATAAAATTATCTCTGTCTATTTAAGAACTCATACATGAAAAACTGCTTTGTTTGAGAAGCATAACTGCCATTAATACAACAAGTAATCAGAAAAGTTAACAATCACATGACAATCTTATTGAGAGCAAATTTAAAAAATTTACGTGAGATACTGCTAAGATTTATGTGATTGTGGTCAGAGGTGTGTATTAATTTATCAGGTAGGAACTAAATTTTCCAAGAACACATGAAGGGTGATGTTCAGCAGTTTCATAGCAGGTAAAGGTTTTGCCAGAATTATCAATTCATATAGCATCAACCTGAAACCACAAGTACTTCAAATGCGTAATCCATCTTCGCACCCTGTGTGTAAAAAAGGTAGCTAGCCAGGCAGAATTCCTGAATAAAATTAATTTTTTTCCATTATTTGATCAAAGAGTGATGAAGATATTATGAGTTACTTTGACAGCCACTGTTGGAGACTCTAGACTTGCATCCTCCTGACTTGGAGGGCCCTACAGATGAAGAACCTGGATGCACAGCAGTGACTGAAGATCCACTACTCAGCCTGACGTTGTCAGACACCTTTGCTGAAGGAGGGTCTGTGGGACATGAGGGACAATGCATGACAGCACTGCCTTATGCTGAGTGTGCGTGATTCCATGTGAGAGACACTTGTGTGAAGCACTGATCTGTGTGCTGCAGTCACCCTGTAGGACCAGCTTCCCAAAAATTCATTTCCACAGCACACAAGCAGCCTCTCCTGCCACAGAGCCATCTTGCAGAAAACACAAGCTGAAAACATGGGCCATCTTGCCTTCCTGAGTGAATGAGCAGCATGCAGAAATGCTCTGCTGTGTGCAAATTCCCTATTCACCCCAGGCAAGGCTGTGCCTTGTAGGCAGAGATAGCATCTTTCATCAGACCACTTAATGGGGATAGAGATAACAGCACCCCTATTCTCCTTAGACAATTGTCTACTGCTGACACACTTTTGTGTTAATTTTCTTCATTACTTTCCTGTTGCTGGTTTCAAAGCAGATCTGCAATGTTTTGCCACATATGGGCTTTTTTTCACTGGTATGGGCTTTTTTCACTGATCACCACAGTACTGCTTTGCCCAGCATTGCAGATACAACTTCCAGCACGTTCAGTTTCATCCTTGGCAGCAAATCCAAGGCTGTTTTGCATTGTGTATAACAAAACCAAGTCATATTAAAAAAGGAAAACATGAGCAAAACAGAAGCAGCATAAAATACTTTTGCGATGCAGTGGATGTATTGCTCAGCTTTGCATTCAGTTCATCTGATGCTGTGATTGCTTAAATTAAAAATGCTACCATCAATTTCTATTTATTTGCCTCATCTGCTCCATTCTGTCTACTAGTCTTCTTGCATATTCAAGACCCATTCAAAGCATTGCTCCTATATTCAGATTAAGTGCATATGTTCTTTTTGTTGAATAATAAAAGCAGCTTGCAGATATGCTCGTGCAGGCACACACATGCAGCCAAAAGTCAGCCTGCCCCAGAGTGAGATCTTAATCACCCTATTGTTAGGCACATGGTTGGAAGAGGAAACTCTGCTGTAAACACCTGCTTTGCAGAGACTGAAATTAACCTTACAAGAACACCTCTTGTAGAAACAGCTTGCAGGATTCAAATAACCTGAAAGACTACACCAAGACACTGGTGTATTGTCTCCTTGTTCTTTCTAAATTGCCACATCATTTTGGGGTTTGTGCATGTCTCTTCAACAGCCAGTTTAATAAATATTTTGTACTAGTCAGTTTTCTAACTGTATCCTAGAATCATATTCCTAAGTAGGAAATGATGCAAATTTCAGAGGTGGTTATTACCCACATCTTTGAAGCTGTTTAGGTCCCAGCACATGCAACACTGAGGGAGAGGTGAGATTCCACACATATTTTTCCAATTATGGCCAGCCAATTTTTGCCTCCCTCAAATACCTAAGACACTACCACCATGTATAATTACAAAAACACACAAGGTGATAAAAGCCAAGATAATGGCATTATTTCCTTTCAAATCATATTTTGCTTGAATTCTCTCCCTCCAGTGCAATCCCTACCGTGGATCTCAACACCACAAATATGCTTGGCTTGTAGACCCAGGAACAGTTTCTCCTTTGGGTGCCTCCAAAGGCTACATTAAACATGTAACCAGTCAAATGCTAGCAAGCAATGAAAACATTATCCTCCTCCGCACTACAGTCCTAATGAAGAGCAGTGGTGGGAAGACCTCATTCCTGGAGGGATTTCACACTGGAAAAGGGAAGCAAGTTTAACACCTATAGCTCATATTTTTCTAGCCTCTTCCGGGACAAATAGTTCAGGGAAAGTGAAGAGAGCTGAAACTCATACTTCCTATATTAAAAAAGGAAATTATCATATGATCCTAAATTACATATTTTCTTCAATAGCAAAACTTCTTGGTTACTGTTAGTATAAATAGTATCCTTACCTGTCATTTCTTAAAGTAGTCATAGAGAGCCACACTCACATTTTGAATAAGGTATTTAACTAAGGAACTCTCACTTGAGAAAGTTGTATATGGCAATCTATATTTGCATTTTATTTGTCTAACATTCCAAACTCAAAAACACCTCTATTACTTTAATGCCCATTTAAATGGTCAAACTAGTTTTAATCAAACTTGAAAGAGTCCTTAGAATATAAATTACAGTATGCTATAAGAAATAGATGCATTAGCTTTGGAATCTAGGAACTACCTGTTTTGCTTTGAAAATGGATTCTCCAAGTCATTGCTAAATTCTTCCTCATTTTTGTTTTCCACCTCATGGATCTGCTAACTAAAAAAAGCAATGGCTGAAAAACAAATTCTTAAACCTTGCTGTAAGAAAGCATCCTATACCTAGGACCAGAACTTTTAACAGACAACTCCTTCTTCTGTTTGCATTACAACCTCACCACAAGGAATGAAACCCCATTTACAATTATAAGCCAAATCCAGCTCTCAGTTTTGGTTTTCATTTTTAAGGATGAGGCACATGGACTGCAACACACAATTTCTGACTGCAGCACATGACTCCACAATTGCACCACTGAAAGCAGAAAACGGGGAACCAAGAGCAGCCACCACTGAATTACTGCAGCGCCTGCTGCTGCTGTGCATATCATGGTGTTCAAGAGAGCACTGCAAGCTCTTCCTTCCAAAATACACAGAATTTAATTCACCCAGCAAAACAAAAAAAAATAGCAATTTAAATGAAGTTTGCTGACTCCTTTATTCCATAACTTAACTATTTAAGTATTTTAAGATTTAGTATCTAGTTAAGATATTCTCTGTCTGTTTTTTATCTGTTTTAGCTCTATATTAAGGTGCAGGAATAGCTTTTCTTTCTTTTTCCTCAAAAGGAAATTATTGCACATCCACTTGATGTTCCTGGATGTACCACAATTTTGGGTTTAGACATTAGAAAAGGTTGATTTTAAATGAGCACTAACATCTCTTTTCTCCAAAGAAAATGCATCTGCTTCAGCCATTGATGATGTGCCCACTCTCCAGATAACCTTAGCCCTGAACACAGCAACAGCATTCCTCACAAATTAAGGCATATGCGAGAATCACAGGATAAAACCAATTTCATCCTCCAGTTGATGCACAATTGCTAATGATAGTTAAATTAGTAATTGAAACATTATTCCAAAAATACCTGTACGTCTAAGGTGGCATTAGAAAGCTGAGCATGCTTACGTCTTTAGGATAGTGTTACACATCATGCCTCTGGTGGAATTCAACCTCCTGCAAGCAACCAGCACAAAACCTACTCACCACCTCAGCAGCACTTCCAGGATATTTTACACCAAGTCTCTGAAGAGCTGCTGCATTTCTCCTTGGAATAAAAATCTGACTTTCAATCCTGTGCACAAAGTTTCATTTTAAACAAAAAATGCTGTACTGAAGTCAACGTATTCAAGTCAAGTCATGCCTTGTGTAACATCAAAACTGCCTATAATTAAACCTGTGAGACTTGGGGCAGAATTACAAGTATTTCTCATGTTGCTAAGAAAAATTCTTCCTCGTGATCACAATATCAGTGTCAGCAGCTAATCAGCTCTCAGCTTCTTACAGCTCTGCTGTAATAATGCCTTTGAGTAAGGACGTGCTCAAAAGAAATCGGGAAAATGGAAGAGTCAATGCTCAACACCTTGGAAAACTTTCCATATTTGTGTTCCTGAGCACTCATTTGTGCCATATACATTTTCTATCAGACTGCAGCTTGGTCTACTATATTAAGTTTTTCACTTCAGCCTCTCTCACTTCCTGGTTCTCACACTAGCATAATATGTGGGATATTTTTTTAAACCAGCATACATTAAGACAAAAGAAAATCTCATATTCCAGACTTTCTTTTTGATCTTATTTAGAATGCATGTTTAATACTGCATTTTGACTTTTTTCTTTTACCCATTCCTTTTTTAAACAAAGCATTGCATTCAAGCTGGGTTACCAGTTTCACTTTAGTCACTGGGGGAGGTTTATCAAAATAACAGGGAATGGCTACTCAAAAATCCCTGAAAGAAAAGAGGATTAGTCAGCTAATTTTTATTTGTGTCTCATCCCTCTCCATCTTTTCCACCACTACTCATTTGCACTCCTCTAATGGCTGTTAAAAATACCAAGACATCTTAGGCAATCTTTAATTAAGACTTGCAATATTCTCCAAAACTTGAGAAATGAGAGTTGTATTTCCTGACACAGAGGGAGAACCACAGGTATGCATCAATGAGCACTGTCAGTGGAGCCTTTTACCCTTCTTCAGTGCCACATGATGGTAACAAGGTAAAGCATATTTTGTGTGTGCCAGAGGGTTGAGAGGAAAGAAACACAGTTTGCTTTTTGATTCCAGTGGTGCAAGATGACAGTGGGAAATGCAGAACAGAACCAATATCTGTTACAGTTTCATCTCCTGACCCAACAGGATAATGGTCAGCTTTAAAAAAAATTAAGTTTAAAAACATAAAGTAAGAGCCATGGCAGGCAGTAAGCTGTACCATGTCACGTTTTAAGCCATTAGATGTCAGCTTGGATCCAAGACTCCAAAGCCTAGAGTGATTGCTTAAATTCTTTCTGAAATCTTTACTGACTGCGCTTTCTCTTTTCTTTTTGCTTGTTTTGTTTTGGGTTATATTGGGATGTCTGATCAGCTCTGCTAGAGGGAAGGTTACGTAACACCGGAGGCTAACATCTCCATTTGGCAAGATATGAAGTGAGCAGCTAGTGCAATCCATGAATTGCAGTAAGAGATTTATGTTCAAACCAGGAAAGGCAGAAATCCAATTTAATAATTAGTCAGCCAGAACCATCCCAAGCCAGCAACTACCCAAAAAGATGAACAAACATTTGCAGCAGCAATGAAAGCTAGGAATCAGGAAAGATGATCAGATGCATATCTCCTCTCAGTAAAATAGCTTGGTTTATATTTCCATTTAAGTATCAGTAGGAAATCTGTCCAAAAGAGCTATCAAATTTAAACTCACTAAATGGGAGCAAAAATAACTTTGCAGGGATGGCTGTGGAGTTGGATACAGTCCCTTTTCCACCCCCTCACCTGAGCACTAACTTGCATTTTATGTCAATGAATTTAGCTAATACCTAATATGGCCACAATTCATTTTTAGCAGTTCAGAATCCATACCAACTGTCTTTGATGATATAGCTCTTAGATAGACTTCCATCAAGGCTGTATGTAGGTTAATCTGCAGTTTTGGTCACCTCATATCATATAACAGAAAAAAGCTTAATTTCCATTGCCCATCTGCTATTTATAGAGAATTCTTACAGTCATTCCTTCAGTTTAAGAAGATTTCAGCCCATGGCTATGTGAAAAATTATTTATTCTAACCAAAGAAGGTAAGCAGACATCAATATAAAGTATAACGAGCTATTTCAGGAATTAAATGAGAGAAGCCTATCAAAGCAATGGAGACTTCAAAAATATGGAAAATTAGTTTTCATTTTTCAAGAAAGAGCCATAAATAAAAAGCACCACTAGAAAAGTTGTGCTAGCTGTTTCAGCACTAAAATACTTTAGAAGTAACCCGTGTTTCAAACCAGCACTGCAGTTCCATTTCTTTGTCCCCCACGCTAGCAGATACCTGGAACCCATCTGTGCCCCAGGAAGCCCATGCTGTAGGAGTAAGAAGATAGAAATTAATTTTAATTCCATTAACAGAACACAGCTGCTGCAACTCCCAGCAGTAACTGGCTTTTCTAGAGGCTTTTTTTATAATCTGTTCTCCTGGCTGGTGAGGTAGCAGTGGTCAGACTGGCCAGCACTTCAATTTTGGGATTTTTCCCTTCCGCTCTGGCAGATCAGCTCGTGGGACAGGGCCCCTGCATTCCCCTGTGAGATTGCATCAAGAAATGTGAACTGAGTTAATGCTTCTGCCCTGCTGCCTCAGCTCTGGCTCCCAGAGTTTGGCAATTCATTTCCTTGGGCGCTGGGGAGAGGGAGCTGCTCTTCATTAACTTTAAGATGTTGGCTGTCAGGAGCCAAGAGGCATTTAGATCTGCAGAAATCATGTTCACAGTTCTGCTCACTGCAGTTTTCTGGGTATCCCCCCATATGCACAAGTTGAGCACTAAATTCACACATCCCAAACAAGGGGGCTGGGTTGAAATATGATTCAAGTGCATAAAAGTCTCTTATCCATATTTGGAAATATTACTTTCAAAGGTCTCTTGCTATCTTTAAAATGCTAAATTAGCCAGTTTTAAGAAATATGTCACAAGAAACTATTTTAAGAATCTTTGCAACCCCAAATATATTCATTTAAATCTCTTACCTACCACAATCTCTTACAGTCTGTATTTCTTTTATTTTTAATCACAGGTAACTGGTAAGCAATACCACAGGTAAGGTTATTCTATGACTTATGCACAAACCAAAATAATATACTTTTTTTCCAGAAATGGCTAATTTTCTTGTCCACTTTCAGCTCAGCAATTCTTCACTATAAGTGGACAAATCTTCTATTAAAATATTTATTAGCTTTTGCAACATGGTGATTTAAAAAAGAAAAAAAAGTTTTCAAATTCTACTCTGTATGAATACATGAGTCTAAAACGTGGGATTCTTTCATGTTGTTTGCCAGTGACTGTAAAATTAGCTCATGCCATGAACTTCTCACAGGATCTGACATGAGCCACTTCTTTCCAAAACAGAGATCAGAAAAATTACTTACTCAGAACAACTTAGATAAATAATGCAAAATTACAACCACCTCATCACATTTTCCCTAAAAGCACAACATACTCATTTACAGTAGGTGGGATCTCATTCTCAAGGTGAGATAGCCATCATAGAGCAGTGGGACAATATTATTTGGTTTAAGCCTCTGGAACCTGTCATAGTAAAAAAGTACCAAATGAGATCTTCCTTTTCAAAGCAGACACAAGTCACTGCATTAAAACTGTAACACATCACAAAGTCATAAGACTACCTCTCTCCCTCTCTGTTTTCAGGGATCCACAGTAGCCTGGGAGGAGGCAAGAGCCCAAAACCTACTCAATCTTTCCCAGTTGCTCTTGTGTGGAAGTCCATCTAATTTGCAGCCCCACTTCCCCATTTGCAAAATGGCATAATATCAGTTTTCATTCTCAGATAAGCTCTGCCAGATGCCAACAGGTGCTGTAAGGGCTTGGAGATATTTCTCCTTGTTTTAGAAAGCATGCCCATCCCATATGACTCCTTCATCCCAGCTCTCTGTTAGAGAAGGCTGTTTTTCTGCATATTGGCACTGTACTGAATTGCTCTCTCTGAAGCTTCCCACTGCACATCATATATCAGAACAGCAGAATAGGTCACTCATGGTGATTTTACAGTACTATGTCAAAATTGCAATAGGCATTTGTAAAGCATCCCTGACCAATTTCAGGTATTGCTGAAAAGTCCTTCTGGAACCAAGCTCCTTCACATTTATGCCTCTAGGCTGAGAACATCTGTACATGGACATTTTGATTTATAGTTCCAAATATGCACATTTTGCTCAGTTTCAGATGACTTGCTGAGAAGGCTTTTTTCTCAACCTAAGAAAGCTCCGGTGTATCCAGCTGGATGAAGATGAAGCTACTGCTTGGCAGCCATCTTAGTGCTTTATTGAAGACAGATGTAAAAAAACAAAGTCATTTTTTCTTAAACAGAAAATTTTGAATGTTTGAAAAACAACCATAAGCCCTTTTTAATCTGCTTTCATTCGATTCTTGGGCATTGGGCACATTCTGGGTAGTGCTATATTTATTTTATACTTACCAATTAGATACATGTCTCTGTCTTTTAGGAGTGATTATTCAAATTTGAACTGACACAAGAGGAAGTTCTAAATTTGTCCACTAACTTTCCAAGACCTTTTTAAAGATGACACGAGTTTGAAAATCCTGAGTTATATTTGTCACATTCTGCAGAAGCTTCCTTTCCTACCCACAGATCTGAGCTGTAGCGATTACAGTATTACAGTCATAGAAAGTCATGAAAATCGGAAGTGTCTTCCTTTAAAGTGTGATTAAACATCAAGTAGACACAGCAACATGGCACAGAGCACAATATGAAAGGATCATATGAAAGAAATGGCAGAAATTAGGGATTTGAAGGGTGACAAATTTAGGTATATTCCCTTCTATCATGGCACTCAAACCAGTTTCTCTTCTGGAATTTCGGAAGTCTTGGTAAGTAAATCAAGATCAGCAATACAAATTTGACCAGGTCAATACCAAGGGAATGAAGAACAGCCCCAGAGCTCTCAGTTCTTAGTACCTGCACCGGGGGACAGCTACAAAGGACTGCAGGCCTGGCTTAGAGTCACAGACTGAATTTGTGAACCACTAACTTTGTACATTTTGATTTGTTTCTTTTTCATTATGAGTAGATTATGTGGCACTGAGTTTTATGCTGAACTTTGCAGTGCTGGGATAAGGGTTGGACTCAATGATCTCCGAGGTCTTTCCCAGCCTAAATGTTTCTATGAGTCTGTTTCTACAGGTTATGTCAGAACATTTACATTACATAAACACAAGTCTTTTGAAAAGATACTTTCCATGTAAAAAGTTTAAAAGTTACAAAGGAAAAAAAAGAAATTAAGAGGGTTTTTTTCCTTTAAAACTAAAAGAAAACTACAGTAATTTCACAATTGTAAGCCACACCTGATTATAAGCCACACCTCCCGGT
>VRYO01001463.1:74843870-74876031 GCA_009812075.1 Sialia sialis | reverse complement strand
TGTATGCCAAAAATACATTTGAGTTTTAGCCTGAGAAAGAAGAGAGCTTAAAATAAATAAATAATATGGGATCATAAACAAATGACACTCAGCTTCAAATTTACTGAGTTTCTATGAACTCTTGCACTTGTAGGTTGCCAGTTCATAATTTTATCGTGAATGCATAGCATTTGGATTTTTTTTTTATGTTGGATTAAGCAAGAAAAGTCTCGAAAGAGTCCTAAACCATAAGGTAATTTTTGTCTCATGATTTCTTACATTATTCATTTTAAATGTTTATGCCTGGCAATACTGCATGCTTGCAAGGAAAGTATGTGAAACATTCATTTTAAAAATGAATGTCAATTTATTTCAATCATTCATACCTGTTAGGCTAGTATTCAGATAAGTTCAAAAAACACAAGAATCATTCAAATTTATTTTTAAATTTGTGGGAGTATTCTTAGCATGCTTTGTTCTGGCAAGTTAACTGTCCATACTCAGAAGCCAAGATATGCAGAATCATTTGAAATAAACCTAATAAAGGACTGTATACCAAGGCCATAGAGAAGGCAGATGAATTGTAGATGGAAGTGGTAAATAGTGTGTCAGAGGTACAGAGATAGGAGTCTGTCAAAGTCAGCACAGGTAGAGAAAGAAGATATCGCTGGCATTTTTCCATTTCAAACCTACACATAAAATCCAAAATTGCCCTAAAATATTAAATTAACTTTATAAAGTCGAGAATAATTTTGTCATCTACAAGCTAGATATAGTGAATTACTGCAAGACAATCTATGACATTAACTCTCCAGTTACTGAACATTCTGACATAAATTCCTTTGTTCATTTGCACATAACTAATATTTTTAATTTTCGTGCTTTTAAGTGGTTTTCCAGCTGAAACACTATAACCATCATTGGATTTTATTTTATTTATAGATACAATTAGTCCACAAATGAAAACATGCGGATTTCACCTGGCTGCCTATTAGGCCATTTCAAGTGTTTTTCCTGGATATTTTTGGACATCTTTTTTTGTATCTCATTCTTATTTTAGCAGCTGGAAAATAACTATTTGCCATCAGACCAGATGAAAAGAGCAGTTCAAAGACTTGTTCAGAGTAATGTGATAATTCAGATATAAATCAGTGTGCAAGTTCAATATTGCTGAAGAGATGAGGGCTTCCTCACATCTTTTTAAGTTCCAGATTTTATTTGCATGAGTTACATTTTCAAAATTTAGTTGAGTGGTGTTGAGTTTTTTCTTATGATCTTTTCCTCAAAAATAACTGTAAATAACAGTGCAAAGCAAGAAGTCAGTCTTTACAAAATGCCATCATCATTAAGAACAATTTTACAGTTTGACTCAACTACAAAATAATGTTTAGAAACACTTAAAAAAAGTAATCTGCAATGAATGTAATTCAGTACTCAAATTAGTATTAAAAAACTAAGTTTTATATTTAGGCAGATGGAATTTAACTGGAATCTTTGATTTCATCTCCAATTCCCAGTACAATTCCCTGTTTAAAAAAACAATAAGAGATAGAAAGACTCCAGCACTGTTTGCTTGTTCTATGAATGAAGTTAGAAGCTAGAGAAGCAGAGGCTTTGAAGCCAGTTGGCTTTGTTGAACCCAAAATTCAACAATTTTTTTCAAAAATCAAGTGTTTCATATTCAGCCCAACAGTATGCCATCTACAGTTATTCCAGTGCAGTGCTCAGTTGCCAGAAATACGCTCATACTAGCAAGCAGCAGCTGGAAAACATCAATCTGAATGGTAAACCTGGGTGGATATCAGTATCTGCAAGCTAATAGCCAGAGAAAAGAAATATTGCAGCTACACATGACCACCTGCCTATACAGATTGAAAGCAATTAAGTCTCTTCTCAAATGAGCCCACTCTCCTCAGATCACTGTAATGACTTTCAAACAGTGTTTAGAAAGCTAGTGGAAGTAAATTTTTTGCATGTGCAAGACACATCACCATTTCTCCACTGTAAATTGCTGAGATTTTCAGCCTCCCCTTGACTAGCACCTCAGCATGATGTTGAGTAGCAGAATGCACCATGGAGCCTATGAAAGCTCAGCACATGGAATTAAGCTCATGGAACAAAAAACTCCATGCTCAGCTGCAAAAACATTCAACAAATAATTAAATATTTAACTACAGAAGGATTAAATTAAAGGCCTGAGTTTCCATTAGCCCTCTGTAACTCTACCTTGGACTTATGTCTAAGAAAATATAAAGGCCTGTCGTCCCTCATGGGACATGATCAAACACTTCACAGCTCTGTTAATAAGTAGACAGGAGAAGAGAGCAATAGGAGAACAATTTTGTGCACCTATCCAGTTTTTGTATTAAAAAAAGAGAGACACTAGAGCATGATTGCAATTAAATTTCCCAGGAAACAAAGTCTGGAGTTTGTAAAGAGATAATAAGATCTCAGAAAAGAGTGGTTTTTCCCCTTCCCTTGGTACTGGAAAGGTAGAGGGGGGGGAAAAAAAAAAAAGAAAAGAAAAAAAAAGAGTAAATGTTAAACGTTATCACTCTCCATTCCCATTCAGATATGGGGACTTCATTGAGTCTGTCAAAATAGGAATGCTTCACTGAAATGTTTATTTTCCCTTTCACACCTCATATGGAAATCTTGCAGCTCTGAAAGCATCTGTGATCCACTGCTGATTTTGCTAAGGTCCGAGAGACCACCAGCACTGCAGATTTATAAGCACTATGGAATGAATAAACAATCACAGCCTGAAACAATGATGTGTACATGAAGATACTTCCACAGAATTATTGTATGAACATCTCCAAGCCATACTTTTGTTCTTGGAGCGTGATACTGCTGGGAGGTTTCTGTAGCTCTAAGGAGACACATTTCTTGCAGATATTAGCATCAATTTAGTAGTATAGATTCATGGAGGTTAATATTCTTGTTCACCCAAATCCTCCTAAATTTTCAACTCTACTTTCAAAGCAAAGAGAAAATAAAATATACACTATCCTACCACAATTTTTCTCTCTGAGAGGACACAGTACTTTGCATCTCATCTGGATTTGGTATCATGAGGTCACATTGCATAGGAGACCCAGAAGCCTGAACAACCTTTACTTGGCTAATGCATTCCATGGAAATGGGATATAAGCTTTGTTAAATAGTTCTTTCATTCCAGGCTATGTTTTAACTGCTTTCTACAAGAGTTTTAGATCTCAACATTATTAAGGAATTAGGGCACTAATCTGGACATTACAAGCATAGTTGCCAAGGAGAGCTCTTATGTAGAATCTGCAATTTAAAGGTACAGAGAAAAGTTAAACCACAGATTAAAACTGAGACTACAAGCCAGAACATAAGGTACTGGAGCATGAGTTATGATTTTAATTCATAAAACTAAATTATTTGATGATACCATCCATACTGAGCATGGTCTAATAGGAAATGTTTAGCAAACAATGGCAGGGAAAGGTTATTAAACTGGTCTTTATGCTTTTCTGATAATTCAAATGCTGTGTAAGTATTTGACAAATGGCAGACATCTCTGCAGGCCCCAGGATTAACAGTCCTTTTAGGATGCCACTTATTATTTTTGAGGTCAATTTGAGTAAATGTTAAAGAGTGAAACTGCTTTTACATCCGAGTTTGCAAAAGAAGGAGAAAGGACGAAAGGGTGACCCTTTCCCCTCAGAGCATTTCTGAAGAAAGGATGTCTTTTATCAGCTTTTAGGTGGACATTGGAAAATGGCAGGTCACACCCCTCTCACTATCTTTCCTCTGTTTTTTTCCCGGGTTCCTCACTGCAGAAATACCCAGCAAATTATTCTGGCATGCAAAGTAGTGTGGACTGCCACACCGAGAAGGCAAGATGTCTTCTTTTCTAACCAAAAACCGAAATCAGCTTGTATAAAGGGTCAGTATGGTTCATAACATTCTCTATTACCATGAAAGAGCACCTCAGCTTCAAGCTGCCCCGTGCATGTTCAGCACAGGATGTGCCCTATTTTCCTGCTCCTGGCACCATTCAACATCTTCCTGCTTCCTCTTCATTGGCATGTAGCAAAAGATCCCATGAAAAGCTGGAATTGCCAGAAGTAAATGCACACTTTTACTCTGGGAGGGAGGGGAGGAGAGAGACAAAAGAGAGAATAAAAAGCCAGACAAAAGGATAAATCTATGTTCTTCACATGTTCAGAAAGAGCAGGAATATGCTAACACAAGATAAGCCTTCAGCTGTTTTTCCATGGGATCTTTGCAAAAAAAACTTCTCCCCTACCCCAAAAGTGGAAGTTAGATACCCTAGCTGCTGTACTCAGGTGTAAGATGATGCTCTGGACTAGTAAGTAAGGTAGAGCATTATCAAAACACCAAAACAAAACAGCAAACCACCAAAGAATAAAGCTCTCTCAGAGCAGTAGTAGCAACTCTGGCAATGGAGTTTGGCATCAGTTTGGACACAAGGCTGGCTTGCCCAAGTGCCCGGTGTCGTCAGGGAAGTGGCACAGTGTAAATGCACAAGGCTAGGCCCAGCAAGGCATCAAGTGAAATCTAAGCAAAGTGTGCAGAGAAAAGCACTCCACATAACCCATTCTTGGTAAATGGCTCTTCAGTGTGCTTGGGTTGAGACGTAGAGCTGACCCAGGAACCTGAACAATGTATGTTTGCCATAAAGTTCAGCAGGAAAGGGGAATGAAATTGTGAAATATTTTGAAAAAAATCTTCACTTCCAGTTTAATTAGAGCAGATAGAAAACAGTAGAATTACCTAGCAACCTTATTTTAAGAGATAGATGAAATTAGAGGCAATAATCTACATTTCTAAACCAACTTTTATAATCATTCATATTGCTACAGTTGCATAAAGTTCATTTATATGCTAGAAGCAATTTCTGTGCATGTTTTCTGTAATAAACAGGGATAATAAACATTCCTCTGTTCTTCACTGTCACATTATGCTGTATGTCACATTTTGGTCTGTACAGTACCTGTATACCCTCCCCTTTTACTTTCAGTGCCCCTTCTCTTTTATAAAACACAGCTGTCAAGATCCTCAGTAACAAAGAAATTCCCAAATTCTCTCACTCTCAAGCATTTTCCTGTATAATACAATGTCTATTACAACGTCAGAGTGGTATTCTGCGGAACAAGACTGCCTTAAGAGTATAGCTGCCACTATCTGTTGACACAGGACACTTTAAAATGAGAATGTAGTAAGAGACAGAGTTCAAGAATTGTGCACCCAGTCCAGCTGGAGAACATACAAACATCTTACAACTGTCTCATTAAATGAGTTCAGGGAAAGGGCATTGCTAAAAATGAAGAACAAATGTCTTGATTTACAGATCTACAGAGCATTTGCTGCAGTACATTAAACATCAACAGAAGTTGTTTTTAATTCAGCCTCTTTCTCTGAGAAGCACATAATGACACCATATCACTGCTGCCCAGAAACAACATATACAGGGTAAGTTATTTGTGCTACCTTTTACTTAAGCCCATACCAGTAGAAGGTGATGATGGGAGAATGATTATGTACAAAATATTACTGCAGTTACTAAAAGCAGGACCTGCAATCCTGGCCCTTGCTTTCTGACCACTGCCTGTCCAGCAGCCAGGAGATGTTCTCAATTGCCACCAAGTCACCATGTTTAAGGGACTCAGATTCATGCATATAAGCAGTAGGATAGAAGATGAGAGAATGCACATTCTTATTTTCACAGTAGGGGCATACAAATGAGAATACTGATTTACCATTTACCAGCAATAACCAGCTGGCCCATAGCAATAGTGGTTGTTGAATAAAGGCAGTCTGCTGTCTGCAGTGTGCACATACCTCCGTGTCAGGGCAATTGCTTCTGAACAGCTACTCCGCTCTTCCCAAAGATGCCTAAGCAGCTTCACACATATGTTTTATCTCTATGTTACTGCAAAAGGCCATCCAGCACAGGGCACATAGCCCAGAACCCACTTGGATGGATGTGGAGCATTGTCAAATGCATCTGCTATGGTGAAAGCAGGTCAATATGTTCATGGCTAATTTAAAAATGAGCTGCTTGGATTTAGGATTTTGGGAGAGGGGCAGCAGCTCAATTCTTTTAAGCACAGCATTAGTTAACTTTCTGCAGCTAAGCAGACAATCAGAAAAAGACTCACAGGATTATAAGGATCATGTATCCATGGTGATTTTAATAAGAAATCTTACTTGCAGTAGAATAGATAGAAGCAAGAAACAGAATCAGGCTTCAGGGATGATTTATTTTAGTTCATCTCCTAGGAAGTAGAATGTTACTGGTTTGACTTGAAGCCAAAAATTGTAAGCCTGGATCAAGTTCCTGAGGTTCAAACTCAACTATATTCCACTCTCAAGTACCAGGACACTGTGGCTATCTTTAATATACCAGTTCTCTTAGGTAAATTGCTTATAATGTACTAAGCAAAGTTTTGACAGAGTCATGCTGTGGACATTAATTTCATCAATGTAAGTATCTTACTTTAACTGCCCTGTTTCTTTTCCTGTAGCTTTCTGACAGAGCAATATTTATGGTACTTCTGCTCCTTCCCAAGGCCACCAACATTTAAGAGCACTCAGGTAAATTAGCCTAATATAGATATAACTAATTTTGCTAATTCTTCGCCAGGAAAGAGCAGGAATTTTGCTGGATGTGTCAGGATGTAGTGTAGGGGGAAAAAAGCACTAAACAGTTACAAATTTCATTTATATTTATATTTAAATTATACTATTATAGCTCCTTGCAGCTGATTGCAACATTTTCTCAAACAAGTTGATTGTTGCTGTTTATTTTGACAAGCTTGTCAATCAAGCATTTTTAAAATGCCCACCACCACCATATTCCCTGAGATTCAGTAGTACCAGAACATTTGGATTTGCAATACCCATGGGATTCTGTGACTGAGCTGTCCAACTGCAGGTATGTCCTAAGCAGTGAAGTTATTTGTGATGCTATTCTATGCCCCATTTGTTTTCCCATTGTCTACAGGTATATTTTACTTAGTGTCCTAGCTCAGCCAAAAAAGTAGAATTTGATAGAAAGACTAGTAAGAATATAGAGAAAAAAGACGTGTTTGCATTGAGACTGACTCTGTAGGAGGAAGAAGCCATGGTTAGAATTTTAGGCTTGAATGAGCTAAGACTGGAATAGAAATTATGTTGAGACATCTGAGAAAAGGACTCTGACAATGGCAAAGCAGCAATGAAATGTTTGCATTCCTTTTGCAAGGTCCAATAGCTCTGTTCCCATAGCTACTGTATGTTGAGATGGATGATGTAGCTACAGCAACAGAGCCAACATCCATGTTCAGTGTAAAATTCCTAAGTCATTACTTAATCCTCCTTTTACCTCCCTGCAAGCTTCTAAAAGAGGAAAAATATAGGATTATCTTGTTCTTTGAATGAATTGAAGCTTTGCTAAAAATATTAGAATTAAAAGACTCACTGCAGACAACTGGTTCTAGAGCATGCCTCCCTGACACAAATTGCCTCATCCCATTCTTCCCCTCCCCACATTGACTGAAGACCATTGCTTTTTTGCTAAAAGAGAGCTGTCTCTGCCTTCCTCAATGGGGGATGTTTGGCAGTCTGCAGCTCCTCCAGGTCCCACTATATTCAAGTGAGCCACACAGTCACTTGGAAGTCAATCCTTCCATTGGGTATATTTGGTTGTTTCTTATCTCCCACCACCCACTACGAATTTGAAGAAAAACTTCTACTCAGAAATTCTGCACATTTTCATAGCAATTATTCGCTTCCACTTAACAGTGCTAGCTCCCAACATAAAAAGGGAAATATTACATCAAGCAGAAAACGTGTTGTTTAAAGCACAGTCTTTTAATCTTCAGCATGTTGTTTGCCATGTGATTGCCAGCTGGATAATGTTTGGCAAGTCAAGGGCGTATTTTGTTATATGTATGTACAACTAAACAGAAAATAGCTTAAAGTTCAACCCAGTATAATGATTTCTGCTTTAATACTCCAATTCAAGCCTCACCAAAAATGAGGAGTCTCATCTAGGGGGATTTATATTGGGTCCATAAGAGGAATAGACAGCACAAGCCTAAGGATTCTGCTCAAAAATATGCCTTATCATTGCAAAACACCAATGTAAAATACCAGCAAAAGCCAACACCCTGAGCCCTACCCAATTTGCTTCAATGTCCTATTTCAAACTGTGTTTTTTTCTAAGCTACATAATCTTAGTCAAGTGATCAGTCTTTGCTAGAACTTTAAAAGGATTAAGCAACACTTAAGCCCTGATTTAGTATAAATTAATCTGTAACTGTTGATTAGAAGAGCGCTAAAGCAGTTTTATGTTAAAGTCAACTTTAGAATATTCTGAATTAGGAAAAAAAAATCCTCACTGTTTAGAAATAATCTCACAAGAGTCCATAAGGCAGCAGATTCTCAGTGTAAATATTTGAACTTTTAATAACAAGATGTTTAGGCAAGCTCATAAATCCATGTGTGGCATAACTACCCAACATCTACACTGGCGTTGCTAATTTTGGTTTGTGTGGACAGAAGGGAGGCTCAAGTAAATACTGCAGAGCATTTTTTTTTCATACCCTGTCTTTCTTTCAGGTCAGAATTGCTAAGCCTTTCAGAGACGTTCAGTTGATGTTGGAATAAGTTTTTTTCTGTCTGAAGAGGTACAGCAAAGGTAGCACAGGTATACAAAGTTATTCCTCTAGCAACTGCTATTAGTCAACAGTTTTCCATTAAAAATAAATAAATAAATAAATAAATGTGAAAAAATAATACAAACAGAGCCCAAGTTTCAGCATTTTCAGGGGAGAGGATGACCACACAGGTTCTGAGAAATAACCATTTTGTAAATGAGGCTGGTGTGCTTTTTCCCTCCTCCCCAGCATTACAACACATCTTTCCCACACCCCGGGGCACAGCTTCTGAGAGAGGAAAGTTTCACAACAGATGCCGGCATACCACACACTGGCCTGGGAGAGCAGAAATGGTGCAGGAAGTGAAACTACCCTAAATTCACAAGTTTTCAAACACACAGCTGAATACAGATACCATCTAGCTGGAAGGAAAGAAAAAAAGTAGAGTTGATTGGGTTCATGCAATGCAATGAGACAGAGAAACTCAGAAAAAAGAATTTGTGGGGTTTTAAATCAATTCACAAGTAGCCAAACTGCTTGATATTCTGCATGTATTACATTTTGTAAAGAGAATTTACAAATAATATATATCTTTCTCGTTTTGTTTTGGTTTTTTTTCCTTGACAAACCGTATGTGCTTTGGGCAGGCTAACAAAATGAGAACCTTGTAGGTCACCAGGTCATCACTAACCCTGGTGTTGTAATACCTTTGAAGTACTGCAGCAAAACTCATTTAAACATCTAAGGCCAGTTATCAGGTTGCACTGGCAGAGTTCTCAATATCTACAAATTTAGGATGGTTTGGGCTCTGAACTAATTAACAGCAGAGCTGGAGATAGAGGCTGCTCCATACAAGACCTGCATACAAGCAGGCACTCAGGTATGACTGGAATTTCAATCAGAACCAGGAAAGGCTTCCTAAGGCACAGAAGTATTTGCCACCACCCTGAAAGTAACAGTTCTGAGGCCAAAAGGAAAGAGTAGGAGATTATCAACATTTTCTTTTCAGCATTTGAGATTCTACCTGCATACCATGATAATGTGAAACATGTCTGGTACGAGCCTAAGCAAGGAGAAAAGAGGATTCAGGGGGCATTCTGCTTCTTCCAGACCTAAGCAGGTTTTCACCTCAATTTTAAAATGAGATTCTCTAACAATCAATTATTTGGATGACGAGGACTTCCTCAAGCTGCAGGAAGTTCTGTGAAACCAACAACTACACATTATAAGGAAATGGGTCAAACTCGTCTGGATTTGGCTTCCTTTATTGCCTTAAAAAGAATTTGATGCAAAGAATCTCCATATGACAGAAAGCAAACCACAGCTCCAGAGAAAGCTAAGGTTCCTTTCTGCACACTGGCCACTGCAAGGGGATAGACAGGAACTCCAAATGAATATAACTTTCTCAGTATAGTGACAAACTCTGTAAAAGTGAAGGGCAAAATTGCCAAATAATTTGCTGTGGGATTGCCCTGGACATGCTAAAAGAAAAGACTATCACTTCTTCTGAAGGAGAGATGGAAATAACTGCAATAAATTGGATTTCAATGAATATCAGTATGGAGACTAACAATACAGAATAAATTTTAAACTCAGTATCCTCAAAAGTCAACACTAACAAGATATTAGTTTTGTTTGATATAAAATAAATTTATGAAAACAAATCATTCAAATTCAAGAAAACCTAAAGCGGCACTCTCTCATAGAACCACCAGTCTTATTATTAAAAGCAGTTGTGGTGTTTATTCCACTGTACACATTAAAAATGCCAGATCCAGGATAATATTTCCCCTGTTCTTCATACAATCTATTCCTCAGACTTCAGACAGACTTCTGGCATGGTTTGAAGTTGTCCCGCCTATCTGAATTGCACATTCTGGTGTGTTCAGCATTAAGCAGGGCTTTCCCACAGGAGTGCAGTGGACTTCTATTGCAGTAAAGGAGACTCAGCACAATGAGCTGAATGAAAAAGAAAGTAACACCTCACAGACACAGTCAACCCTATGACTTCCATCCAGCATTAATTTTAAGAAATGCAGTAGCTTACTGCAGTCTACTTGTGGTGGGAGAAAGGTGTTTTACTCGCCAAATGTGTTTTACATCAGAGCCACAGCATTATTTGATAAATATTTTCACACCTTCTCAAGCAAGAAATTTTCAGCCTCTGATCAATGTGTCAAAAGTGAAGCTTATATAAATGGAAATGAAAATTCAAGCAGGTGATCTGCCCCCATCCATAAAACTAGCAAGAGAATTACAGTAATTTCATGATTATAAGCCGCACCTTTTTCATTGAAGAATCCAGCCTACCCCAGTAGTGTGGCTAATCATCAGGTGTGGCTTATTTATGGAGAAATCCCAGTGAAATGCCAACCCAGAAGTGAGAGCCGGCCAGGAGGGCGCCTGGGGCTGCCTTTAAAGGCTTCCCTGGTCTGTGAAAACTGTTTCAACTTGAGCACCTGGCACCAAACCCCGTGCTAGCTCGATTCTGTTACTAATTTGTTACTTTGTTACACATGGATCCTCGCTTTTGGGGGAAAAAAAAAAAGTTGTGGCTTATATTCAGGTGCGGCTTATAAATGGACAAATCTCATGGTCTACCCAGCTACCAGGAAGTGCGGCTTATAATCAGGTGCATCTTATAATTGTGAAATTACTGTAATCAGTATTGTGGTAAGGAATCTGCAAGTGAGAGAGGCAGTATGGAGGATCATCCCAGAGGCCATTCCAGTAGTTGTGACATAGTCATAAAATAGTTTGCAATTTTAAGTGATTCAGCATTCTTGTGTCTTTAATAAGGAAAAGTAAAATTTTAAAAGCACAACAGTGATGTGGACAATATTTAATCAGTATCATTTTAAAGGACTCATCCATGTTGACAAGACAAAAAAAGAACTTTATTCAGACATCTCCATTTTATATATTATTCTTTTTGTGTGCACCAACAGATTCGAACAGAAAGTGTTTAAAGAGTCAAATGGATGCAAATAGAAGCTGTTTGCAGTCAGAAGTCTGAAGCGACTGCAGGAAAACTCATTATTACTCAGTGTTGACAGTGGTAGCCATGAGGCGTTCCAGGAATGGAATATAAAATAATTAGGAGTTGCTGATATGGGTGAAGTCATTCATGTATAAGTAGTTATTCCAAAAGGCAAGATGCAAAAGCAATAGCTCAAATTGTTCATTAGAGAGTGAAAAGTGTCCTAAGAAATGGCAGTGGGAAAAGACCACAACAGATCTAGAAACTATAAGAGATGACTGGTCTGATACACTTTCTATGCCTAATCAGTATTTGCAAGGTAAAAACTAGAAAGCTTCATGCAGCAGAGCAAATTTGTCTCTCCACAGGTCTGTGAAACTGTGTTATGTAAGTTCTTTCCATTCTACATAGCTCAATTATTCACTACTTCCAGCATACCAAGCACACAGGATATTTTCTCTGTATCCAAATGAATGTAGTTGCCAGCTAAAAGTAATTATTTTCTCCAGCAAAGGAAGTAATCCAGAGACAGAGACTTCTGCTTTGAGGTACTCATTTGCACCTCCCACTTGTTGGGGGTGGTTGTGGGGGTGTAAATTATCACAGAGAATTTCTTAACCCATGAGAGGATTTCAACTCAATGCAGCAGAAGACAAGGCTGATGGTCAAGAACAAAAGGAACTCCTTGCTCATGGATGTGCTGCACTTGTGCACTTAGTATGTACCTCCTGGACTCCACACATTCCTATAGTCCAGTGGAAAAGCTGATCCCATAGAATTGAAGACATGTAAGAGAGGATTTAAAATAAACCAAAAGTAAGGAAGAGCCAGGGGTATTTTTGAGATGCTGCAAATACACCAAAAAAAAAAAAAACCACTGCCAGCTGGCAGGCTGGTGACCACACAGACTGCCAGAATAAACTATCCTGTGCTCTGGCACAAGCCTTTGGCAAGCTCTGTGATATCTATTGGAGGTATATTTCCCGTGAGCCTTGGCAGGACCAGGCAGTCTCTCACCTAATCTGCATCCAGGCAGGAGTGAACACAGGGAGAGGGGATGAAGGAGAACAGAACAAAGGGAAGCCCATGGTCAATCAGGGGTCTGGAACTACATTACAGCATGTGGGAGGAAAATAAATAGAACTGGGGTGGGAACTGACTGCAAGAAAAGGCCTAAGATCCAAAGGCACGCAGGATTTGGGAGAAGCTTGAGGAAATGGTACAAGAATGATTCTTAATGGCAGAGATGCCTGTGCCAATAGTTCACTAGAGAATGTTCAGCACAATAAAGCCTTGTATTTCAAAGACGCTGTTGCTGTGATAAGGAATAGGACAATTGGGACAAATTTTAAGGGCAATATCCACAGAGCAGAAACACAGAAACCCCAGGAGAAAATCACCCTGTTAAGGGACAAGAAGAGATGTTGTTCTAGCCTGAGAACCCCTGTGTGAGTACAGTCTTACCTACCTTCTTTTGGTTTGGAAACTGGGAGGTGGAGGAGCTCAAGGGGAAAGAAGATAAAAGAGGAAGAAAACTGTTCAAGGTAGCAAGGCAACCCCTGATTCATACTAACAAATTTTGGTCTGTGTTCCAAACTCCACAGAGAACAAGAACAAGTGCTTGTGCCTGCTTGCTGCCTTGCAAATATTCACTAGGTCCTGGAAACAGCTAAATTGGGTCTGGTATTGAATAGGAGTTAAAACCATATAGTTTTGGACAACCAAACTTCTCTTACCAAGCTTTTCTCATCTGTGTTTTGTTTTCTCCCATTATCTGAGCTAATGAAGAATTGTCCATTATGCTGTTCCAGTCCCAATTGCAGTTGCGCAAGAGGAACAGAGGTGAAACAATCTCCAGTACTGGCAGACAGCAATGGATTAAATACAAGCACAGGGTTCATCTGGTTTTCCATTCATGCTATTATTTTATTCCATTAAGGTTATTTTAAATAAAGAGCTCTCACTCATACTGTAGAGGGATATTTTTTGAATTCCAGAATATTTTCACTGTGCTGCTTTTATTCTTTTTTTCACTCTAATGGGAAATACTCACACACACACACACTCATGCACGCACATGCACATAGGCCTCAATTTTAAGAAAATATGTCAGTTCTTTTATGTCCTCAAGAACTTGGCAAACAGAAAGATTTTTCAAGCAGAGGAATGGCTAGGCATCAGCTTTTAGGTTTATGGACACAAAGGCCAGTGACATAAGGCACATACACTCTGTGTCACAACTGCCTGTTACTGAATTTTCACAGTGGGTCAGTGACTTGATTACATAAATAGTAGAAATAAGAGATCAAACAATCCCCAACACATGCAATCTAATAATAAATTAAAGCCTTCTTGCGTATGAAAAATCAGGAATTGGCAAAAGATAATCTAGGAAGGTTCTGGGCTTAAAAGACAGCACAAACTCTAATTTAAAGTTACTGGCTCCAGTAAAGTTGACTTAAATCAATTTTCTTCATCTACAAATTTTTGAAATATGCTCAGCTTCACCTAACACCCAGTATTTAGGATTCTGGCTATACAAAGAAGAAAAGCAGCAACAGAGAATTTGTTTCTCACTCAGTCACTCACACTTCTCATCTTTACTTTGCTTCAAAGAAATCCTCAGATCATTTTCATTGCTGTCATATCTGAGTTATGATAAACATGTCCAAAAATGGTCAGCAAATTATCTTCAGTGGGTAATTAGAAGTATGGCGAACGTGACTTTCTCCACCAATGATAGTAGTCAAGGTTTCTCATTTAGGCATTTAATTTTGCTTCTTAAGATATTTGGCAAGAACTGCAACGCTACATTTTCAATTTTTGTAAAATCTAAAGAACAGAGCAAAATCTTTTATGCAATAATATTTCAGAGCACTAGGCCTTTGGTGCAAGGACCTTCACAGATGATGAATCAAGGCTTCAAAATACCATCTAACCTAGACATGTCGCTGTAACTGAATTCAAATGCTAAGTTACAATCCCCTACTAAGACCCAGGTCACACTGAAGGGATAAAAAGAAGCAACAAAAATGGTAGCAGTTAAAGCCTCTTCTATAACAGTCAGTTGAATATCTTAAGCACATGGCTTGTAATGATTTGTTGCTTAGCCAAGGTAATTAAACAAAATTCAGGGTTTCATTTGTGGTCTAGGAAATGAAATTTCAGGTGTCAATATGCAGCTATCTTCAGATGTAATAACATGATACACTTTTCCTAGAAGCATGGAAAGGGAATTGTAAATTGCTACCACACTTTGTCAGAGAGAATCCCTAACTAGCACCTGCAAGATACCCTGTGCAATCACAACTGTTGAGCTAGCAGCTGGTTGAAAAACAAAACATCCTCTCATCTTTGTTTTATTCTTGATGTGTATTATATCCTTCTTAAGGCTACTTTAAGTGTCAACCTTAGCAAAAAAAAAATTGGGCTATTTTACTGAAATTGAAATTCTCTGTAGAATTAAATTTTTTTTTAATTTTTAATTTTCTTTTAGATGATGTGAGGAAATTATTTCTGAAGCAGTACAAGTTACATGTGCAGTTGAAATGGAAAATGTAAACCTTGTTCCAAGAGAAAGAGGAAACAGCCTCAGAATACTTAATGAATTTTCCATGCATTGCTTCATCTGACCGGTTGCTTTACTCACACCACACAACATGCACTGCACCTTCTCACCTCCCAAAACTGTGCATATTTTAACAAAATATGAAAAAGAAAATTAAACCCATGTAAAGTTAAGAAATTGCAAGCCCCTGAAAACAGGTGATTGATAAGTCTTATCAATCACTCTCATTAGCAGTGCTAAATTTGGATCTTGCTTTTAGCTTAAACAGATATTAGTGAGGGATTTATCTTTGACATTCAGCACTATTTTTTTTTTATTTCTCTGCTGGAGTACTTCATAGGGGAAATATCTGTACAAAAATTGCACTTGTTAGCTAGGACAAGGCACTCAAGCCAGTTGTTGAGGCCAACAATACCCCTGAAGCAATGCTTCAGCGCAAGGCTGCGGAAATGGCAGAGCAACCCAAATGAACCCAGAATTTCAAGGGAGAGCTCTTTATATCCATCTAATTGGGTGGACACATCAATCCTTGTTAGAGCACCTCAGTGATTCATTTGTTGTTTACTGAGGCATGTTCTGGAAGAGTCCACTGGCATGCCTTTAAGGGTCACAGAGAAGCCTCTTCCATTGAAATTAAAAATCTAGTTGTGTTTAGCAGCTTTTTAATAAACAGGATTTCCATTTGACCCACATTAAAAGCTTGCTTTGTTGAGATTTAGAATGAAATATTTGTCCTTGCAAAAGAGCAGAGGGAGCTGTTAATATTCAGATTATGTAGATTTTTGCAGCGATTATGTATTATTAGCACTTGAGTTTCAGATAAAAATTCATATCACTTCTCCCTTTTTGAGAAGAATTTCTCAAAAAGTCACCTTTCTTCCTCTCAGAGGCAGGAGCCATTATGCCTACTGGAGTGTTTTTAACAGGCAGCTTTTCCATCAGGCGTGCTAATGCAGGTGGGGAGCTGCAGTGCTCCGAGGCCGCGTCAGGCACAGGCTCGCACAGGACTGCCTGCAGCGCCAAGGCACGCTGCCTGGCTCTAGCACCAGCTGCACCAGGTGCTGCTGGCCATGTGGCTACCCAAAGCACAGCGTGGGCTAGCTTTTGGTGTGTTTGTGGTGCTGCTTGTGGTTTCTGCAGATTGCTGAGCCCTGTGCTGCCATGCAGCTCTAGCACGTGCCTTGAGCTAACTCAGCACCACTGCTGCATCACAGAGCCATGCCAGCAGCACCAGCAGTATAGATGCGCAAAGAAATTCACAGGCAAAAGGAAAAGGAAGTGGGTTTTGATGCAGCAGCACAGCAGGACCTTTGGGTATGCTCTCAGGCATTTTCCTCACACCCCCAGTGCTGGGAAGCTTCCCCACCAAGAAGCCACCAGCATTGTCCAGGGGTGGTCAGGTCAAAAGCTTTGTGAGAGCACAACTTCACTCCAAGTCAAAAACTGCGTTGTTTTTCAGTCTGTTCTTCTCGACTGCTTTTAGTATTTTTATATTGGGGATGATATGCTAGCCATACTCTTGTTATCTAAGTTACATCATGGTTTATAGATGTTTCATTCTTTCACTCAATGTGAGCTTGCTTTACAGAAGAAAAGCCACTAGAGAACAGGGGTCAGTGTCCTGCTCCCTTTAACAGAGGGAACACTGGCGTGCTTTAACCTGCATTTATGCTGACTTATGCTCTGCTGAAGGAATGATACTGGATCCATTAACACTTGTAGGATGGATTCAGTCTCTGTAGCATCATTCATCTGTAGAAGGGTGCAAATGAAGGCAGCAGGATCTCCATCATTAATATCATATCTCATGTTGCCATTTGGTAATTACTCAGCTTTTTAAGACTGAAGAAGATCTGTTAGATTTTACGAGCATTTCTGAAAAGCTATGTGTGCAAAAAAAAAAGTTTTATAATGAAAGGTAAAACTGTATGATTACCACTGATTTTTTTTATATGTTAACTTTATTAAATTTAATTCAATTAAAAAGAATGGAACAAGGGCACTCACTCCAGGCAAAGCAATACTGAAACTGATACTGAAATATGCAGTTGGAAGGCAGGACTATGGGGCACAGAGAAGTATAGCATACTGGTGTCCATGCTAGTGGAAGCAGTAGGGCAAAATGCATGTGAAATTCTACAGGAGATGGTTAAAATTCCCAGAAGGATAAAATTAGATCCCTCAGAGCTTACTCATGAATGTGGCTGTGGTGCTGCTGTGAACAGAGCCAACTCCTGCACTTCTAAAGCTACCAAATGCATGATGGACAGACTCCCACTTTTATGGCTGCAATATAAACAAGCAGAAAGCTGTAGATCTGATGGATGAGGCTGGTCCAACTATTCTCCACTTCCAGATAAAATCAGAAAATGCATTTATTTGCAGTTGGTTTCTCAAAAAATCCCATCAATAGGCCTTTCTTTTTACTGCATTGCCTCAGGACATGGTAGAAAAGACTTCTCCAGGAGTTTCAGTAGGCAGGAAGTGTCCAATGAGTTACTGCATGAAAAGACAATATGATTGCTGGGCTCACCTCATAAAACACAGTTTTAAACAAGAATAGCACACTTACCTTGCTGTCCTGACAAACTGTCTCATTTTTGGCTAACAGTGTTAAATTCCCCTCCCTTGAGCAAGTGGTACTGTTTTCCTGCAGCCAAATGGCTGACACAGTAGACATAAATACAAAACCCCTGTACAAAATGAAGTGCAGATTTACAGCTGTTTCATAAATACGCTAAGTGAGAAATCATAAATTATGCTGAGCAGCTTTCCAGGCTAAGACATTTCAGAAAAAGTGCTAAGTTCCTGTTTATGGTAAAAATGATTTCTTAAACCAGCACTGGTGTAGCAATTTGTTATGTGCAACATGTTTTCCATTGCTGCTTTACTGAGCTAATTCTATCAAGGAGTACAGCCTGTAGTCTGAACGACCTGTTTTGTAGTGGGAATCAAGAATTACAGATGAAACCATTAAGCTAAAATACCCTTTATCTTTAAAGCAAAGTAGAAGTGGCTCTTACATTAAACAAAAAACCGAAACAAAAACCCCACAACTCCTTTGAAGTGATTATAAAAATGTATTAGTAATTAAAATATAGGCCTCTTCATTAAAACTGATGGAAATCCCCCCAAACTCCCTGCGAGAAGCATTAAGCAAACACTAAGAAACTTGAAAGTATGAACCCAAGTTTCTAGTTCAACATAACAGTTTTATAATAACAACCTACTCACTATTTTAATTATTCAAATCAAAAGGCAACATAAACGAAGAGTTTAGTGAGCCTTCTTCAACTCTATTGCAATGCCAGGATCATAATACCCCTTGAACAGTCTGGCTCCTGCCCAAGACACCAAAGTGTTGAATGGTCAGAGGCATCCTTTTACTCACCATACCAGTTTAATCACACCTGAGTTTTACATATCAAACTTCACTCAGATGTAACCAAAAGGATTGCATGATAAACCATAAGGGTTATTGCTTGCTTTAACAGGAAACTACTTTAAAAGACAAAAAAACACAAACAACAACAACAAAAACAAACAAACAAACAAACAAACAAGCAAATAAAAAAAAAAAACAAGCTTAATATTTGAGTCAGTCTTCACTTACACAAAATAATGGAAGAGATGCAGACAGTCATTAAAGGTCACAGTATGAGTTAACTCAGTTCTGATTTCCCACACTGGAACTCTCTTGCAAGACACACAGTGGTCTCTGGGCATATTTTGCCATTTGTGACTGAAGTCATTCACTTACTTATGTTTTAAAGCAAATGCATTTTATTAGAAGATTTCACAATTGAGTTTAAAGCACAATTATTTTTTAAATTTCATAATTTGATGTTTCCATGTTCTAGTCATAAGGTGAATCATCTTACAAATGTGGGTTTAGATATAAAGCATGCTTAGTGAAATAACATTAAAAATCTTTACAATCTTGGAATGAAGATGCATTTAGGTGATACAGCTAAGCCAAATGAAATAGTTTGCTGTCAAGAGGGACAGCCACTGCCAGCTCCTCTTCCCGTGCAGCTGGTCTGGCTCCTAGCTGAGCCTTGTGTGAGGTGATTCAGTTCAGTGAGCTGTGAGGAAAGGAGCCCAGCCAGAATGAAAACAAAACAAACAGGGGAGAGCATGAAGCCAGCCCACCCCATGGAGCTGCTGGTTCAGGTCAGCTGTCATATCTGCACCACTGGGGTGGAAGTATCGAACACCATAGATGGGATCAGTTCTCAAATAAGGAAAAAATCACAGACATTGTAATGTAAATTTTGAAATTTCACACTATGTTTTTTGTCTTTAATGTAAAGACAAAATTGTCTTTAATGGGACCAGCTCTGTCTGTAAGATTCATGCCAGCCATTTAATTGGCAGCTGGGGACTTGAACATCTTCCCAGTAACTCCTACAAATGAAATACTGCAAAGCAGCATAAGGAGTACATATTTAATTATGAATTCAAGCAAAGACATTTTCTTTATACTAGAACTACATGGTAAAAATCTGTTACAGTCCCCCAAAAGGTTGGTATTTATTTTATTTTATATAAGCTTTCACAGTCCAACAGGCGAAAATTCAGCTCCCCTTTGCTTAAAGAGGTCACTTCTTCTGTAAAAGAGCATGTTTTAATTCTCCCCTGCTGATTTTAGACTTGAACTGAGCTTTCAACACCTCGGTGAGGGCTCAGACCAGAGACGTTCTGTTGCCAGTTAGTACTTTGTATAGCAGAGTAGACAGCTCTATCAGTAGAGGCAGAGCGTGACCCAGCCAAAACAAGATAATAGTCTGCTGAATATGTTTTATAGGAGATAAGACTGAAGTCAGCAAAAGCAAGGGTTTGCATCCTGACTATCCATGTTATATATGTCTTTCTTTAATTAACACTAATTAGTCCATAGGCTTTGTGTCATATTGCATGGCTTAGGTCTTAAATCTATAAACTCTTATGAATTGTATTCTTTATTAAGCAGCTAATTACCTTACAGTAGAAAACTGAAACGTTTATACTGTCACAGAATGTTTGAGTCTGAAGAGACCTTAAAAGATGATCTAATTCCAAACTCCCTGCTGTGGGCAAGGACACCCTCTACAAGACTAAAGGCTGGGGCATCCACAGCTTCTCTGGGCAACCTGTTACAGTGCCTCATCTCCCTCACAGCAAAGAATGACTTCCTAATATCTAAATCTACCCTTTTAGTTTAAAGCCATTCCCCCTTGTCCTATCTCTACATGTCCTTTTAAAAAGTCCCTCTTCTGCTTTCTTATAGGTCACTTCAGGTACAGAAAGGCTGCTTTAAGGTGTCCTTTTAGTCTTTCTCCTCTGCAGCCTGAACAACCCCAACTTTCTCTGTTTGTCCTCATAGCAGAGGATGCTGCAGATAGTAGTCTCAAAAACATACTCTAGTCCTGAATACAAACTTGAGAGTTGATTTGAAAATCGATGTTTATTTTTCTTGGCCTATCTGTTCAGTAGAAAAGGTTTTTTTAAAAGTGACTAATTGTGTCAACCATATATGACTGATACCTGTGAGATATTTCTCTATGACAAATCAGACAAGCTCTAAGTTTAAGCATCAGCATGCACATAATACTTACAGAAAAAAACCCTGTTTTCTAGGATTTATCAACCTGTAAATGAAGTTCCAACATGTCATTTTTGCTCCTTCATCTTGCTCACCTGTTGCTTGCCCTGCAGAGCTCCATAAGGTAGCTGATGAAACAGGCTTGGTCGGATAACTTGTGAACAGTTTTAACAAAACCTTTTGTTTTTGTTGAAAAGCTTTAACAAAAGCTGAAGGCAGTTCTGATGCAGGATGCTGACTCAAAGCCAGGACAAGTAGTGAAATCCCCACAACCACTCTAACCCAGAGCCCTCATTCCATACTCCCACGCACAGATCCCCTGCAGAGAAGAGGGCACTGCCTGTGACTACACTACTACACACTCCCTACCTACAGGAGTACATGCTACTGCATAGTAGTGCACACTTGCAGAATCTGGTTTATCTAGGGCACAATCCTTTTCCTCACTGCCATAATTACTAGGTGTGCCCTTTCTCATGTACAGGCACATGAACTGGAAAAAAAAATCCATTTTGCAGTACTTTGTGTCAGTTAATATGAGCTTATTAATATTAATAAGACCTAATGCCAGGGATTTAATAATTCTAACCTAAGGCATATTGTTTTCTGACCTATCTTCTCAACATGAAAACTGCACTGCTGCACACACTTACCTGGCACAGATTAAAAAGATAATGCTTCTTCCTCTTCAGGCAGTAGAAAATTCGCCTTCAACATTGATACTATTCAAATTAACCTACCACTGGTTTCTCAAAGGAAGCAAGGAGAAAGACAGAAAAGCAGACAGATGACAGAACACTGGGATTTAGTGTTCTGGTAAATGCTTTTGTATTATGATTGCAAGCACAAGCAAGTGTTTTATATTTATATGTATATCTGAACATCAATCCCAATCAGCGTTGCCCACTCAACCATCCAAATTACAGTGAAATTCTAGTGGCTCACAGCTCTGACTTTATTAGTGCAACTCAATTAGATTCAAATCAGATACTCACTGATCAACATGAATAAAACCAGAATCAAGCCCACCACTCTAGTTAGGCTCCTAAACATCCCTCCCTCTTGGAAAGGTTCACTTTAAAAAGTGCCAACACACTGCTGTGAGCAACTTGACATCCATACATTGCTGAATAATCTAACAATTCGCAGCTAAATGAAGGTGAGCATTCTTCTTATCTCTAATAATACCAAGACATGGGCAACTAGCCAAGAATCTGGCACACTAAATAGAAAAACATAGGCAGAATCTGCAAGTGCTTCTTGAGAGCATACTATTTCCAGCAAGCACATATGGAAATTAAATGCCTCTTAGGTTGCCCTCAGGTAGGAAAAGATTGATTGATTGATTGATTGATTGATTGATTTCAAACACACAAAAACATGGATAGCCCCTAGTACTGAACCAGGAACTTCAATGGCAGCTGCTCACCTGCACACAAAAGATAAATTGCACAAAGGTATTTGTTCAGCAAAATATTATGTTTATTCGAAAGCATTTATGAATACACCAAGGGTTTCTTAAGAAATTATATCACTTTCCAAGCTATTGTTATTATACTGTTCAATTACAGTGAACATGTGTTGAAAAACATGTGAATAGCCTTCTCCACTCCTCTGTGAAACAACCCAGCAAACGTTTCTGCAGCCTATAAATAAAGTAACAAAGGACATCCTAATGTCATATCAATCAGAAGTACATAACTCTCCTCAGATACAGACACAAAATTTCATTCAGGGCTTGAAGAGTAAAATTTTCAAACATACACACAGGATTACTTATCACTGTCTTGAAATAAAACTTAGGAACTGAAAAGGATCAATCATTTTTGTAAGCTTTACTCCCCTTCTTGCACCTCAGCCCCATTTTGAAGCATAGCCTCAAACTTACAGCCCATTTAAAGAATTCTGTCAAAAGTACGATGAGAAATCTCCATTTAACAATATATGATGTTCAGCAAGAATAAACTAAATAACCTCTTGCGAGCTCTAGAAAAGTCTTATTTGTGTATTTATTTCCAGCATATACCATGTCCATAAAGCATCTTAGCAGAGGGTTCATCTTTGGATCTCAATATTAACAGAGCTCAGACACACTTGGGAAGGATTTTATTTCAACTGAACTAAATTCTCTGCGCTCAAAAACTAGCTCACTCCAAAGGCTCCCCATGTCCCTGATCACACAAACCACAAGACTGAAAGCTATCTCAAGAGAAGTCAGGATATTCCCTCTCCTTGCCCCAAGGCAGAATGAGTCATATTTAAGTCATCTCTCAATGGTTATTTCTTACCTAGTCTTAAAAGAGTCATTCGCTTCTTTACTCTGCACAAAACCAATGTGTTCATTTCTCCCTTTCATAGGTCCTGTTTGATCATTCATACTCCTTACATGTGCATCCATTTGAACAGTAGCTCTCTTTTATGTGGCATATGAGCCATGCAAGTAATATCTTTAAATGTTCAAAGCGCGATATTAAAAAGGAAGTTCTTCGATGTCCATTTTAGGGTAGTTAAAAGGCAATTTATTCTATTCTGGTTCTAAACACTTAACACAACTAAGGAATGGATCTCTATTATCCTTGTTTTCCCTTTCTTGTCAACAAAATCTTCTTTATGGTAATTTTGACCACATATTCCCAACTACCACATACTGTCTTTATTAGAAATTATTCCACAGACAAGGAATTTTTACTATGATTTATTCATTTAAAATTATTTAGAGATTTTTAACTCAGCCAACATCTGTAATCGGTTACAGGGTGAAGAGCATCTATTTTCCTCACACAGTCCAAAATTATCTATATGAACAGTAGAAATCCCATTTCTTCTGTACAACTCTGTTACTTGCCAGTCCTAAGTGACAGAACACAGAAAGATGACTCCTTGTCTCCATGAAAGGCTTTAATGTGATTGCAAGCTGTGAGGTGCAGTGCTAAGACTAAAAAAAATTCCACTGTGTTAGTTAAGACGAACCCTCTGTACTTTTTATTTCATACAAAGGTATTCCTGGCTGTGACTGTAACTTTGAAATACAGTCTCTTAGAAACCATAAGCAGATTTAACCACAAATAGCTAAATGTGCCTAGATACATGAATTTATATTTAACTATCTACATAGCTTGATCTCCATAATTTGATCAGGGGACCAGCATCTTATGGCTAGATTAATTAAGACAAAACAGGGCATTGCTAATAATTATATAATTATAAAATATACAAAATATCTAAATTATAATTATAAAAGATACAAAATTATATAATAATTTGGTCTTTCCAGAGCGGGGAGTCAATGAGCATCACTAGTGCAGCCAATGCCTGGCACTTCCAACCATGGACACAGTCTCACCAAAGCCACTGTTTTTGCAAGGCAGCCCAGAAGGCTCCCTTGGACAGACTGATTTTGTTTGCTTTAAGAAGACCAGAGGAGCTCCTTCCCAGGTGGAATCCCTCAGCAGTGAGATTTCCAAAGACAGCAGGTGAGACAGGCAAGAGATTCAAGTCAGGAACTAGAAGATTAGGAAAGAAAAACTTAAAATGCTAAGGACCAGGTAGCAGACCACCGTCAAATTACAAGGGTGTTGAAAAAGAAGTTCAGAACTAGGAAGGACTCTGATCATTACTCCAATGCATAAAACTTCCGCGTATTTGAAACAAGCATTGGTATTCAAAACTTGAAAGGGCTTGTGGGCGGAGATCAGGCTGTGAATAAACCTTATATTTATCTATTATTTTGGCTCTATCAACACTGTAAGTTTTCTCTGTGTATGGAGTCAATGAACTGAGATGACTAGCTGTAATTCTAATGAAAATAATGTCCTTTGAGGGGTTTTGTGGGAGCACAAGATACAGCAGATTATCTAAATCAATACCCTTCAATTCCCTGGCCCCTTACTTGGGGACCCTCCAGAGAGACCAAAGGCTATTTTGTGTCTTTACCCTATAGCTACAAACTTGTCCTTCAGAATAAAAGACATATATCTGTCATGATGACCCACGGCCTGAGCTCAGTCCTCACCTTGATCGTAAACAATGTCCACAGCAACCACATGGTTGTCTCCATCATTCATAGATGTTCTGCTTTATTTAAACACAATTAAAATCCAGAGCAATTAGAAGTGGATCCAAAGAATGGTTCTCTATGAAAGAAGCCCAGGCCAGTATGACTGTGACTGCTACTGGCCTTTATGCAATATGCAACCCAGCACAGCCACAGCTTGACAGACAAGCTTTGTCTTTTATAATAGCAAATATTTCCCCTAAAACTCTGTTCTGGAAGGTTTTTCAATTCACTAATGCAGTCTAATTATGAGTTTGCAGCAATTTAATTTTCTACAGGAATCAAACAAATCTAGTTCTTCTTGAAAATGAGACTAAAAATTCAAGCTATCATAGAAGGGTTGCATTTGCTGGTGGATTTTTTAAACTTAGTCAAGAGTCACTTTTGTTTAAAACTAAAACAATGTGCAAAAAGGAAAAAATCTCTCCTCTTTCAGTCATCAGAGGAAATCACATTGATATTTCTTAAACTGGTAAGAAGTTTAAAACTGATGAATGCTTTCAGCTGGCAGAGCTCCGAGTTTTCCATATTGTTACAGGATTTGCATGAAACTTTGCTTAAGACCAAGTTCTCATGTTGATATGATCTCACTTTATTGAACAACTAGATTTGGGATCCATACGCATGCAAACCATTGGGTCTAGTAGCATGAATTACAGAGTTTTTTAAAGTTTTACAAGAAGTGGTTCTGGGCTCAAACCTCCACTCATTACATATGAATGCCAGCACACAATTAAGCTGATGACACAGATCTTCCTGCGTTCTGCATGTCTGCTAGTGCACATACTGCATGTTAGTGTGTGATTACCAAGGTGTTCTCTGAAATAGGCTGAGTTAGTTCATGGATGAAAATATGTGAAAAGATAGTTCATTTGAAAATATGGACTTTTAGAAAGGATAAGCAAGGGAAATGGCCACAAATACAGATAAGTGAGCTACAGAAACAGGGCAAGGAAGGGCATAGAGCCAAAGCTAGATGAAAAATTAGTTGGAAGACAACAAAACTGTTTTTAATGGGATACACTTACAAATATGGACAGAGAAAATAGGATATATCCTAACAAGTTAGGATACAGTTTCTAACAAGTAGCATTTAAAATAGCTTCTTCAGTCAGGAGAAAATGTGCCAAATAACTTGTTTTTTAAGTAGAAAGGAAATAAAAGCGACTGAGATAAATATTTCTATTCTCAGTCTGTAAATTTACTTCCATTGTTCCACAGAAAACTCCTGGACACACATTTTTTTCTGAACTACAAATCTGCCAGTGCAGAATTTCCTTCATTCTCTATCAACTCTGTGTTTCAAATGGTGAGGCACTCGGATGTTCCTCACAGGGTCAATGGCTGTGGGAGAGCATGCAACACCAGCTCATTTCCCTCAACACCATACTCCACACATCAGCTCCAACTCAGAACACACATGGCAAGTATTTAACAACACAATATTTATCCTGCTTCAAGCATTTGTCATCTGTTAACTGATATGTTTGCTCTTCTCCATAATGTCTTGGTAACAGTGACGTTCCAAGAGATGTTTGCAAAAACACCTGAAGGTGATTTGCAGTCTGGTTTGAGCCCTTGGTAACAGAAGGTACCCCAGCACTGAAGGCCACCTTCAATGCATTGTGGCCCAGTGGACTGTCAATACAGTGTGCAGTTCAGTCAGTAAATGAGACACCATAAGGAGTGCCACATCGCTAGCATTTCTTCATGAATCTGTCAGTCACTGACCCATCCACAGAAGAGGATGATAGCTGAACTTTCAGTGACCTAATAATCATTCTAGTGCTTATAAAAAAATACTGTAATATTCGTTTTCTTGAGCTCTCTTGAGGCTTCTACTCACTATTACACGAACAGGAAGAGAGTGCACTCCAGTGAACTATCATATTTCAGTGCACATGGCAGATCTTACTTAGCTTGGCTCTAAAAGTGTTATTCATTACGGTAATGTCACCCATTCAAGGCAACTGGATGGAAAGGATGGGCCACTATGCAGAAAGCTGAATGTTCCTCTAGATATCACTAGGGAAAGTAGCGCTGAATAAATCATTAAGATGCACAGTACTGTTGGAACATCAGATGGCTACAAGCAGCTTAAAAGGTTTCTGCTGGTACCTCTTCTCCAGAGGATAGTCTTTTTCCAGATGAAGATCTCCAAGGGTAGGAAATGAGAAAAGGAAACAGCATACAGAAGCAGAGAATGGATAAATTTGTCTTACTAAAATTCTCTCTTGTGAGTAATACCAGATCCTTCAGAAAAAATATATCTTCAACTTGTCACTCCTTGAACTCTCACATCCTACATGCAGTGTTCTAGAGCTATCAGAAAGCTCTTAGATATGACTGCTGGAGAATGTGTGGAGCATAGAGCATGCGTGGACAGCAAACAAGGAAAGGGTTTCCACATTTGCTTCATTCTGCTAATTCAAGCATCTGAATTACAGGCTCAGGGGCTATCCTGAGCACTCAGGCACCCTACAGAAGCCTCACATGCTCCTAGTGAAAGCTCCAAGTGAAATAAAGTTACCAACCAACAGCACTCTCCTACACCTCCAGCAAAGCGTGGAATGGAAGAGCTGGAAAATCTGGCCTGATTTTGAATTTTATCCTCTGGAGAACTTCTGTCTCCCTTGCTTTGCAAGGCCTGTAGATCTGAAATGAAAAGCAGCAGCCAACACAGATCTTTCACCCTCTCTTCAGCTATTTCCAGTGCGGACTAGACATTCACTGGTGTAGGGTTTACATGCAGGGCTGAGTGATGCTGCTGGAGGAAAATGAGCTCCACTCTCTCAGCATATCTAGTGAGGAAACGTTGGCCAGAGCAGCTAGCATATCCTCCCCATTTGCTTCAGTTTTTCTAGTGACAGCAAGAAACCCGTAAGAACTATTTTCACCACCTCAGTTCTCACTGAATTTGCCTCCTCCCACCAGATCTGCACAATTAGCAGCAAAAGTCAATCATGCACTTACCACTACTGGCCAAAATACAGCAACTTTGCGTTACTGGAAACTGTGTAGAAAGGGAAATGTAGAAATAATCTGAACACCTCATCCAGTGGTGACAAGTTTCACCCTGTCCTTTTCCAGACTCTTAATTTTATACCATCTCTACCCTGGTTTAGTTTTTGTTTTCATTCTCTGCTAATGATGTGCTTCACTGCCTTGATGAAGGATGATTACAGGAAGATGATGTAACAATTCTGTGGCTCCAGTCTATCTCAGACAAGCACATACCAAAGCATTTCTCATGGTGTAACTCTTCCATGTTGACTATGTTTGTAATTGGATTTTCACTGTTTTCTACATCCTGATTTGTGCATGTTTGGCATGTTTTTTCCTAAGGTAAGATGATGAGAGAAGCTCACATCAGTTTTATTGGTGTTGATCCATTCTTTGTTTTGTCTAACTTTGCTTCATTTCTTCTCCATAGTACAGCAATGATCTTAAATTTGTCTAGCAGATGCACATCTACAGGATCCCACTATGTGACCATCTACTTCATCCTAAAACAGTTAATCACATCAAGATGTAATTTTGAATATGAGCCTCTCCACCATCAACCAACCACACAAGAAAAACTGTAGTAGCAGAAATTAAGGTCAAAAACTATAACCAGACCCTTTCCTTCTGCACGGGTTATGTTGCTATGTTCTGCATCCCATTGAGTATTTAAAGACTATTGAAACAGGAGATTGCCAGCAGCCCCCTGATTTCACTACTTGTACAGGATAACTTCCATTTGTCATACAAAGTCCTGATGGCCTAGATTTCTGTCATTAAAATTAATCCTTGGGAAACTTTGTCATTATAGCTATCAGGCTTTTGCCTGAAGGAAAAGGTTCAACAGTGCCTCAACAGTGCACTCATATCCTCTTCATGCCAAGGCATCAGTAGTTTTACAATCACCATCATGACATCATCCATCGAGGTTGGTAACTAAGGCCCAGTCTTATTATACATTCAGTTTTGTATCCTTTGTCAGGACAGTAAGTCTCTAATCAAAATGAAGATCCTGCCATCAGTACTATGGTTTACATGAAGTACCAGGTCATGCTGCTCTGAGCAACTGCTAAGGCAGTGAACACAAAATAATCTTTTGAAAAGACCTAGAGGTTAAAAAAAAAAAAAAAAAATCACTGGATCAGCAGATCATAATCATATGTGGCACCACTTACCATGCTAAAATCTAAACTATGCAACATGTGACTAAAAAGCATGTGGCTTTCCCAACACTAGCACACTGGTGGGGTACTTGGCAGTATCCAACCAACAAGTCAGGCAGCTATACTGCCATTCCTATTCTGCAGAAGACAATACCAAACACATCAAAAGAGATCAGTCTATGATTTACATCCTAAGACAGAAGGTTTTTATTAATAAAATCGTTTACTCAGAGTTAAATTCCATTAACTGTACTTAAGGCAGAATTACTACACATCTTGCCCCCAGGCAAAACCTGACCATTCCACATGTGGTACAAATCAGTATCTCTTTACCTTTATTGGTGTGCAGAAGAAAGTCAAAGGATTTCTTTTCAGATTCTGGCAAGTCAGGAATCTTTCATGTTGGAGGAATCACACTGCTATCAATCTATTTCTTTTTTAAACTTATGAATTTTCATACCAAATAACCAATAGATACTTGTTTATATCAATCATATTTCTCCACCTTGAAGTAAGACACTTAGATGGCATCACTTTAAGAGAAGAGAACTGTGAGATACAAGATATTGTAAAGAAGATTTTAAGGTCCTTTCCATTCTGCATGAGGTTCCCCCTTTCTTCCCCCTGCATATTTTTTTAATCTTGAAAGCATTTCCTACTAATGCATGAAAACCCCATTAGACTGCATATGGTTTCTATTATCAAGTCTATAATGCTTTCAGGAATTTCTTTGATTTCTCTGGTTGATACCTCATTCTTTTCATTCCTGATTGACACAGAAGCAGCAACCCAAGTCATTCCTAAGTATCTTTCTTTAGTTATAAATTAGTCTCCATACTGCTATAGCATACCTCAAAATGGCCTGCCTTTACTACCTACTATGAATGAAGGTAAGGCCTTGAATATTGGTTGATTATTATACTCTTCAATATGTATTTGAAGATCATCCAGTTTTCTTGCTTGAAGAATTAGATTTTGCCCATTAAATTTACACTGTACTCATGGACACTACACTTACACACCTAAATCAAGACCTGGGGTTTGTCCACAAATGCGTATAAAAAACTGAAGAATACTCTTCATACAGATGGTACCAAAAAAAAAAGAAAAGGGGGGGAGGGGAAAGCAAAAACAAAAGCAAAAAAGCAAAAAAAAGCCTCCGAAATTCTTGTTTTCAAAACCAGTGCAAGATCAGCTTTCCGTGGCAGATTTCCAAATAATTACTAGCTCAATGGTAGCTGAGTGTCTGAAAATGTAACTACACAAAACTCTCCCTAGATTTCATAGGAAGGCCTGTTTCTACCCTGAAACCATCTTTTTTTTTTTTTTTTTGCACCCTGCTCAGTGCGTGCCATTTGGCCATGGGTGGGTGCTGGCACAAGGGAAGAATTTACCATTGTTCAGACGGAAGCTGTCGTGTACGCAGAAGGTTCTGCTGCAGGACTTCATGGTTCACTGCATGGGGCAAAGCTACCAGTGGAACACAGCACAAACAGAAGGAGCTTCACTTGGAAAATACAATTTATTCCACAGACTTGATTTTGAAGGATCAAAACACAAATACTCTGGGACTGGAGACAGCTCTAGACATGGTTCAGAAATTATGGAGGTTGCATACTCTGTACTCTTAGGGTAAGCGTATGCACCAAAGGTATTCTACTTCCTGAAATAAATCAACCTTGTATCACCATGTTGCTTCAGAGGGTGTTGTATTTCAAATGTAAAGATGTAGGGAGAAGGGTGGAGAGGAGAGAAAAAAATTTCACCTGATCATTGCTTCAGGCAATGATTTGAAGAATGATTTTACCATTTTTACCCTTTTAATGTTGATTTTACCTGGACATTATATACTCAGAAGTTCAAATGAACAGGAAAAAAAACCCTGCTGAATGACTGTATTTTGGCAGCTACATACAATTTCTTTGTATTACACAATCATCTGTTTCATACATGAAGTATACAAGAATAGACAGAGCCACCATGAATTTCCCAATGTTTTGTGTTTATTCTGTCCACAGATCAGAGTTGATGTTCCCTGGCTAAACTGAAACACACAGACAAAAAGAAATATCCACTGCATACAATCCACTAGCAAGGGAGATCACAAAACAAAGCCTTTTCCTCACATGATGTCCTGTGAGACAATGAGTAGACAGCAAGTGCAAAAACCTTTGGCCACATCCTTGCCTCTTCCTTCTTCCCTCATCTCTGAAGATTGTCCAGAATTCTCAGAAACCCCCCGAATACTGAAGGATTTTGTGGGACAAGGTATCTCCCCTGGAGAGAACAGTAGCAGCAGATGCTGCATCTTCCTTCAATATGGCACTCCCACCCCAGGCTCTCCCTGGCTTAATGGGGAACATCTACACAGGGGAAAAAACCCTCAGTGTTTGAAGCCTGGCCACCAGTTTAGGTGATGCCTGGCAAGCATCTGGCAAGCAGAGAGGGGATATTTAGACATATTTTATAGCTCTGATGGCTTCTTCAGAAGAGATCTTAATTGAAAACACTGGAAATATCAAGTAATTGCTATGCAAGGGGCCTTGGGGTGTATGTTTTCTAGTGAATGTTCACCACCCTCGAGGGGAATCAATAAAATCCACTGCCACCGCCTGTTTAGCAGCCCACTGGCAATATTCTTTTGTCAGCTTTAACTCCAGCCTGACTAACACCAGTGGTCTTCTGTTCAGAAACGGTCATTAGCTTACAGAATTATCTACTTCAAACAGCTTTAAGCATGGTCCCTCTGAAGAGAGATACGTATCCGAATTTTGGACAAGAGTTGGGAAAGAAGAGCGGTGAAGAAGGAACAGGCACAGCATAGAGACGCAACAATTCGAACAAAAGAGATCTCAAGATGTCGCACCAGCACGCACGCACAATCTTCCTCCTGATAGATTGCTTCCCCTCGGCAGAGGGAGATGCTCCAGGAGCCCGCCCTCCCGGGGCGCAGCGCTCGCGCGATCCCGGACGGAGCCGGGCAGGGAGCGCGTCCCTGCAGCTGCTCCGCGGGGCTTCCACTGCGGCACTACGCGGCATCCGCCTCGCCCTCTGTGCTCTGAGCGACAACGAACCACCCCACACTGCTGCGGAGGGACCCTCTGCTCCCCGGCTCCTGCCCCCCAAGGCCGCTGAGAGGAGCTGGGGACACCCGCGGGCGCTCGCCCGCTGCGGGCGGGGCGGGGGCAGGCAGC
>VRYO01001463.1:74734320-74842870 GCA_009812075.1 Sialia sialis | reverse complement strand
CGCCCGGCGTGGCAGGAGGGTGGGGGTGTCCCGAGGGTGTGCGTGTGTCCGCCTCCCGTTCCCCCGCCTGAGCCGCCACGCCCAGCTGAGGCGCGGGGAACGCGCCCTGCGGGAGCCGCGTTTGAAAGACACGCGTGTGCGTGGGGGAGAGGCGACACGGCGGGTCGGGAGGGGAAAGGAAATAAAGAAGGTCGAGGGGAATTATAGCTTTCTTTGGTGGGGAGGAAAACGGAAAGCCAGACGGGTGATGGGGACCCGTGGGAAGCGGAGGGCGACAGTCGGTGAATATTCATAAAACAGGGGCATCGGGGTGTAGGGCGGCAGCAGCGGTCCCTGTCGTGTTTGACGGTCCGTAGCCCCTGCTCGGACAGCCGAGCCACCGAGCCCCGGCGTGCTCTGCTCCGCCGGGGGCAGCGCTTCAAGCCCGCCGGCGGGGCCACACACACGCGTGACCGCGGAGGCAGTGCCTCTTCCGCGCTGCCTCGCCGGGGCAACCGCGCTGTCGCCAGCCACAATGGGCAAGCGCCGCTCCCCCGCTCCTCGCCCGCCCCGACGCTCCTCGCATCCCGCGGAGCCCCTGACCAGCCGCCCGGCCCCCCGCGATCCCCCTGCAGCACCGCCGCCCCCCGCCCAGCCATCTTCCTGGCGCCGTGCATGCTCTTCTCCCAGCGCTTCCTTTCATGGAGAGCTTGGGGCATCTTCCTTCTTTTTATTATTATTTTTCCCTTTTTTTTCTTTTTTTTTTTCCTTTTTATTTTAAATTATTATTAATAATTAAGCAGACTCTCTTTGGAAACAGGCTAAAAGCACCGAAAAGAAATTCGGCATAAACCACTATTATTCCCACCACACCCACCGCTACCCCCACCCTGCCCCAAGAGAACCTTCCCGGGCATTTAAATCTCATGGAATCGCCTTCGGTCCGTTGTGTGCCTCGATCCCGTTCCCAGGTGGTTCCCTCTCGAGGAATCGAGTCCTCGCAGCGATATTCCTAAAATGTGCCCGGGCAGGCGCCTCCCGTGCTGCTCCACTCTCTCTGCTCTTACTGATTCACACGCACATCTCTCTCTCCCCACAATCGAGACACAACGGAAGGGGGGAAAATTATAAAAATGGCAAAGCTTTCGCGGGCTGCTGTGTAAATTGCATAAGTGAGACACACCACGTCTTACCTTTATGTGTTTTTCCTCTGTCCCTGTCGGTGTGTTTGTGTGCTGGGGTGTCACAAAGAGAGTCCCAGGTAGCCCAGAGCCCCCTCGCCTCGCTCGGAGCGCTCTGGCTCTCGCCCGCTCGCTCGCCGGGACTGGAGTGCCTAGTGCCTGCTGGAGCACTGCCGCCGCTACCGCGGCTGCTGCCTCTGCATTTCTCACTCTCTCCCCCTCCCTCTTTCCCTCCCTCCCCCCTTCCCTGTGACAGTCTGTGGGCAGTTCAAAAGCCACACGCTTTATTTATTTATTTTCCGGGCGGGCGGGGGATGCGCTGCTCGGCGCTGGCGCTTAGGGGGCGCACGGACCCCAGGTTTAAATATCAGCCGTGCACGCTGCGGGGGGGGGGTTGGATCGCGGGTCCGCGAACGCACCTTGCAGCATTACCCCCCCCACATCCCTCAAAAAAAGGGAAGGGAGCGGCCAACCTCCCTGCCCCGAGGAGAGCGGGCGCGGCAGGCCGAGGTGCGGGGCGCTCCGCGACCCTCCGCGCCCGAGCCGCGCCTGTGCACCTCGGGGCGGAGCTGGGATGCTGCGCGGCGGAGGGAGCGGGCGAGCCGGACCGCCTGCCTACACCTGCAGCCCTCGCGGGGAGCGGGGAAGCCGCTTGCACGCCGGAGAGGGGCGGCACGGGCGGAAGAGGCTAAAAATTCCCGGGCCTGGATGCTGTTGGCACGCTTAAGGAGAGGGTCTGCCGGTTAAACACAAAAGGCAGCAAAATAGAGGAAAGCAACATTTCTCAGGAGAAGGGATCTCTCCCGGGCGCTCCTGCAGCTGAAGAGCTGGCCTGAACGTCGCTGGGGCTTCAGGACTGGTATCCCTCCAGCTGTCCCCCTGTTCCAAAGCATCCCTGAGGCCGCCACAGCACAACCGAGGGTGCTGCCCGCACTTTCCCACCGCCCTCCTTTTACAGCCCGGCCGTGGAGGCGGCCGGGTCCGCCCTGCTCGTCACTCGGCGCCCGCTCCATGCTGCGGGAGCCCGGCGGCGGCGGGCGATGCGCGGGGCTGGGGCGCCCTCTGCTCCCCGAGCGGCAGCCGGGCTGGGCCGGGCTGGGCTGGGCCGGACACTGGCTCCGCTGGGTGACCGGCTCCAGGACCCGCAGCCCGGGAAGGCCGGTGGAGCGGAGCCGCTGGGAAGGGACCGCGGTGCCGGCACGTTTTGGGGGAACCTCTGGCTCAAGGGGCGCGATCCGGCTACACCGGGGCTTCAAAGCCAGCAGCACCATCTTTCAGCAAGAACAATGGAAGCTGTTTCCCATTTATCTGGGGACAAGGACCGAGTGAGAGATGCGTAGTAGGCTCGAGATAAGGTCAAGTCCAGTTTGCATTTTCGATGGATATGGAACGAAAGGGGGGAGTAGGACATGTGGAGAGGGAGGGCGCGGCCAGGTTGTTATTCTGAGGGCCGTGGTGTGCGGTGTGATGTGCGGTGAGAGGAGTCACGCTTCCCGGACATTCCCGTGAAGGAAAATTATCGGGCAATAAAATGCATTTGAGTTTGTGTTTCACACACCGCACCCTGTAACCTGTAGCTGTGCCGAGCATCCACCGAAACGAGCCGGTCAGAAACGTCAAAGGAGAGGCTCAGGGACGAGCTGGCAGCGCGGCGGGAGCCCCCGTTATCCCCCCGCAGCCACACAAAAGCCCCGGGTGTGAAGGGGAGGAAAGGAGGAGCGCGGACACGGCGGGTTCACCGGGCAAGGACAATTCTTTATATTTTCTTGAAAACCTTCGCGAACCAGCTTTCTCCTCCTATTTTTATTTTATGGGGTTTTATTTCACTAGTTCGCATCGCCGCGTTTTCCTGGTGGTTTAAGCCTCGTGCAGCCGCCGGGGCGCAGAGCTCTCTGTGCCACACCTGCCCCGATGCAGCATCCTCCCTTCCCGAGGCGCGGTGCGGGCTGACAGCGCTCTGCCGCAGCTGGGGGAGGGCAGGCGGGACCCTTTCCCCCCGCGTCCCCAGCAGCGATATCCCTGCGCTCACGGGAACCGGGCTCGGGCGGGGCGGCTGCACCGCACGGGCGAGGCGTGCAGCAGCCAGCGTTACATTGGGTAATCGAGGAAAAAGAAGAAAGGCAGGGGGACACGCCCTGACACGTCCTCGGCCGTCGGACAAGGAGGTAGCTGCTCCCGACGGAGGCGAGGCGTGTCCCGCCCCCGCGCTGCCTCCGCGTAGCCCCGGGGAGCGGGGTCCGCCCGCCCGCTTTCCCGGGAGCATCCCTGGAGAGGCAGCACTGGCGCCTGCCCGGCGGTGGCGTGCTGCAAGGTCAAGGGAGAAAAATCTCTCTCGCCGGTTTTATTTCTGAGCCGAGAGTATTTGTGAGGCAGGACTGGCGAGAAGTGAGAGGCAAGATGGTCCAAAATTTAGCCCCGGAGTAAAGCAGAGATGGTCACAACACAGCAGCATGTCCGCAGAACAGCTCAGTGAGGGGCTGGGGCTGGGCTGAAATCAGTCCTGGACTAGCTGGACCCTCTGGCTAGGGCTCAGAGGGAGCTCCAGGTTAGGCTGGACCGGGACAATCAAGGCTAACAGTGCCCAGGAGGCCACGACATTCAGACTGTCGAGATTGTCTTGTAAAATTGCCCAACCAACACACAATGAGTGTGAAGCAATATTAGAGGGAAAGAAAGAGGCTGTTATTTAACCTCGTGTTAAATGTTAGGCATGAAATCGAGCACTATCAGACTTGTAGCTGAATTACAAGTTACACAGGGGGAACCCTGTGCAGAGGGAGGGCGCGGCCAGGTTGTTTTTCTGAGGGCCGTGGTGTGCGGTGTGATGTACAGTGAGAGGAGTCACGCTTCCCGGACATTCCCGTGAAGGAAAACTATCGGAAATAAAAATGCGTTCTGAGTCATTTGCTTGGAAAAGCCTGTACAACTAAAAATGGCACAGAAATAGTCATTGCTACTATCAGTTTGTGAGGGGTTTTGATCCTTTTATGTTTTCAGCAGCTAGAGGGCTGAGATGGTAACCATAGTTTGCCAGTTAGTATTCTTTTAAATACACCTACATGCTAAATTATGTATCTCAGAAGAGCCAAATTCAAAATTCATCAAATGCTCATTTCAGTTACTCAGCTGCATCAAGCTAAGATATGTATCTGAATATCTTGTTCAATAAAAGTTATACTTTTAGGCAAATGGGTATTCTAAACAGCCTTTGAATATCTTTGTCTTAACTAAGGGTAAGATATCCTCTCCTTTTTCTTCTGAAATGAAAAAAATGTTATCTGGAAGAAGAGAAAGTGCAGAACAGAGACAGCTGCAAAAAGATTAATAACCCAGGTCTGTTGTGGAAACAGGCAAATCTAGGCCCTTTTGTGTAATTAACAATTGCTTTTCTGAAATCCACACTTTTACTCTGCTTTGACAAATACCCAAGCTGCCTCCATCTTCTTAGCCAGCTCTTCCTGTCACCTATTGTCACTTACTGCATCTCAGTGTTCTTCCCTCCAGCTTCAACATTTCAGGCCCAGCCTTGTTCACCCCTGTCTCTCAGGTGTCACCTGTTGTGATCTTTCCATCTTTACTGGAAGGAAACAAATCCAATCATAAATTCTCTTTCCTCATCCCTAATTTTTATGGTTTGTTCTTCCGATTAATAATCAAGTCTTTGTTCTGTGATTATATTAGATCTGACAAGAGCCACAAGCCACATCTCTTTGCCCAGTATTTCTACAGCAAAAGTCCAAAATACTCACAAGCCCACCTTCCATCTCCTTCCACCCCTCTGCCTCTATCTCTGTCACCCATAACTCCATTTTTGTGTCTGATTTGCTCTTTGGACTTTTTCCTCAGAAGAAGCTAGGATCAGTAAGAAGTACCTGGGCTGGGGTAGCAGGGGAGCTTTGCATTTTACTCCATAGGAAGAGAGATGACGAACAAACAAGAAAACAAAACAAAACAAAAGAAGTTAAAACCCTCACCTGCCCCTCTTTCAGCCTTGCAAATGAAACAATGCCTTCCTCGCACCTACAATCACAACAAAAGAAGCAAATCCAGGCTTCTCGCAGCTCAGAGGGCTTCCCAAACCTGCCAGCTCCTGCTGCAGCTGCAGGAACAGCCGCCCCCTCCCCGCCCTCCCCCTCCAGCATCCAGCTGCTGCCCTGCATTCTCCTATTCCCGAGTTTACACCACGAGAGGGAGCATTTTGTTCAGTTTATTGGCAGAACCTGGATTTCCCGGTATCCAGGCGAAGAGAACAACCGCAGTTTCCTGTATGTAGAGATTTTCCCAAGCCCGTTTACCCCATAAGCATTTTCGTAATAATGTGTTTTTTTCTTTCACCATGCTATGCAAATTTTAAGTATTTCTTAAGATTGCTATTCATGTCAAGTTAATTTTGTAATGAATATCTAAACTGTAGTTACAGTTTAATTCCCTGTTGATTCTCTTGGTTATAGAGTCATTTATTCTGGGGCAAATGCAAGATGCTAGTGTAAGACATGTTGAAAATTTTCTATTTGCAGTGGGTATCATTCTCCTCTCCTATATAACTACAACTACAAGCTATATAAATTTCAAAAATTGTCTGCAATGACCTAGGCAAACACAAAGTATTATTTCATAATTTGCAGGCAAAGCACATAAAAGATAGAGCTTTGATCAAATCCCAAAATAACAAATTTGATAAGTCACTACTGGAACATCTCAATCCAAATTTAAGTTCTGACATAAAGACAGATGCAAGCCTCTGATAACAACTTTAACCTGGACATCCAAAGTCCTGTAGTGGTAGGTGGGTCTGACTCTAGTTTTACTAGACTGGTTCTGTTTGTACCATAAGAAGTGGTGCTTTGTGCCTATAGCCAGGTAGGGATATGTGGGTTGTGAACCCTGCTTTACCCCAACGTTTCTGGCTTCAGCTCAATCTATAACACAAAGCATATGTGCCTCCCAGGAGGTCCTGCACTAGCCATTGATTTTAAAAGGCTTCTCTGCTCCACTAAAGTCTGCATGCAAGCTTTTCCAAAGATGGATATATTTGCTGTTCTGACAGTACAATCATCTGGGTTATTTCTGTCTCTTACCCCAGTTACCCTAAAAAGATAGAGTTACTTATGTGCAAAGGAAGCAAATGTGTTCAACTACCATAAGCTTCCCTTATGATTTATTAATTCCAGGCTTCTCCACAACCATCTATAGGTTAGATCTCGGACTCTTTGCTCCATTTTCACTGGCAAGTTTCACCGAAGAAATAGCTGAATAAGGTATTCACTGTTTGGCTTCTATGGCCACAAAAATGTCTTTCATTAACAGCTGGAGTGACCATATCAATATGTTGATAGTGATCAGAATTGGCTTCTCTTGTAGTATTTTATTCTGTTCTCATTCAGCTACTAGAATATCATTAATGCAGGAGCAAATGCACACCTGACTGGATGATCAAACACATGTGACAGCTACCTACAATGCACCTCCTAAAAGGCAGGAGAAGTGAGTGCACAGAAGAGAGTGTCAAATACCTTCAGAGAAGAAAAACATAATTCTTTGTTCCAGTACTTGGTGTTCTGATCTCTGCAATGAAGGATGCTTACATACTTTACTTACTGAACTAAAACATTATTCTGTCTGAAACACAAGTTTTTGGATTCCTACCTTGAGAGAGACCTGGTTGTGAACTCCAGCACCATGGCCCCAAAGGCACTGTGAGCCATGACTGCCCCTGCCAAGCTTCCCCTGGGACTTCCCCCACTCCTCAGTACCCAAGCCATCAGTCCCAGTCCCAGCAACTATCCCATCCCTATCTCTGACTCAATCTTCTACTTTTTCTGACTGAAACTTCTGGATAGACAAATGGGTCTGGTTTATCTCATTATCTTGCCCCTCTCTCAGCTCCTGGCTCCTCCTCCCTTGCTTGCTGCTCTGCAATATGTAATTTGTCGCAGGGGCCTGTTGGCACCTCAATTAGCTGTGTAAAGACAGCACAACATGCACTTCCTTGAGGAAGTCCAGCTTAAGCCATTTGGTTTACCTGGCGTACTGCTCCTTTGTGAAGGTCTCCTTGGTGAAGGCACTCGTGATGCTGATACCACAGCTTTTGGATTCACATGGGGCCACTTAAGGATCACCTGCATCTGTACTTTTGTACTTATAATTAAAACTCTCTTAACAATTCCAGTATTAACCCAGAGTCAAAGCAGAGAAAGGAAAAGATGGACAAATTTTTATGATGGGGAAAATATTCCTAAGAGCCAGCTATTGTTGCTACTGTTGATATCTGTTGATACCATTCCCATCCTGGAAGGTGACTGTAGGAAGCCCTGGGGATTCATTGTAGGAGATAATGATAATGCTAATGATAGGATTGTTTGGTTTTCTTTCTACTGTCTTCATACTGCTTATAAACTTATTTTGTGTACCTTGCCTGTTCTTTCCCACCCTCTCACCATGAAGGGTATCTCTAGATCAGGAATTGACTCAAATGAGGCATTCTATGGTGACTCAAGTGGGCATAGAAAAGAGTTTAAACCTTCATAAATTACAGCAGGTCTTGTCCTACACCTATACAGCCACCTTTCTCAGTCCCCTTTATTCCTTCAACTTGGAGGCATTAGATTTAAAGCTGTTTCTTTATTGTGCTATTGTGCCAAAAGCAAGCTGCAAATGGCTTGTGAAGAGTCAAACAACTACAGTTGAGGAGGCTGAAGCTAAAAATATTTGTAAATGCTAAGATGGAAGTGACTCCCCCAGAAAAAGAGTCAGATTGTACTTATGCCTCTAACCCATTATTCCTCAACTGACATGTCCATGGAATTGTTGAGAACATTCCTGTGTGAAAAAGCACTCCTCTGCTTCCAATCAAGAGCCAATGTGGAGATTTATCTGAAATTAAAATGTTAGCAGTAGATGGTCACACAAAGAACCCAGTGCTTCAGACTACCAAGAGCAAGTGTGAGCAGCTACGTGGTAAGTTATGCACCTCACACCTAGAGGACCTGTCTTTTCATACCAGAAATGGTATATTCTCAGACCATGGGTCATTCATTCAGCCACAGGATTCTCCATGTTGGAGCAAGACAGGCTGTCTGCTTCCTAAATGCTTCTTTGAAATGCTACACTACACTGATATTTTTATTTTCACATTTTTACATGCCAAGTTTAGTTATAAGAGAGGATGGGTGAAAGCTCTTGAGCTTTAAATAAGCCTTGTAATGTGCACTACCAGCTGTTTGTAGCTGAATGACAGAGGGCCTGTAGCCAGGCTGTACCTTTTGCCTTTATTGGGTGAATCTTGTGGATGCTACAAATGAAAGAGCATATGGGGATTCCTGACATATGGTAGGATCAAGGTTGTCACAGTAAATAAATCTGACACTTCCTTACACACACAAAATGGTTCCAACTTTACAGATAAACTTCTGAAAGAAAAAGATGAAGGCCAGTGGGATCTGTGGAGATGCAGAAGCTGATAACTGACTGTACCCCAGTGCAGAAGTATCAGGCATTGCCTGCTTTATCAGCCACAGTTCTCTGACCAGTGTAACTAGACAAGATCATGCAGTAGAAGCAGATGCTGCTTTTGCTTGCCCAGCAGCTCCTATTTGTTTAGGGATTGGTAGCAGCCTTGATGACAGGCATGGTTGCTGCTGCCACCACACTGTCATTCTGCCCTTCACTGAAGATCAGTTAATTTCAGTAACAACCACTCAGACCATGCAAACAGCAACTCCAGCTTCTATTTAGTGAGTTAAAAAGCTGATAATTTTCTGATGGGACAAGGAGGGCATAATTTTTCTCATCAAAATCACTAGAGGAAGTCTCACTGCTGGTAGGTCTGACACAAAACTCAGAGGACAAATCACCTGTTGGAATGCAAGGTTTTAACTTTCTGCAAGACTTTTCCAAGTGTTTTTCCACCATCATTTCCAAGATGGTAAAAGTCCCAAGCACCTTCCAGAAGAGCTGTGACCAGCAGTCCATGGAAGTCTAGACTTCCTCAACATTTGATTTTTATGAAGAGGAATATGGTTTCACTTCTGGTCAGTCAGGTTCACAAATTCCAGCTTGTATTGACCACATCTGCTCTTTGGTCTTCAGCAAACTTGTGTGTTTTAATTCACCAGTCAGGATAAAAAGGCTAATCCCACATCTGGAGTTAAGTGCCAGTTTGGTAAATGTGTCTTGGATTCCATAAGCTCCATAATCTTGGGGCTGAGCTGTTAACAAGCAAAGGTTAATACTCAAATCATTAAAGAGTTTTTGCTGCAAATATGGTAGCCACTGCATTAGCAAGACGGCTTTCAGGCAACTATTTGTTTGAATAGAGAAAGTGAACTGGGAAAGGAGAGCACAACACAGTGAACAAAGAATTAATAGTGTTTAACAGATGTTTTAGGTCTTCTTGTACCCTCCCTCTTCACTGTCTCCTCTTCTTACCCTTACAAATCAGGACTTTGGCTCCTTAGCAGAAAAATGGTTTAAACTATTTTTCACTGATGCACAGGGAGTGTAAGGGATTTACAGGAATTAATAATGCAAGTAAAATCAAGTCAAAATTGACTGAAAATCAAGTCACAGTCATCTTGTTTTTCAGCCTTCCATCTGCACAGTCTGTCCTGTGGCGATGTGGGGCCACTTTTCCCAGTCATACACACCCGTGTGCTGTAGGGGCTAACCAAGGCAAGTAGAGCAGTAAGGCTGTGGTGTCTGGCTCTACGGTGTGAGGATCATGAACAGCACAAGAATGGCTGATACCCTTTCAGTGGTAATAAAAGAACCTAAGAGCCAACAAGGCCAGACTTAGTGAGGCTGTATCCCTCCTGTATTGGTAGCTAATGGCTGTCATGTTGGCTCAGACACCCCCTACTCCTTGTCCCAACATAGCTAGATGACTGAAATTATGCACCAGGGAGGAAATACTGCTGCCAGAACTGCACCTAGAGCAGATGATTTCCTCCTTGCAGAAGAGGAGTATTGGAGGGGTTATCAGTTCAGGAAGAAGCAAACCTACACACAATTTTTGGCATGGAAGCTGCCAATACTAAAAATAAAAATCCTTACTGTTGCACATAGAAAGAAAAGCTGACCACGGCATTTTGGGTCAGTCGTATTCTGAGAGAATATTGGTTTTCCAGAACAGATGTAACAGGGTTGCTTTTGAGGATTTAATGGTGAATTTGCAGTAATGTGTAATGAATGCATAGGTGTGTGCATGTTCTGAAGCTCCAGTCTTGTTCCGTCTACAATCTACATCTGTTTTTTTTGTTCTGCCACTTCTACTCAATGTCTGTTTATTTTGTGTGTTGAAGTTGGTCACATAACAAAGCAAATCTTCTTGCCCTCTTTCTTCGCATATTATTTTTTAAAAGCCTATTTTTAAGAAAAAGTATATCCTGGCCTAAATAATTAGGCATCTGAACACAGATAGTAGAGGACAAAATAGGATATTTCCCATGTTGCTTTCTCAGCTGCTTTCTTCTATGTATAGAAGCAAACACTTGATAGCCTTTTCTATGACACATTGGAAATTTTTAAATTCTGAAATTATTTGCAAAAATTACCAGGTACAGAGTAGGCCTTTCTCATGGAGGGACAAGCCTGTACTCAGCAATTAATTTTACAGTCATGAAGCAACTTAGTCACAAAAGCCGCAAGATGCCCCAACCAGACAAAGAAATAGGAAGCTTGAAGGAAGGCTGACTTCCCCTGTTCCCTCTAACCATTGACACTTGTAAAGCTGCTTTCAGCACAAAGTGCAAAGGCACTTGAAGCTGGTATAGCTCATTCCCAATACCATGAGATGAATGACAGATGCTGAAGGTTTGCCTCCTCTTCCACCCTGCTGCTGAAGACAGAACAAGATTTACCTCGTCAATAGCAGGAATGTTGAGTTCACTACAAGGTCATTGGCCTGTAAGGAATCATGGCATGAACATACTGCAAGCTCCTGCACTGTACAAAGGCTGAACCAGACTGTTTTTCACCATGGTATACTAAAGTTGATATTGTAAACAAAAATTACATGTCAGCAGGTTGACTACAGGTTGCTTTCCATTTGATTGCTTAATTATCAGTTTCTGGATTTACATGCAATCCAATTTTATTGATTACTGAGACTTTTCAAAATATAGTGCTTGAATATAGTATTTCCTCTTCTCTCTCCAAACAAACAACTCTAAAAAATATCTGTTTTGAGATAAAGAGAAGGAAAAAGGCCATAAGCTGAAATTACTTCCTTACCAAGAAGTTTTCCCTGACTATCTGAATTGTGTATCCTTCCCTGATACACAGCCCAGTAGCAAAATAAACTCCTTGAAATGCTAGATTATAAAAACAGAGACACATTACAGCATATTACAAGAGCTGTTTTGAGGAGTTATATAGTTCTGTTTTCCACTCAAATCAGAGCAATCATTAATAATATTCTTGTTCTGCCATGGCTTCGTCTAGAGAAGTCTTAAAAACCTCTAACATTTGAGACTCTACAGCATCTTTCATAGCTTCTTCCAGTGCTGCATTACCATCTTGGTAAATAATGTTTTCCTAATGTCTTTTTTGAACTTCCCAAGTCACAAAATGTGTCCCTTATTCTTGTCTGCTTTGTGCTTGGTACTGTAAAAAGAAATCTTTGTCATCTTCTTGACTTTGCTTTGTTGTAGGCTGTCCAATTGCCCTGTTGTCTCTTCCTTATAAAACAATAGTAATTTCACACATATAAGCCACACCTGGATATAAGCCACACTTCCGGGTTGTTGGAAAGTCCACAGAATTTGTCCATAAATAAGCTGCACATTTTAAAGCGAGGATCCATGTGCAGCAAAGTAACGAGTTAGTAACAGAATTGCGCAAGCACACAGTTTGGTGTCAGGTGCTCAATTTGCCAACAGTTTTCACAGACCGGTGAAGCCTTTAAACGCAGCCTCAGGCACCCTCCCCGTGCCACGGGCCCCGGCACTCCCGCCCCCAGTGCTGACTGCAGCAGCTCCCTGTCTGCTCAGCAGCGGCAGCGGCTCCCCACGCCTCTCAAAAGTGGCAGTGCCTTGCCACACCAAAGCGCTGAACCTCGCCGTGCGAAAGCGGCAGCGGCTCGCCACCCGCTCGCCAGTGGCTCCAGCTCACCGCCCACCTGGCAGCAGCTCCGCGGCAGCTCCCCACCCACCCGGCTCACACTTCCGGGTTGGCATTTCATCGGAATTTTTCCATATATAAGCCGCACCAGGTGAAAAGCCGCACTTCTGGGGTCGGCTGAAAACTTCAGTCAAAAACGTGCTGCTTATAAGTGTAAAATTACTGTAAATAAGCCCAGCTCCCTAAATTTTACTTCACAACTTATATGTTCTGTGTCTCTTGCCACCTTGGTAACCTTCTGCAAGACCATCTCCCTTGTTAAGTGTGTCCCAGAGCCAGACATATTAGTCCAACTGTGGTCTCCAAAGCAGCAGATTAAAGTGAGGAGTAACCTCCCTTGATCTGCTAGCCATGCACCCCCGAGAAAACCCTTAACCATTTGTTTATTCATGATGGGAGCACAGAGTTGTCACATGTAAATATGTGGCATCTGCTGTCACACCAAGTAACTCCTGTGGTCCCAAATCTTTATCAGTGAGGCTGCTGGTCTTCCAGGCAGTTCCCTGCTAGTGATACATTGGGTTATTTTGCCTTTATTCTGCCCCAGGTGTGCTGGTCATTATGAGTCCCATTTTCTCAGGTCACTGTGAACCTGGGAAGAGCTGTGAAGTTCTGCCATTTGAGGTGTCAGTAGCTGCCCCCTAATATAACATCATCTACAAATTTGCATCATCAAGACTGTGGGTGAAACACAGGATAATATGGGCCGTAGTGCTACCCTCTGAAGATCTGTACTGGTTATCAGTCAGACCTCAAGCCACTGAATTCTGTCCTTTGAGCTCAAATTTCTAGTCTAGTCAAGTCCAAACTTCCTGAGCTGCTATGAGAGATTTGAGTTACATTAGGAGGTGATGTCAAATTCTTTACTAAAGTCAGACATATTATATCTATCAATCTGCCCTTGCCTTCATAGTCAGTCATTTTGTCAGAGAAGATAATTGGCTAACAAAGGAGGATTAATCCTTTGGAACTGTTGACTAGCCTTCATTGCCTTCTTGGGTTTGGAAATGTCCAGAGGACACAGTCCTCAGCTACCTCACCTGGTTTTTATTATTTTCTATGGACAGAGGCACCACAACCACATCAGCCATCTCTGTCAGCATCCACTTATTCCCATGAACAGAATACTTCCTCTAATGTGTTGTGACTCCTACTCACCACCTCTTTCAAAATATGTGCCAGTACACACAGAGCTCTGAGAACAGGTTTTGTCTGTAAAGTAAAAAGGATTTATTACTTTAGTAATTTCCATGTTTGTTACTAGACACTCTCCTCATTCATCTACTAACCTACCTTTCCTCTGAGCTTAATTTTTCAGCTAACATTAACCTGCAACATCTCATATTGCACTTTCTGACTGTGGCAAGTTTTAGCTCCAGACCCACCTCCTGTCTTGATTATCCTGATTTTGTCTCTATAACATTTATCCTAATGCATTGGTCAGCAATATTGTTACACTATTATTTAATTGTCTTCCTTTGTTCCCACTTTTGTGCATTCCTTTTTTGTGTGTGTTTTAGTTCATTGAGAAATTCCTGACTTAGCCAAAACAGCCTTCTGCCAGAATTCCCAATCTTCCCGTCCAACAGGAAAGTTTGTTCCTGAGCTCTCAAGAAGTTTTCTTTAAAAATTAGCCAGCTTTCCTGGGCATTTTTCCCTTTCATGACTGCTTCCCAGGGCACTCTGCCTAGCAATTTTCTAAAAATAAGCTGTAGTCTGCTCTCCTGAAATACAAAATCCAAACCTTGCTTCTGTCCTTCCCAGCCCTCCTTCAGATCCTGAGCTCAATCATCCTGTGGCTACTGCAGCCCAAGCTGCCAACCATGACTGCATTTTCCACTAGCTCTTCACAGTTTGTGAGCAATAGGTCTGGTAGTACTCAACCTGTGGTCGAGCCTCTAGTGTTTGTATTGTGAAATTATCACAGCGCAGTTCAGGGGTTTCCTGGAATGTTGCCATGTTGTTGACATCTAGAGGGTTGAAAAGCACAAGGGTGAGAGCATACAAGCAAGAAACCTTTACTAATTTTAGAAAGCTTCATCTTCTATGTCTTCTTGGTCAGGTAGTTCTTACAGACTCAGTGTATCCTCCTCCTTTTGACAGGGACATGCTCAGTGAGCATGTCCTCCAGCTTTATGCTGAAACACTGAATAGTCTGACTCTTAAAAACTCTTTTCTTCCTTGTTTGTCCCCTCTTTTCTCCTGCTTATCCTTCCTACAAGGCATGCCTTTACTCCTGTCTGATCATGGCCTTTTAGTTACTGTTCAGCAGGGATTTATGCTGTACGAGGGAGGAATACAGTATCTGCATTCAAGTTGTTCAACCTTGAAGCCTGTTTCTAGCTAGCTACCTGTTCCCTTTCACAAGTCATGCAAAACCTGCTATGCTAAATGTTTCATATTTTGGAGTGAATAAAATTCTAGGACCTGTTCCTCTTAACTTTCTGCACTCAGGGGTAGATGTAGTTGTGATCTGAAAGGGAACTACACAGTTTTTCCCTGTGACATGTTTCACAAGCACAGACAAGGTGTGAAATTAGTCACCAGGCAAGCCTCAGCACTCAGATTCAGTTTTCTACACCTGCATTTGCACCCGTGAAAATGCAAGAATGGTTAAAATAATGATGACTTTGCCTACACTGTGATACTACAGTTATGCTGCACATAAGAACATTCAGGCTGAGGAAAAGAAGAAAGAGAACTTGCTCTCAACTTCAAAGTAGTCAGCACATTCCCTTAACTCAGGAAACTCTCATAAAAATGTAAACATATCCTATTTCCTATTGTATTCAGTAGTGCCTATATACATGCAGCAATACAATTCACAGCAATCTTTCATAGAGCTCCAGCCAAGCTAAATGCTTTTGAAATGCTAATGAACACAATGAAGCAATTCTTCATAACCCAAAACACTTGAGTGCCGTGCACTTAATAAAAGGAAGCATCCTTAGGAAAGGTTGTCTGTCCCCCTTCACATGGGAAACACTGTACAGGTTTGGTCTGTGGAACTTTTGAGTGAGAATTCAGAGCTACCTTCAAAAACTCATGTGGATTTCATTATATGCCTGATCATTTATAAAGCAGCTATTTTAAAATGTATTTCAGCCAGAAATGAGGAAAATTATACTTGCAGTCCATGTAACAAGCTGTAAGTAAGACTGTATGTGGCTTGTGTATGCCTCCTGAATTTCTCATGCCAGACAAATTTCCTTACCAATGGATTTAGGAATGCAGCTTCCTAATGGAAAAGGCACGTGCGAATAAGCAGATACCCTCCAAAATATTAAAAACACTAATGTCAATGAAACAGCATTTTAGAATACTTTGGATTTGTTGTCTCAATCTTAGGGCAAATGCCAGTTGTGGAGAATTCATGTTTTCTGCATTTGCTGTTTGCTGACAGGACAAAGAGCTTTCTGGACTCCAGGTTACGGACAGTGTTGACAGTGCTACTCTTGATGTTCTATATGAAGGAAGGGATGGAAAATGAAATATTTGCAAACAGAAATGCAAAATCTAAACTTCTTTCCCCAATTCCCTTCACAGCTTTGAGCTATTGGGCAGTTTTATCCAACAGTGACAAAAGAAATCTCACATGAAAAGTTGTGTTCATTTCTGGAGAGACTCCAGTTTTGCTGTGCGTTAGGGAAAGTTTTAATGTCAATTTGAACTTCAAGAAAGTATTGATATAAGCATCCTGAATGCCTTGGGTTTAGGAAAATGTTGGACACATCTTTAGACAGACAATTGAGTCAGGAGGCAAAAAGTTATAGAAGGCACATTAAAATATTTCTCATAAGGCACACATACATAGCAACTCAGCATCTCACATAAATGAGACCAGATGTTCTGTGCAGATGTTGGATGGTCTGATTTCACTGCACACATGCTTTGCAGTTGCTGTGTGCACATGCAGCCCAACATGTGTGTGTGTGCGTGTGGTAGACACTGGACACCAGCCACAGGGATCTGGAAAACAAACTTCCACTTGTTACAGTAACTTCAATTGCTCACAGAGTTCCTTGTTTCCTGCACAAAGCTGTTTCTCTTGATACTTTAAATCTAGCAAGGCCAGCAGGAGTATCACTTCCTTCAAATGCTGTGAAGCTCTGTAGTGCATAATTCTCATAGCTTCCCAATGGGCTCCTGCCTTTCAGAAGGGATCACAGAGCACCACAAACTTGTGTGCTACAAATATCACCCACTGCTGTCAAAGGAGTTCAAGGCAATGTAGTTTTAAGTCCAGGATGGTGGGTGGTCTTCCGAGACTCCTGGCTTTCGGCAGTGTGTAAACCCTCTCCAGTAGCATCATAAGTAAAATAAATGGTTTGTCATGTGTCTGGTCCCTGCTTTGAAAAATCAAGCATAGCTTCCAGACTGCCTCCCTGGGAATAAGCTGAACAGCGCTGTTTGCTGCACTAGTGTGTCCTTCTCCATTAAAAACTGGGGATCTACCCAGTTGATTTGATGTTGGTAATAGATACCCTTGGAGACCAGCATTCTATGCAGCAGGTATTGCTAGAAATGGCATTATCAGAAAGCTTTATGTTTCTGCTCAATTACCAATCCAGAAATCAAGCAGGACCCCCTTAGGTCTGGTTTTGATCAGAGGGAAAATACTCATTTCAACTATTTACAATTTGAATCAACTTTTGAAAGAGTAGAGTGTTTAATTTATCCTTCAGTTCTACAGAAATAGCAGATTTAATAAGAATCAGACTCTAAGAGCATTAAAAGGGCCATTTTTAAACAAGTAAAAATTTTTAGTCTTTCCTAAAATTATTGCTGGCACTGCCATTGGAAGTGCATTTTATGCTACAGAAACATGGTGTTATAGTCGGTCTCTCAACATCTTTATAATTTCAACCCAGCTAACAACCACCAGAACTAAACAAGGTCTGAGTAAGGTCATAGTAGTACTTTCATTAATAGTACATAGATCTATTTGAGAAGTGTAAAATATGTGAGATTTCTCAATTGTATTTAAAAGAACTGGAGCACAGTGTGTTATTTTTGTTGACATTTGTTGGAGTTCTAGTGAACAAATAGGCTAGAAAGATACAAACAGGAAATTCTGTTCACAAGATAAGCAGCTGCTAGCCCCCAAAGCTTCAAAAGTTCATAAGGGCCAACAAATTTTCTTTCTGTGCCTGATTTAATGAACAGTCAGCATTCCACACCAGCCAAAGGAAGTGCTCTGGGGACAGTTTTTACAGAGGCAATCAAATCTTGTGTTTGTGTGAAGAAGGACAGAGCTTGCCGTTTGTTTGTGAAATAACAGTTTCAAAGGTTATGCTTTCACCACAAAAATCTTGAACTGTTTTCATTTCAAAATGCTTGAGAACCAATCTATTTTGTAACTTACTGTTTAGTTTCTGGAAAGAGTCTTAGTGCAGAACATGCCATTGTTTTCACTTTGGAAACCCTCATGATTTTAAAGCAGTTTTCTTGAAAAGTGTTCTGGTCTGGCTTATGATCATTCACAAGGAGCTAACAGATAGCTGCTTCAGTCTTCTGGTCTTTTGTTGGTGGCCCATAGATGCTACAACTTTCAAGTAAACACAAAAAGGAAAGAATAAAAAAGCACATCAGTAGTAGACTACATGATTCATTAGTAAGGTCTTAAAATGGGTATATCTTCAGCAAATTTCTCAGGGCTGTGTGGTAAGACATCTTCAGCCAATACAGATGACATAACTCATTTATTACTTCTCTGCTTATTTGCATCAGTCAAAGTTTCAGACCTTGTGAGTCACTGTTAATTCTGGAAATTCTATGTTCTTTGGAAATATTTGCTCTTGGAAAAGTGGTGTTGGATTTTTATACATAAAACATGTTCAAGAACTATCCTAGAGAGCAAAGAAGTGATAAATTTAACTTCAGACAGTATAATTTCATATGAAATTGTGAAATAAAGATGAAATGCAACAAGTTAATGCAGATCCTGCATGATCTATTTGTAGATGGGTAGTGACATTTTAGAGCCCTGAATTCCTTCCAATGGAAAAAGCATGCTGTAAGGAGCTTGGCATTCATGAAATCTTAATCCAAAAGGTAATAAGCCATGCTCATTATAGGGAGATTGACATAATAACTTCAAAATTTTCACAAGCCCAATGACAGAAAACATGGTAGGTCTTCAGTCAAATTGCTCTTCAGTTCTTTTCAACATGTAAGAAGAGAAATTATAAAATTTGTGTTCTGCTAAAGTTTGGTACTCTGACAATGGGATCTATAAAAATATCTACATAATGCAGCATTAATTGCTTTCACAAATGCTATCATTGATAAAATGAGAGTTTTCTCAAGGCTTATGGAAGGAAGGAACAGAAGACCACACAGCTGCTCTGACCATGTTGCATTCAAGCTGCTTCTGGGCCGTGGCCATTCCAAATTGACAGGCACTTGAGTATTCAGATGGCTTGGACCAGAATGAATCCAATAGGTCCAACCATTTTCTCTGATTTTCCTATGAGTACTATAGCCTCAGAAGGTACAGGTGTAAATCATTTTGGAAATGACACTATGAATAGGGAACAAAAATTTTTTCAGGAACACCTTGGTTTCAACATGACAAATTATACTTTTTTCCCTCTGTATGTAACATGCTAATAATGCCCCAAGTGCACAGCATTAGAAGTGAGTTGTAGCTTGTTTCAGTACGTTGATTTCTATCTGCACATTGGAAAATATATTTTCCCTGGAAAAAGTGGAATAGTTTTGTTTTCTTCTTCTCTGTTGCTGGTTTGTTTATTTGTTTGTTTTTTGTTGTTGTTTTTTTAATATAAAATGTTTCAAAACAGAAATAGATGTTTCTGTTTAGTTCAAGTTTGAAAGCTTGAATTTTACTGGGAGAGAGGATGTTCTTTGAATTTTGTTGTGTATATGTGCATGTGCATTTAATTATTATATATTTATATAGAACAGCTTGTACAAAATTTCACTAATTAAAATTCACTGCATTGCTTTAGAAATATATTTACAGTAATTTCATTATTATAAGCTGCACCTGATTATAAGCCGCACCTCCTAGTAGCCAGGTAGACCATGGGATTTGTCCATATATAAGCCACACCTTTTTTTTTTCTTTTTTTTTTTTAAGAGAGGACCCATGTGTAACAAAGTAACAAATTAGTAACAGAATCGCGCCAGCACCGAGTTTGGTGTCAGGTGCTCAAGTTGCAACAGTTTTCATAGACCAGCGAAGCCTTTAAAGGCAGCCCCAGGTGCCCTCCTGGCCGGCTCTCACTTCTGGGTTGGCATTTCGCTGGGATTTGTCCATAAATAAGCCGCACCTGAATATAAGCCGCACTACTGGGGTAGGCTGGATTCTTCAATGAAAAAGGTGCGGCTTATAGTCGTGAAATTACTGTAAATTTCTAGTCTTCAGGAAGCTTGAATTTCACCTGGATCGCATTTTAAATTAGTCATCTATATTTTGAATAAGAACATTTCAAGACTGAACCACTGCACTAGATCATACCTCACTGAGCTTGGACAGAAATGACACCTTTTACTTCATGCCTTTTTTCCTGACCTGGGCTTTTGTGCTGCTTTCACTGCTTTCCCCAGAGTCTCTGCTTGGGTAAACTGAAGTTCCTGCTTTCCTGTTGCTAAAAGCAGCCTTCTGGGTTTAGCTGAATGCTAGCACATGGCATCTTCTTGCAGTACTCTCACTGGATTTAGTCTGTTAGGTTCTTGTGCTTTTATTTATAACATTGTTTTCATTTGTGTCACTACACAGAAAGTGTGAGGCCTTTTGTCTGTGTTAGAGGAAAAGATGAACTTCCCAAAGACTCCTGTGGAAGAGGTAAGACTTCCACTTTGTTCAATGGGAAAATCCAGTCTGGCCTGTCTCTGGGACCCAAACACAAAACTGAGCATCTCAAGCTTAGTTAAGGCACTCTCTGAGGCTGCCTGTCACTGCTGTTCCAGAAAATGCTCTAATTCAGCTTTCCAAGCTGTCCTTCAAATTCATTCAAACAGCTGCCAAGAAGCTTTTTTAAGCAATGGCAAGTCTGAGATTTGCTGAGAAAGAAGGGGAAGGCAGCTGGTTTTTGTCATCAGAGATCATTTGAATGTGACCAGGTTTTGCCTGCTAGGTGTAGAGAGACAAACCACAACGGGAACAGGGAGCAGCAGCTTTCACAAAGACATTAGTGCTTGCTTTGCTGTCATTGAGTACAGTTACCTGAGTTCATGCCATCTTTCTTTACACAGGGAATCCAGAATATTTTGAAGTGGTATACTTCAGCCTACGCTGAAATACTCAAAGACTTTCCCTTCCACTTAGTTGTTGCTTCTCAAAAAACAACCTGGCAGTTTGTAGGGTAAATTGTCTCATCAGTATGACATCATCCATGTACTACTCCATGGACAGTCTCACTGAGCTAACCCATGCTGTGCCACATCCTCAGCCCCCATTCCTCAGCTGACCTTGGTAAATACAGTCATCCAGAGGATGCCACTTGCTCCAGCTCATGAATAAACTTTCTGCATCCACTTGTTAAGTCAACCATGTCAAAAGATTTCTTTTTCCCCTTCTCTACTCCTAACTGATTGGTTACACACAAGCAAACACTAGATGTTTTGATGTTTGCAGACTACTTTCACTTGCAACTTTGAAATTCATTCTTGTGTTATCCATACAATTATGTGGTGTCCATTCATGTAGAATTAGAATAGGAAAGCAGTTGTAGCTGTGAGGCTGTTTGTGATGTAGTTAGAAATCCAGCTGCTCTCCTGCCTCCCAAACCCTTTTCCCATTGCTCATAATTCAAATTCCTTTTGGCTTCAATTTTCCACCCTCAAGCTCTGCCCAAAAGTTATTACATTGGACATCTGAGCGAAATCGGTTGAGGCATTTTTTAATGATCCAAGTGTGAAAAACCTCTGCCAAATGCTCTGACCATATATAAATAGAGGAAAAATTTAGTGCCTTTTTTTAAAAAATCATTTGTAGAGATCACGAAAGTCTTTTCAGAAGGGGAAGTTTAGAATGAGAAATTTTGTCACCTTGTGTACAGCAGCAGCTTCCTAACCCAGCCTTATATCTCCAACTTTTCCCCAGTTCTACAGCCACACACTGACATTTTACCAATAAGTGCATATGGGCACACAAGTAAAGGATTTCTTTCCTTTCTTTTCCTCTGTGCTGTCTATGCTGACAGCAGCACAGTTTAGGTTTCCTCTCGGCTTGATGCAAGTTTACCATTGTGCTAAAAAGGGAAACCCAAAGCAACATACTGCTTCCTGTTCCAACTTCCTGTTCCTGTTCCAACAAAATATCTGAAGGGAAGACAGGGCAAGGACACTACCTGGCAAAGTCACTCTCTCAAGGACTATCTAGAGCTGTTCCTCTGGAGATCAAGAGGAGATGCTTGATGGCTAAAGACAGACAAAACCCACATACAGTAATTTCGCACATATAAGGCACAACTTTTTGACTGACGTTTCGATCCAAACCCGGAAGTGCACCTTTTACACCAGTGTGCCTTATTTATGGACAAAGTTTGGAAAATTGCCAACCCAGAAGTGCAAGCCTGCAGCAGCCCTGAGCCAAGCCTGCCCGGCCCCAAGAGGGCCCGGGGCTGGGGGCTGGGCTGCAGGGGCAGGGCCATGGGGCTGGGGGCCAGGGAGCCGGGGGCAGGAGAGGTGCCAGGGCCCACGGGCTGGGGCTGCGTTTAAAGGCTACACCATTCTGTGGAAATTGTTTGCAAACCGAGCGCCTGACAGTGTTCTGTTACTAATTTGTTATTTTGTTGCACACAGATTCTGGCTTGCTTTCAAAACAAATGATGCCTTATATGCCGGTGCGCCTTATATATGGGCAGATTACCGGGACTTGCCGGCAATCTGGAAGTGTGCCTTATACTCCCGTGTGCCTTATAGGCATGAAATTACTGTATATCTTTAAAACAAGAAATGCCAGAAGGTCAACCCAAAGAACTTCAGGCTAATCTGTCCCACTTTAATGTTTTCTGGGGGGGAAAAATTAAGCACAGATTTTCGAAGAGCAAATTAGGCCTGACCCACCTGATTGCCTGCTGTGATCAAGATCTCCATTTCTGGACAAAGGCACTACACTGCATGTCATTTATCTTGACTTCACCAAGGCTTTCAACCCCGTCTTGCATAATATCCTTGTACCCAAATTAGAATGTTATGGTTTGGATTTATGGGCAACTATCCATCTAAAAATTTATTCATGAGGCTCATAAGGGTAGGGGTTAGTGGGTTATGTTTTATCTAGAAGCCAGTGACAAATGGAGTACTCTGGGTCTTTTCCTGCAACCTATTCTGCTTCACAATCAATATCTTGAATTGCACTTTCATATAGCTGGGAAATAACACCAAATTTGGGGGCAATTTTAGATACATTGAGGGTGTAGAATTTAGGGGTGCAATCCATAGGGAGCTAGACAGCTGGAGGAATGGGACAGAAGAAACCAGCTGAATTTGTCAAGGACTAATACCAAGTACTGTCCCCGGACAGGAAAGACAACCTGGTGCAAGGACACAGGGTGATGCCAGCCTGACTGGGAACAGCTCTGCAAGAAGGGACCTGGGGCCTTGGCTGGCACCAGCTGGGTGGACAGCCAGCTGCACCCTCAGCTGTGTCAATGGCCAGGACATTGAGGGGAGGGTTTATCCTGCTCTTCTCAGCGTGTGTTAAAGCACATCTCAAGTACTGCACCCACTTTTGGCTTCCCAATACAAGAAAAACATTAACAAACTGGAGCAAGTTCAGTGGAGGACACTAAGCTACCCAGCAGAGGAAACTGAGGGTCCAGGGCTTGTTCAGCCTGGAGAAAAGATGGCTTTGAAGAGACCTAGTAGTAGCCTGCCTGTACCTGCAATGGGGGAACCAAGGAAATGGATCCAGTCTCTTCAAAGTGCAGTGTGAAAGGACAGGTGCAATAGGCATAATACGAAACGAGATGTTCAGGATGGAAAATTGAATAAGAGCTGGAAAAAGGACCAAATATGTTGCCCAGAGAGGATATAGTATCTGTCTCCATCCTTGGAGAATTTCAGAACCACACTGAATAAAGCCTTATAAAATTTAGTCTGATCTCACAGATGACCCTGCTTGTAACAGAAGATGGAAATACATATCTGCTGAAATCCTCCCAGCCTGAATTATCCTATGATCCTGTGTTGTATCAAAGAGTAAATGTAGTCTGTTGTCCGATGACAGTTCTGCAGCCCAAGTGTGCCAGTACTGTGGCCAATATTGTGTCAGGAGGCAGAGAAAGAAACGACGAGAGCACACTGTCTGGAGTGGCATGTGCCCAGGACCTGCCTTTGCCCTTAGTCCCTCCTGCAATCCCACACACAGGATTTGGAGCATTTTTCAATTTTACGTCTGAAAATCATTACAGTAAATTATTTTGCAATCTGCTAAAAGAACTGTTAATTCCATGTGTAAGATTAAGATCCAGCTACTTGGAACTTGGAGTATGCATACTGATATTTGTTTCAAGAAAAGTAATTTAAGCTAGACTACTATTATCTCTAAATCATCTTCCCCTCAAGACCAGACGGCACAAAGCAGATTCAGTCAAATTCAGTGATACAGTTCTCCCTTTTGTTTCCAAAATCAGCAGGAAACCACATTAGTCTAAGAATTAAAATGGGACTTCTAGGATATGAAGCATTAAATATCATAAAAAGTGAGGGCTACTATTATTCTTATTTGAAATTAGAAGTTTTAATATGTGAGCAAATGATCATTTTCCAGACTCATTCAGAAGCTGTGTTAAGTAATTGGGTTTTCCCATCCACTGCCATCTGGCACTGAATCAAACTTAATGTGCACTAGTGGAAGTAAGGTAGTTTTGAATCATATTTCAGTCATGACAATAGACCATCTTGTATTAGAGAAGCAGAGGATAGAGCTGTAAAGAAGGTTAATTCCCAGGCATACAAAGTGGAAATGGATAATGACAGACTGTAATAATGAAAGGTTGTGAGAGAGTAAAAGGAAACCAAAGTTTCTGGATGACTAAGTGAATGTCATATCAAAGATAGTTGGAACCTAACATGGATGAATGTCTGGAAACAATAATGTAAATAAAAGTTGTGATCAAAAGGTAGCAGGACAAAAACTTGTGTCCCAAACTGCAGACTAAGTAAGAATTTAGATGGCTAACCAGGAAGTCTAAGCACTTAAGAATTTAGGAATAGTGTTGGATCAATGGTCTCATCTTCAGAATGAGGTCTGCAAAAAACTATTTCAGATAGAGGTATATTTGCATGTAGAAGCAACAAAACACACTTATCAGAAAGCTGTATATTGCATGCAGTAAGTTTTACTGGTCTCATACAGTCCAAAATATTATTGACTCATAGTGGTATGTGATGTAATGATTATGAGGTGTTAGTCTTACCTACTTCTCCATAACCCAAGAATATCACAGGACAATTAATAGAGCGATAAAGTCTCTGTAGCTATGATAGGAATTTGTTTCCTCTTAGTTCTCTTTTAGTTATCCGGTATTTAAAAGACTTTTTTTTATATAAAACCAAGAAAAATGAAAAAATAAATTATCTGAATGCAATAGCAAGTGAAATATATGCTTTATATTTGCATCTGACTTTTAAAAGAGGCTTATTCTTAAATGAAGTTGCTTTATCCTATAGGTCCTCCTCATTATCAGTAGAACTATGGTGTATTAACAATGAACACAAAGATACTATAAAAAATGCAACTGAAGGAACAAAACCCTAACAAGTAAGACTATGTTGCTTTGGAGTGTGTTCTTGCCAGACCTGTTTAAATACTTCTTAAAAAGGAATTTTGACTTGGAAAGTGAGACCTACATGCATGATTTGAAGTCTGAAAACCATGTCTAGGAATGAGAAGAGTAGATTCAGTCTGTTAAGTGACTTTAAGTCTATAGAACTTAATCACTGTCCTGTTATATAAATGAACTCCAGTGTAACAGGACTTGTAAACAAAATTACAAGAAGAGTAATTGGATATATTTTGCTTAGTGTCAGAATACATACTGATCATTTTCGGATGTTGCTCCTGACCCTGGTTTTGTTATGTTTTCTTCAGTTTCATAGCACTGGTATGAGGCTGAGCAGCTGAACAGAAAATCAGTTTTGCCTGAAATCATCAAAACAGTCACTCAACTTGTCAATACATATGGCTTCAGGTATCTCAAGAGGGAACAAGAAGGGAATGAATGATGCAGAGTTCCTATACTGTACTGCTTAGCTTCATTTAAAGAATTTATTTATCACTCATGTAAATGTGATATTAAAAGTAAAATGTTTCCTCCTGAGCATAAAGCCTTAAGGAATCTTACTGGCAAGAAAAACTAGGGCAAGGCTTAGATTTTTGTAAGGAAAATGGCAAGCATTTTGGAGAGAAAAAAAAAAAAAAGAAAGATCTTGTGGACATTATTGGAAGGCACGACGCTCTACCCAGTTTATGTTAATAGAGTAGGTATTGATAGACCCAGTGCATAAAAAGGTATGGCTGATGAACAGAATTTCTTGTAGAAATACTGTGAGAGAGAGGATCCAGATGGATCCAGCATTCCCCAAAAGCTGAAGTACTCCCCTTTAAATTACTTATGTCCCTTTTGTCTCCCTCCTTTTTTCTATACGGCAAAGTTGGTTTTGTCCCTAATGCAGAAGGTTTAACTGCCTTGCTCACCAGAAAGGAAAAGTTGCTCACAGTTCTGACTGACATGGGTGGCCTACCTTACAGTCTGTGCAGAAAGTAGCTTTGGACCAGGATTTCAGCTGCCCACAGGTTCTTCAGCTAAGTGATCTGCCAGTGAGACCCACGCTGAACTAATTGCATTAGCAAGGTTGTTGGGATTGAGCTCATCTTATTCCTGTGCTCCCCACATCTTCTGGCCCCAATTTGTTTCTAGATGCAGAGACAGAACCACGGGGATGTTCAGCCAGGTAACTGTGGAGTGGTCTTAAGGCTAAAGCCATTTTAGATGTGACAGAATACATATCTACGTCCTTATTCACATTTTGATTTACATGAGCAATTTCTTTAAGTAAAGACAAAAATAATGTAAACTTGACAGCAAGTGGCTATATAACTTTGAAGGCCATCCAATGAAAAGATAATTTATATTGAATAAGTGTTTTCCTAGAAAATATGTTTACTTGTCCAGAAGTGTTGTGGGTGCCAAAACCTCATTTTTAAGAGACAAATTACTCTGCTGGAAAGCAGAAGGACTGTGCAGGCCATGCACTTCCCTTAAGCTGTTACAATGATTGACTCAAATGGCTTGCTAGTTTAAGAGACTTCTAGCAGGAACTGTAGCATGCTGAATACTGTTTATGTTTTAAGAAAACACAATCTATGTTGATTTACAGCTCTCCAGGTTTCTCCTTTAAGCAAAAATACAGACTACAGACAAATTCCATAGAAGGAAAAGAAAAAAAATAAAAGAAACACAAAATAAATTAACTCACACACATTTAATAATTCTAGAATTAGAGGACATTTACTCAGCCAAGTAGCAGCATTCAGTTTCCTAGTTTCACCGTCTGCTTTTCAACTTCACTCCGTACGTACAAAGCTAAAAGTTTTAGAAGGGCAGAGGGTCACCATTACTTCAAATAATTGGTATTTTAAATATGTCAGAAATACCATGAGTGCTGGCAGACAGACATTAGCTACAGACAAGGAAGCAAAATTTGCCTTCCCAGATTTATAATGAAAAGTCCATGCATTACAACAAATCCCTGCAAAGGAAGAATCTTCAGAGATCAATTCAGTTCCTCAGAGTTCCACATTTTCATCAGACTATTCCCTTGCCCTGACCATTTAAAATAGCTGCTTGTGCAAGAGAATTCATAACACAGAGGAACAGAGCTCACGCTGCATGAACTCTCTGGTTTCATGCTTTTGAGAACAAACATGAACTTAAATCCCTATTTTCTAATGGCATTTGCATTGAGTTTTCATTTTGTTTTAGTTTTTCTAAAATTATGTTAATCTTGTCATTCCCCCAGTTAATAGGACTAAAATTTTCTTTAGGTTCATGAGCACAAAGGCTTCGATTTTGACTGCTGTTAAGATACAATCTTAAAACCTTTAGCCACTGTTTTACAGACTGCGACAAAGCCTCTGAAGACAAATTTGCCACACCAAGATACTTTTCCACAAAGAGCTTAGAATTCAAAGGCAAATCAAGCTAAGCCTTTCAAAATGCAGTGCAGGCCAAATGAGTCTTTTAAGGAGTGACATTCACAAGCAACCTGACATCAAGCCTTGGTTAACAAATATATTTCTTCACACAGGCACATCTGACTGGCATCTTGTGTAGCTGGACTGAAGGAGATAGGAACTCCGGCACCTATTTAGTCTGAAGTGCAAATTCTGGAAGCATGAGAGTCATACTTTCTCCACTAAGTCACATCTATTTTGTTTTACTCTGGGAAGAGCCCATCAAATCCAGTTGAAAGGAGAGGGAGAATTTAACAAGAATAACAAGAATAACAACAACTTTTTAAATTCCACATGATTTCTACTAGTCATTTTTAATTCACTGCTTCTTTCATGAAATTGCACTTATTAGGTAAAATTTCATTTACCCCATACAATTAATTTGAACTAATGATGCTTAGACAGTTCTTAGAAATGTGATATTAGTGTTGGCAGAGTTTCCTCTATTGTTTGCCATGTTCCTAAAATTATGCCAAACCACAAGCTAGGTCATCACTGCTTATATAGAGTCAAGTAAAGCTAGCTAGCAATAGTATGCTTTTGGCAATTCTGGAGTTGCTATTTTAAAGTTCTTTTGCCTGGAGCTATCTAGTCTCAAGGGTTACAAAAGGAATCCCAGACTTTCCAATATAGCATCCCAGACAAGGATGTATCCTGACTTTTCACTAATTGAGAATAGCCATAGGATTAGGCCACCATTTGATACTGTGTTTGGATAAGATCCTCAATTTAGATGTTATTCATATCAGATGTTTATTTTAAAGCGAGGCATATTTAGGGTTTTAGTAGCTCAAGCCAGATTCCACGTCAACTTTCTCCATGCTATACATAGCCACCATCTGGCACAAGTGCAGCAGCACAGCCCCCGCAAGGCTCCGAAGGGAGGCTCTCTGTCACACCAGCAGGGCTTAGCACAGTTCAAGCAGGTGCAAGTTCAGCTGGAGCTGCAGCTCAGCCTCTGCAGGATTAACACTAGAGCAGATCACAGGTTGCCAGTATCTGATGTGGGACATTGAGGCTTGCATCGGATGAAGCTCAGGTATTTGTTCCCTCTTCACCTGCATTTGTCTAAATTATGGACTGAAAAGCTTGAAACAGGCTACCATCTGAATTAAATGAGGCTGCTGGGCCTGTTTTCTAACATCACTGTGCTGAGCCAGTTTACTCATGAGCAAGGGCTTGCCCATCAGGTCTCTAGAGAAACAGTCTGGTGTGTATGAGAGCTGTGTTACAAGAATCCTGATGAGGAGAACAAACTTCAGGTAGATGAAAATATTTCATGGTGGGCAACATTGTCAGTATTCATTTTTTTCATTGCTGATGTCTCAGACTGATACAGAGCGTATTGGCTGAACCCTTTAGGTGAGGTTGCTGATACTCAAAAGCTTCAGCTTTCAGCTCTTAATATGATCTCTAGACCACTCTTGAATAAACCCAGCTGCAAATCCAACATTAATTAGTGATACTAAATATTTTATGCAGCCATTAAAGATTAACTGTATATGCAAAATACACAGCAGTCTGCACAAATATGCTTGTGCTATTATTATTTTTTTTTTTTGCAAAAGCCACAATGGACTGCCCTTAAAAAAGTACAAACAAATTGTTCTATTTCTCATAGAGCAACAACTTCCAACCAGATCCCACACAACAATGACTTAATGGGGCTATGAGGTAGTCAGCCCACATGACCATATTTACCACATTTTCTTACTCTGTTTGCAAGGATAACTAATTAGAAGCATCTCATCCAAACATATTAGGAAAGAGCTGAACACAACACCTGCTGTGCATAGTTTGTGTGCTGCATACACAAACAGCACAGAATTGCACACTGGAGAGAGTCAACGTATGGCTAATGAGTGACTCTGCTGCTGCAAAGCAACAAAGCTTTTGGCATTTCATATATACTGAGGAAAGTGAAGGTTAACTGTTTTGAAAATATTTGTTTTATGCTAAAAGCCAAAACAGTAGCTTTCTTTTTGGTTTGTGGTCTCCTTTGCATTGTGATACAAAACTGATACAAAGGAATTAGAGGGATAAACCTCTGTTTTATCCTTAAAGAAGTACTTGTAAGGGACCAGGCTTCTGCCAGAGCAGAAAATAGTGTAACAGTTCTGCAGGGTTATACCAAAGGTAAAGCCAGACTAACAGGAATTACCTGGATAAGCGTTTGGCAGCGCATTCATGTGATATATTCTCAGAATACTTTTCCATCCTTTAGCAATTTGCAGTTTGTTGGCTTCCACTGGCAGATATTGCAGGCTTGGATGTGACGACCTTCAATGGAAATTCTTCTGGGAATGCCTGGCTGCTTTTTGAATGTGTGTACACAGCAGTGTCCACAATGCCCCTTGGCAAGGGATTTCTTCCAACCATTCAACTTTACACTGGATGAGGAGATACTTCCTTTCCTTTTATTTGAAGTTTTTCTACTTCTCATCTGGCACGCTGACCAATTCTTGTCTTGGTAGAACAATTAAATAGCCAATACAACCTCACCATCTCTGAGGCACTAGATTTTTAGGACTCAGTCTCTCTCCAGTTATCCCTTTTCCAAACTGAAGAGTCCTGGTGTTAGTGGGGAAAATCTTGCATACCTTGATAGCTTTCACTAAACCTCTTCTAATTTTGTTTCATAATTATTGAGTTGAAGGTGCAGAACTGCACACCACATCTATAATGGGGGTGTGTTGTGGAAGTATTCAGGCCACACTGATATAATCTATCTTCTACATCTTTACTAGTAACTGTCAACATCATTCTTGCCTTCTGAATGCTACTGATGTAGCCACACATTAATAAGTAAATTCTTACTTGTGAAATATAGTAGTGTGTTCAGAATCCATCATTTAATATTTAAATTGGGAGAATGTATTTTCATGAACAGCACTTAACACTGTACTAAAATTGAATCTCAAACCTCATTTGAAATTCCAGTCACTCAGTCCAATAAGGGCTTCACGAAAATTATTCTTCCTATGCTCTGAAAACTCTCATAATTGGAGGATTTTCTCACCTTGCTGCTTGTATCCTTCCAATTTCTTTATGACTGTGCTGAACAGCCTATCTCATCACATCAGCCTTACCACATTTCACCATAATGTGCTGCTGATATCCCTCTCCATAACTAAATCTAACCTTTTTCTCCTGTCCTTGTATATTAACTATTTAATGATCTATTAAGTTATCTTCCCTTTTATGCAAAGGCTGCTTCCTTTCCTTAAGAACTCATTGGAAATCCAGGAAGACTAAATCAGACTGCACCTTCAAAAGTTACAAGAGATTTTTGAGACATGACTTCTTTTACAAAAACATTGAGCCTCTGAATTGTGTCGTATATCCATGTCTTGGTTATGCAAAGCAGCTCTGCAGCAACAGCCAACTCAGTGACCAACTTTCCTGAACCTGCCCCAGAATTTCTTTTTGTGAAAGAATCAAGGAAGTTTATCCAGATGATTTTAACCTATTAGGAAGAATCTGCATGCCAGTCCAAACATGAAGATATTTATAGGTTTCTTGCTGAAATCCTCTACAGATTGTATCAGGAGAATCACACACAAGCATGAAAAGTCTGCATTGTGCTTCATTAACTCAGAGCATTAGTATAAGCAGGAGGGATGAATTAAGAAAAAGCTGATAGAAAGGGGATAAAAGACCCTCAGGTTCAAGGGAGCCTGTCTTTGTCTATAGCAATGATTGCAGACGCCTATGTGATATAGATATGTATATTTCTCCAGAACCAGTATTTTCTGAAAGAGTATATAAGCTGGAGATGATAACTCCTATGTTATCTCACTTTCTCACTGTGAGAAAAAAAATACAGTAATTTCACAATTATAAGCCGCACCTTTTTCATTGAAGAATGCAGCCTACCCCAGTAGTGCGGCTAATCATCAGGTGCGGCTTATCTATGGACAATTTGCAGTGAAAGGCCAGACCAGAAGTGCGAGCCGGCCAGGGAGAGAGCTGCTCGGGCTGCCCGCAGCTCCCACGGCTCGGGGCGGAGCAGCAGCATTGGGAGCCACCACTGCAGGAGGCGGCAGGCAGCCGGCTTCGAGCATGCAGTGAGGGGGCGAGCCGCCGGCTTCGTGCAGCGAGGGGAGCCGCCGCCACTGCCAAGCAGGCGGGGAGCTGCAGCAGCCAGTGCCGGGGTCGGGAGTGCCGGGCCCCACGGCATGGGGATGCATTTAGAGGCTTCGCCAGTCTGTGAAAATGTTTGCAAACCAACTTGACAGCAAACCCCGCGATCCCGCGATTCTGTTACTAACTTGTTACTTTGTTGCACGTGGATCCTCACTTTGGAAAAAAAAAAAGCACTGCTTCTATTTGGGTGCAGGTTATATATGGACAATTTCCACTGTCTCCCCAGCTGCCCAGATGTGCGGCTTAAAATCAGGTGTGGCTTATAATTTTGAAATTACTGTACTTTGTGCTTGAGCCACATGGGTGTCCTATGATGCCCCAAGAGGGAATGCAAGGCACCAGAAAGTAGTAACTGAGTGATAAAACAGAGACGTTTCATCTCATATTACAAGTTTAATATTAGAAAACAAAGTATTGGAGATGTATTTTCAGAGGTCAGAAGATCCCACCACTTCTGATCAGGTGGTATTTCAGATGCTTCAGTGCCCTGTGAACTGGGCTTTGTGAACATTTGTGAAAATGCTAAGCAAAGACTATAAGGTCTTCTCTGGGTACCCAGTTTTGAAAACAGAATTATCATGTGTCTACACTGTTCTTAAGGCACAGTGGTTTGGAGATTCTCCTCATTACTTAAATATTTCAGTTAGAGCATTAATTGTCACTGACAATAATTGGAAATATCGCAACTTGATGCTTCATGTAACCTCAGACTCCATCCAAACCCATAGGCGTGATTACAATCTGAAAAGAAAGCCATACGTTTTGAAATTCACATTAATCAAAATACTGCTGCAAAAAATGAATGTCAGGTGACTTCAGTGCTGCAGAGGTATTGGATCAATGGGGCATAACTACTTTGGCTGTGGTGTGTAACTAATCCATAACTAACTTCCACCTTTCAGTAGGAACTATAGTGAGCAATGGAAGCTTTAATATTGGTGAGGTGTTTGCTATACTTCTCTGATAGGTTGGAACAATTAATATGTGCCATGGCTGTTCTGGGAATTAATATGGTTATGGACAAACTGCCAAATGCAAAAAAAATTTCCAGGCTCTAAAGGTATCACCTCACTGTTAATGGCTTTTTAAGCTCACGATTGAAACAAAGCTCTGCATATTCATCTTGAAAATTTCAGTGAAAATGTCAGAAACGAGAAGAAAAATACAGTAATCTCACATTTATAAGCCGCACCTGATTGTAAGCCACAGGTAGCCGGGAAGACAGTGGAAATTGTCCATATATAACCCACACCCAAATAGAAGCAGTATTTTTTTTAAAAAAAAGCGAGGATCCATGTGCAACTAAGTGATGAGTTAGTAACAGAATCACGCGATCGTGGGGTTTGCTGTCAAGTTGCTCAATTTGCAAACAGTTTTCGCAGACTGGAGTAGCCTCTAAATGCAGCCCCAGGCGCCCTCCCCATGCTGTGTGGCCCAGCAGTTCAGTTTGGACAAGGAGAGCATGAATAAGGATGTTAGGTACCAAAATTGAGTGGGCAAGTGCAGACAGAACCTCTGCAACAAGGTTTGGATTGAAAAGAAAAGCTACAGCCTGCGGTATTTCATATACTCAATATAATCCCCTTTCCCAGGAATTGTAAGCACAGCCATGCCCATCACTCTACAGTTGAGTTTTCAACTCCTCTGATCTGTAGGAAAACATACATCAAACTTAGGTCACATTCTAACACTCCAAATCACAAATCCAATAATGAAAAAGTTTTGGGTTATAACCTTGAAAAAATGTTCTGTGCTATGTAGTGGAGTTTCCAGTAATAGGAAAGTAAAGGACGCTGTTCTGAAAACTTGGTTATAGTACATTAAGAAATGCAGAGGCTATGTAACTGGTGTGTAAGATGCGACATTTGGGATATTTGTGCCAGCTATAGAGCTATCTTAAGGTTTCTGTGGCTGGGCATCCAGTTAAAATAATTTAAATTAAAATTCTTTCTGCAGTGGTACTCCTGTGTCTTTCAGGAATAGTGACAGTTGTTTCATTACTATTTTTAGAGCACATCTGGATATCTTGACCAAAAAATTGAAATGGTAGGTACTATTTTATTCCAATTCTTTGTTATTGAATGTGACTATAACAGCATATGATCTAAATACTTTTTACTATACTATAAATACTTCTATTTCTTATTTGAAAGTGGCAATACTACCACACTTTATTTTTGGAAATAAGACTGCAATTGTTTAAGTTTTGTCTGTTCAGTCTCTTTCCTTCTGACAACATCGTCTCCACAATTCTTCCCGTTTTTGGTAAGTATGTGTCTACATTTACATGGCAACACTATAAGAAACAATAAAAAGTTGCATCTTGAGAACTCTGCCATATATGAATGATACTTTAGCTGTGTCCTTTGATGCACGTGGTAGAATTAACTTCTTCTTCAGCATATTGGTGAGAAATGCTTTCAGCTGATTGGTGGCTGAAGCTCAGTCTTAATTTAGACCACTACATTTTAATAGATCATAACTTTTCTGATAGGCTGGAAAGAACAGCTAAAATAATATTGCCTCTCCAACATTACCAAAGGTGTAATTTTCAGGAAATGACATAAAATGGAGAGAAATTAAAATTAAAACTAAGCATAAGTAGCTGCAAACATTGCAAGTATTGGGAGTTCAGAATCCAAATTCAGAATTTTCTGTTACATTTGACCTTGAATGTATGAATTGGAATAATCCATTGGAGAACCACATCAACCTGGAGATCAACTCTCATATTGCTTTTGCCAAATCAAGACCAAGTGCCCATTCCCTCTGCTTTCAAATGTGAATCCTGGTGTACATGTTAGTGCAGCTGTGGTGTGTCTCTCACTTGGAAGCCTTGCCCCTGTGTTCCCTATATCCAGGGTGCAGAGGAGCAGATGTCTGAGGTGGGAGCTGTACGGGCATTAGACCATATGATCATTCTCAGTCAGTGGCTCATATGAGCTCACTTTCCTTCTCCACATGAATAAAGAGTGCTTTGTTTGTACTGCAGAATCAAAGACCTGCAGGCGGTTCCCATGGTATAGTGGGACTGCAGAAACTCGGCAGGAGGAGAAGCCAGTGCCAAATGTGCTGTGTGGCTACAACTAGCCTGCACCCTGGTTTGCATCCCACAACCACCAGTTGCAGGAAGACTAGTGAGAATTTTCTTTCAAAGCAGAAGGCCGTGGAAAGGAGCCCAAATGTACCTGTCTGCTCTATGGGGACCTAATCAGCAGGAAAAAAAACCCCAAAACTGTTGGAAAAGAGCCCAACACCCCCAGCCAGCCAGCCTTCCTCCTCTAGACTCTGCCATCCTGCTGTTCTCTGCCAGCCACATTGCTCTGCCTTCACATCTATCTTTTGTCTCCTAGGCTCACCTCCATTTCTCTTTGCTAAAACAGGGAATTAAAATCTCTCTTTCTGGCCAGTGTCTGACACGTGCTGCCGTTGCCAAGAGAGAGAAGCCTTTTTCAAACACTGCTCCCTCTTTTCTCTGTGCAAACACAGCACTTAATTGATTTTGCAAACAGTTCAGTCTGCTTTTCCAAGGATTGTAGCAAACTGTAAAGTTTTGCACTTTGAACTAAAACTTAGTGGAGAAAAAAATAAAAAACTGATCGTTCTCAGGCCTTGAAGAGTTTCCACACTGGATGGCCAGAGCTGCCTGTGCTGACAGGAGCAAGCATTGCCAACTGTGTGTGTTGAAAAATGAGATGTCCCACGCCAAAGAGCAGGGAGTGCTTCTCTTCCCAAGGATGCACTTGTGTGTTAGTAAGTAGCAGCTTCTGATAAAAGAAAACATATTACCAAGGTACATGATCCTAACTGAGAGTAGGGGCTCTTGCCAATCATCCCCAAGTGCAAAAACCTTGCAAAGTGTTTGATATGAGCTGCCACATGTGGGTAGGACAAGACTGTACAGTCTGAAATCATGGACCCGTATTTTAAGGCAGAAGCTTGGGAGTTTTTAGGCTAACAAAATTTTTATAGCAATCCCTCGACAGAGGGTTTGGAGACTGACTTTCTAAAGATGGAGATACTGTCATTCATTTTTCACTACAGAAATTAAAGGCAGGGTACACATGAGTTTGAGGGCTGCTTGGATGTCCTAAATCAAACCCCTAGTTCATTTTCCTGCTTCTCAGCTCCAACTGCAGTTGCATTTCAACGCTGACTTCCACATAGCTGCATGATGATCCCAGATATGGGTCCTCTGAGAAGAAACACCTAGCACCTGTCTTTGAATGAGAAATTGATAGGGAACTTCTGTTGCGCAGAGTTTGCATGGACTCTCCTAATCAGGTAAATTCAAAGCTTATAAGTCTTGAGAAGAATTAGAGAATCTTTTATACACGTTTTATTCCTTTTTAGCAAAGGAATAAACATAGCAAATGTCATGGTACTGTGGATTGCAGACAGGTATTTAATTTCTTCTTGTGGATTGTTTCATTAAAACTGAGTGAACAGAGAAGGACAGCTGATAGCAAGTTTTCAGAACAAAAAGACACTGAAGAAATGACATAAACTGCTTCCCTTTGATGAAAGCTTTAACAAGCAACTGATGTTTAAAGATGTAAGAGGCATTAGTGTTTACATTTTTTTTTTCTTTCTATAATTGTCCCTAGTAGGGAATAGTAACTGATGATACATTGGAGTGAAAACAAGCTTGGTTTACAGAAGGTCTGTCCTTGACCCCCATAACACATCTGCTTCTTCATACACTCATATTTACAAAGTATATAGTTTTAACAACAAGACAAACTTTTGTCCAGAAGGTTTATAGTGGCGCCAGGTTCCCCATCCTTTTCTCTTTGATTTGAATCTCTATTTCTTTGTGTATTAGTTTAGAGACAACAGGATACTATGTCATTACCTTCCCTCAAGGCAGCTGCCTTTATTTTTCTGAAGCAGCCATGACTGCTGCCTCTCATTAAACTGCTGCAACCAGCTCCTAACTGCCTTTCTTTAATAATAAATATAACATATGATGGCTTTTTAACTTTTAAATCTGACATAACCTGTGGACTTAGCATCACACTATTTGTGTGAGGTTACAAAAATTTGGTTAAGGAAATTTGGATTTGGAAGTCTCAACTGTCTAAAGTAGCAATGTACCATGCCCATTTTATGAATGGCAAAAAAATGGAAATTAACATTGATGACACCGGTTTGTTTTTTCCAGCATGGCACATATTCTGCTCCTGACTCTTGGAGGTCCCATCATAAATGTTCCTGTACTGCAGTAGCGATAGATCCCTACTTCCTCCAAACTTTGTGCCTCCACGTATATAAAAAAGAAAAAACACATTATATAATATTTTCTTAGAATAAATGTACAGAGAATCATTTCTTGGCAAATATCTCCAATAGGATTGCAATTATATTCCCCAAGGTTAGGGCAAAAATAAATCATTAATTATATAAAGAACAAAATGTAGAAATATTTAATTTCTAAAATTTAATTCTACTCCTGTATATTGTACCATGCAACACTACCTATTTCATAGTGCCTTCTTACTGAGGATGTAATAATTAGTATTCAGCTTGTCATTTTTTAAAGTTAACAAGTCCACAATAGTCAGTGTGTGAGCATAACTAGAAAATAATTAAAATTACACCAAATTGTCTACTATAGCTCTATTCACTGTATACTTGAGGAAGAAATCTCAGTGGTTACTCTTAAGACAAGCAGTGCCTAAAGAAGAATTTGAGATGGGCACAAGTCCCTGCTGATGTACATGTGGGTTTGGCTTGGTCAGCCGGACCTGGTTTGCAGAGATGTTTGTGCTACAACTGCAAAGACCTAAAATTGAGCACTCTGCTACTGATGTTTGGAACAGGGGATGAATGACATGTTTCCTGTGCCCAAACAGGGTTAAAATCTGCAAGGTGAATGACTCTAGATCAGTTTATAAAAGTACAGAAGAAGAGTCAAAGCTATAATTCCCCCTCCCCTCCATTACTTGGCACAGCTGAGCACCAACAGTTCTGTCACAGCTCATATGGCACCTTCCATTCTTAAATCCCAGAGGTCAGGAGTAGCACCGCCAAGAACCTCCTTCTGCAGGAAGAGAATTGTTGAAGAATAACTACTGAGCATGGCTGAAGAGCAGCATATAATATAAAGATTGCCAAGAGGGATAGTCATGTAGAAGCTTAAGAGAAGAGTTTGGCTTTACTGGGGTGCCCAGAGGCAGCATTTTTTTTGAATGTTGGTGGTTTTCATTGTTGCTCTTTGCTCAGTAAGGCTGTGTTCATGTCCAGGTCTGATGCACCTTCTCAAGGGCCTGACTAGCTGAGAGCTGGCAACTGAGTGTTCAGCAGGAACCTCTGGAAATCAAGTCTGATATCTCTTACTCCAGTGCAACACAAGGAATATCCTTTTTCCCACCGGGGTGTAAGCAAAGAATATCTAATTTAATTTTGTTTGATTGCTTTTTAGTTTATAGTGCTGCATAGAACCACAGAATCACAGAATATTCTGAGTTGGAAGGGACCCTCAGGATCACTGAGTCCAACTCTTGACCATTGCAAGAGTCAAGAGTTGGTAACCCAAGAATCACAGCACATGCCTGAAAGTGCTGTCCAAACCTATCTTGGACTCACACAGGCTCGATGCTGTGAACACTTCCTCAGCAAGCCTGTTCCAGAGCCCAAACACCCTCTGGATTAAAAGTCTTTTCCTGGTATCCAACCTAAACCTCCCCTGACTCAGCTTCATGCTTCTTCCCTGACTCTTGTCACTGATCACCATAGAGCAGAGATCAGTGTCTGCCCCTCTGCTTCCCCTCATGAGGAAGTTGCAGACTGCTGTGAGCTCTCCCCTCAGACTCCTCTTCCCTGGGCAGAAAAGACCAAGTGGCCTCAGCCACTTCTCGTACAGCTTCTCCTCCAGACCCTTCACCATCCTCGTTGCCCTCCTTTGGATGCTCCCTAGTAATTTAATGTCTTTTTTTTATATTGCAGCACCCAAAGCTGCCCCCAGCACTCAAGGTGAGTCTGCCCCAGCTCAGAGCAGAGCAGGACAATCCCCTCCCTTGCCCAGCTGTGATGCTGTGCCTGATGTCCCCCAGGACAGGGTTGGCCCTCCTGACTGCCAGGGCACTGCAGACTCATGTTCAACTTGCCACTGACTACTACAGGTCCCTTTCTACAGTGCTGCTCTCCAGCATCTCAATCCTTGTCTATATACACAATGAGGCTTGTCCTATCCCAGCTGCAGAGTTTATCATTTTTCCCTCTTTAATTTCATATGGCTGGTGGTTGCCAGCCCTCTAATATGTCAAGGTCTCTCTGCAGGGCCTTTCTGCCCCCAGGGGAGTCAACAACTCCTCCCAATTTAGTGTCACTGGCAAACTGACTCAGTGCTCTTTCAAATCCTGAGTTGTTGAAAATGTCGACGAGAACTGAGCCAATAATGGAGCCCTGTGAAACCCCACTAGAGACCAGATGCCAGCTGATGTCACCCCATTCACTATAGTCCTTTGTGCCTGATCCATGAGCCAGTTGCTCACCCACCACATGATGTGGTGCTCATCCAGCTGGGTGCTGTATATTTGGTCCAGAAGGATACAGAGAGAGATAGTATCAAAAACTTTTCTGAAGTCCAAAAGATTGCATCTACTGGCTTCCCTTGATCATCTAAGTGGGTAGAAGGAAATTTTCTCCCTGAAGTGGCTTCTTTACTACTAGTCATCAGTATTCCACTTTCCTGAAGTTATGGCACACAGATAATTGAGGGAAAACAGCCCCAAGAGATGTAAGTAACAAAATGACATGGGAATTCTTAAAATTAAAACATTCCCTTTCCAAGGTGAACAAAATTTTTTCTTCAATCTGAAATCTCTCTTCTGGAGATCTCTTCTCTCAGCTTCCAGATCTATCAAAAATGTTTCCCCTGAGCACCACAATAAAAATCTACTGCTGAGAACAAGCTTAGGTAGCTGATAGGGAAGACACACTGAACCACTGAACCAAAGTGTCTTGTCTCTCTTCTACCCCAGGAAGTATTAATATCACAAATTAGGAATTCCTCTGAAGTAATGAGGGAAGTGATTAAACTGACTGTGAATTTGACAGTATATCTGAACAGTCAGCATGCAAAGCAGAACAGATGCTAAAATAGCTAAAGATGGCTCTGATTAATATTTTCTTACTTTGCTTCCATGTACTTATCATTTGGTCTGACGGCACCAGCATGCACATGAAATTAGTTCCTAGCCACTATAATGGAAGGTAAATGGAATACTAAACCCCTGTTTTCATCACTGCTCATCCACACAGAGAGGAGATGAATATTTTCCTAGAGAATGAAATAAAGTAATAAAGCAGAGTAAATCCCAGGGCACAGCATCACTTGCTGCATAATAAATAACAGCATTGTTACAGATGATTTTCTTGTTCCAGGTGCAAAGACTCTGCATTGTAGAAAGAAAATTGATTTGGGGTGCACCAAAATGAGCAAAGTGAGATGCAGAAATGGATTTCTTCTCCTTTTTTGAAGAAGTTTCCCATCTGCTTTCCTGCTTTCAGGTCAGGAGAGATTCCTCACCCTTTTCCTGCTAATATACCTGCTGCAGGGAAGCCTGCAGTGTTGCCCTGTCGTTTATCTTTTGCCTGTGTTGCTCTAGAGAAGAGACGGCACAGGTGAGCAGGAGGCCAACCACAGTTCCTATGGCATAAGTTCTCCAAGCAATTCTTACCTTACCTCACCTCACCAAATACATCAATTTTAGTTAATTTTTACCATCTATCCGTCATCCAAAGCACAAGAAATGTATCATATTTTTTTCAGAAATGAGACTGGCACTAGGGCAGGTGAGCAGGCTTTCCAGAAGACCCTCATGTAAGCTCAGCTGGTTAGAGCACTGTGCTAATAATGCAAAGATTGTGGGTTCAATTGCTATTCACCTAAGGGTTGGACTTGATGATCATTATGGGTCCTTTCCAACTCAAAATATTCTGTGATTCATAACATCAGACATAGGTAGGACTTAGTTTATCTTAATACAGACTGTGAAAATAGCTACTAACCATAAATGCAATCATGGAGATTAAAGAATGGATAAACTGTTTAGTCTGAAAATGCATGAGCTGAGAATTCCAAGGTCTCTGAGGATGCAAGTGTCAGGAAAAAAACTGCCAAACAACTTGAGTTTAAAGGTGGAGTAACTTCTGCTAAACAGGATGACTCCTTACTGAGCCTCAGGGGAGGCTGCCTCCCTTTGTACAACCCTGGGAGATGAGATGTTACACACTGGCATCAGGGAATTGCATAACAACCCCGTTTTCCAGACCAAAATTAATGGTTAGGAAAAAGAGTAAAAAAGTGAGTTTCACTGGATTTTTCTACATTGTATTTGCCCTGTTATCTGGTCTTGTTCAGTGGAATGGGAGACATATGATCTTCATCTGCTGGTCTGGGTGGAAGTGAGGTCATCCCACAACGTCTGATACCTTTACTAACATGTTGGGAATGTGTGCTCCAGCCATATCATTCCTCCAAGAGAATAATACAAGTTTCACAGGTATGAGCAAAGTCAAATGACCCAAGGACTATTTCTTAGTCATGCTCGTATGGGAATAAAGTAATAGGAGAAGTCATAGAAGGAGATAGACAAGCACTGTTGCTCTTGCTATCATAGCAGCAGATTAGGTTTGAGGCAGAATTTGAGCTCATTCCAGTACATGGAAACTGAAGAGTTCAAGCAGGTAATAAACAGAATGTTTTGAGTACCTGCTGGAGCTCTGGGCAAGGGGAAGAAACCTATTTTTCAGTAGCATTTTGTGCTGAATAAATCCTAGTGTTTGTCCACCAGTTCCTTGGGGTAATTGGGTTGGGCAAGAAATAGCCAATATTCCTGAAGTGATTGCTAACCTGAAATTTGCACAGGGAAATGTTGGAAAGTGTTTGGAGACATACAGCCCAGAAATGAACAGCTTTAAGGTTACACCAGGAAAGCCAGCCTTCTAGTATCTATTCATTCATTGAGATTAATGTACAGAAAGAGGCTCCAAAGCCTTAAATGAAAGGGATGAAAATGTTTTACTCTTTATTACTAGGTGTCAAATCCATAGAGTTATAAAAACATCCTTAAGCAGAATCAGGTCAGTGCTATGACCCCAAAGGCACCACTAGTCCTGAATGTCCCTGCCCAGTCTCTCCTGTGGTCACAGCCACACTGCCCATGGCTCAGGACCTCATCTTAACCCTTCCTGAGGCACATAGACCTTGTTTGAGCTATGCCAGAGGAGTCCCAGCCTCCAGCCCTGCATCATGGATGGAATTCCTACACTGCAGCCTCCTGATGACTCTGTCTTTGTCCCTTTTTGCTCCAGAAAGCCCCTCCTGGATGGACTCTGAGCTAGGTCATCAGCAGCTTTGCTTGCTGCAGATGGACCCTGACACCAGCCTGATGTTTACAGATCCTTTAAGACAGGCGCCTAAGCAGAACCCCCAACTTCTCTCCTCTTGTGGAGCAGCCTTACTTTCACTGCTTCCTGGCATTCTTGGATCATTTTTTGAGATTAAACAGCTCTGGGTTGGTGTAAAACAGCCCCTCAGCAATATAAAATAGCAGTAAGATGCAAAAATGAGCCTCACAGTGGTAAGGCTTTTGTGCTATAAAGAAAATTACCTACCTCTTAAAAGCACTGTGTTGTGTTCTTTCATAAACATATCCTAATTTGAAGATTTTTTTCGTAAGCCTTTCATTTTTAGTTATTTATCCTGACCATGGGATTTTCCCAGTAAATTTATGCATACACAACGATAATGTCCAAAGGTTGTATATGTCATTTTGGCTAAACAAAATCATGCTGAATTAAGCTGACTCTGTTAACCCATACTTGACACTTCCTACCATCACTGGACCAGGCAAATAGCTGAGGTGTTGGTGTGTGCAGTTCAGATGCATTTTTCCAATTTCTTCCTGTCTCTTGTAACTCAGCATTAAAATTCTCAGGTATGGCTTCTTAACAGAATAAATTGTTCCTGTTGAGTTTTCAGGCAAGGGTAAGGGAGAGACATTAATAATTCAAATGTTTCTGCTACTTTCAGAGTTTCAAAAGCCAGGTGTGTTGTCTGATATTTTCCAAAAGGTCAAAGGCGTGTTTTTACTGCCAGTGAAATATTTCATATTTGGGTGTTATGACTGCACTTTACATCAAGTGGGCAATAAAAATCTGACAGTCAATGCATATTTAGAAAGTTTGTATCAACTTGAATGGTTCTCTTGCAGATGATTATTTCAGCTGTATCTACTAATCATGTGTACAAGGGAACTTTTTCACCAAACTATGAAACAGCTCAGGGAGAAGAGCAGCCTCAGGTTGACCTTTAGCAATGTTTTCCAAGGACTTCTGCTACACGAAAAAATATTCCAATACATTTTCAGAGTAGCCCTAAGGAGGCATGGATGGGCTTTTCTAGTAGGATGGCAGTGTGGAGTACAAGTGTCTGGTCTACTGGTTTTTGTGCTATGAATTTATCTACCTCTAGCAGCTATCTAAAAAACAGCCAACTACCTAAAAATTGCTTCTTCTATGAAGACACAGAAGATTAATTTTAAAAAGCCAAAAATTGAATAATTTCTTGCAATCTGGAGGATTCCCCTTAGCACTAAAATACTGGAAATTGAGAATGTACTCATTTTTTTAAAAAAAAGATAATGTAATCTGAGGATAAAGTAACCTTTAATGTGGCACAACCATGATAACCTATGCATCTAAGCATATAACCTCAGCTCATAGCCACAAATTTTGGATAATGATGTGGCAGAGCACAAAAAATCTCTGTAGCTGTGGTTGCAGCTGGGTGTTATAAAACCCAAATAAATTCTCTGCTTTGCAAAAACAGTGAAGAAAGTAAATCCCAACTGTAGGGTTTGGGTAGCTGTAGGATCTGACCAACTGTGGTAGTCAAGATGATTAGAAGTTAGTCTGTTGACTTTATCCAAAACTAATTAGGTTAGAAATCTTGAAAGGTTTGAGTTTCTTGCGAGATTTTCAGTAATATGTGATTTTTGGCTTGGGAGGAATTACCATGAGAACAGTGTTTTCATGGACATTAAAGTAGCGAACTTTGGTTGGAGCCACCCACACAGAGCATGATGAGGTGTTTGCCAAAAGGGAATTTGAAAAGTTTAAAAACTTCAAACATTTTATGCAGAAAAATAGTGATGAAATGTAAGCATCAGGGAAAATTCAAACTGGTTTATGTATTACCTAAGTATGTTTCCTTTCCTCTTAAGGCTCCTGTTGTCTTTGTTGTGCTTTGAATTTTATCTGCAGCATTAGCTTGGTTCCAGCACACTTGTTCATTATGAATACTTTCAGTGAAAATTTTGAGGAAAAAATATATTCATCCCCTGCTTTTCTTCTATAACACATTTACATCTTCATGTCCTCCTCATGCTTACTTTCTTGAGCATTTGATCACTTACTCATGAGCACAGCCATATTCTTAAAGTTATTATCAGGTTTTCTTTGGGCTTATCTGCACCACTTTGCCAGAAAATATCATAGCAGTCCATTTGGCTGAGAGATGTGAGAATGTAAAACCATAGAACTTTAGAAATAGTTGTCTAAAATTGTTTTGCAAACAAAGTTATTTTCAGACAAACACCTTTTGTCATACACACATGCAGGATAATTTGTGAAAGATGTTATTTGTTATTTTGGCCAAATGAGGATAACTGGAATTCAGAGTAGTTTGAAGTTTTCTTGGGAAAAAATATCTAGCCTGAAAATATTGTAATTATAATATGTATCAATTCACTTTATTTTGATCTATGCTGTTGAACTATGGATGTGTACATGCACATACCAAGCTCTGCTTCTCTGGATATACCTGTCTTCCAAGGAAAAAATAGTACTTCCAACAGCAAGACGAGATATATTTCCATCCAACCTACTCAATATAGAAAAAAAACCGCCATAAAATATAATTACATCAAAACTGAATTAGTAGGAAAAGAATTCTAGTTTAGAACAGTATTACAGCATATCAGCCATGATCAGTTGTTTGAAGTACTGGGTGGAAGTTATGTATAGTTTTATAAGGCCAAATAGTTTTCAACTCCTTATGTTATCTACTGATACCAGATAATTTTAGGTTTTGGCTTATTTTATGAACATATTTTATGTTTCAAAGTGCTTGGGGGAAGGAGAGCTCTTATTTTTTTGGCTCATCTTCAGGAGTCTTTCTGAACTTATGGAAATCAGACAAAGGTAGGTAGAGGAAACCAAAAGATTGACAACATGACAAGTCACAAAGTATCATCCTGTGCTTTCTGTCATTCCATCAGCTCAGGCCTACCATGACTGTTCAACTCAAGAGTGATAATTTATTTCCTCACCTCCTGAAAATGTGTCCTATTAATTCCCTGAGAGACTAAGCCACAGGTGAGAACACTTTCATCGGCCAATTGTGGCCCTATTCATCCTCCATGTCTTTGAAATATTCCAATCAAATTTACCACAGATCAAAATACCTAAAATAGTTATTGTAAGCTTAATAAAAAAGAGTCACTAGAAGTTTATATTTGGATAACTACTATAATTTCTTTTCTTTTATTTCCTTACTAGACATCAGGAACATCACTCAGAAAAAGTGCTCATAGCTGAGAGGACTATGAGCTCACCTGTCGGAAAGGAGACTGCATTAGTACTCACAGCCTCACTAACAGTACTAACAGCTAGCAGTGCATGTTCTCTTCCTTTTCTGGGTCATAAATATTTCATTACTTCCATAATGGAAGAAAACAAAGAAACAAGCAACAGAGCCATGGGGAAATACCTGTTCACTTCTTGAGTAAGATCAGAGCTAGGAAGGAACAAGAAATACAGGTGAGGGGAGGTTCTTGTCCTGTCCAGGAGAGCAACAGTCATCACCCTGTGCCCTCTTGAATCTATACATAATGGGTAAAAAGGTTTGGATTTTCAGAAATTTACCACTTGCTTCAAAATAATGTGAGCAGAGGTGAATTGTATACTTTTCAATGTTTGTTCTCTCACCAAAACGATTCGCATTTTATAAGAGGTTACTTCATGTGTTAATTCACATAGCAGCAGTATTGTCACAGCAGAGGAATTTGTCTTAATGCTTTTCTTGTTTTTTTTTCCCCAAAATATGCAAGATTTCTAATTTTGGCTTTAGCAGGATAGCTTCCCCTACAGTCCTAACATAAAAATAGTTTTCATCACTGTGCAGTCCAATATAAACAGCCCTACAAAACACCTTCCAGGCTTCCAGCAGTCACTTGATATCCTCTTTGGATAACTGTTTGGCTGCAGTAAGAATAAAGAGAACCTATGAATCTATCTGTTTGAACTGTACTTTCATCACTGCAAGCTCTATTAGTCCTATTTCAAAATCAAGTTAGTGGTCTAAACATTACTTAAGCAAGCATGCTTTCCACCCCCCTCCTTTCTTCCACTGCTATCCAATTTATACTTGGGGTATCCTAGATATTTCTTTTCCTTTTAGTTCCCCTAAATTAACATATCCTTCACTGATATTATGGTCCCAGGCTAAGCATAGATCCCAGCATTCCTGAACTGAGTGAGAATTTATATCCAAGTTTTGGTTTTAGACGAAACCAAAATCTTAGGCAATAAGACCATTTCTCAGGAATAAAGTCAAAATTGACTAGACATCAAGCTCACAGATCACTAGACTGCTTTGTATAAGCTTTGTATGTGTTACACTGTAAATAGTGATTCTTTCATATCTTCCATCTATTTCCATTCTCATGATGTTTTTTGCAGTGTTGTACCCTAACGGCAGTTAAGAAAAAGGAAATAAATATTGGTAAGAGAATCTGAACCAAGTTTCATAGCTCTTATATCAAATTAACTTCTGCAGTCATGAACTAATCAATTGCCTCTTTTGTATGATTCAAGCTGGAAGTTGTGATTTAAGTTTTCTGTAATTTAGCATTTTTTGTACAAAGCCTTTAGAAAGACATAAAATTAGCACATAATAAAATGAAGTGCTGAATTTATGCCATTGAGAAAAAGAGCTACAGTCATACATATCATGTCTTATGCTGAAGAGAAAAAACCCCAACTGTTCATGCCTAAAAAAGTGAATGCTAAATACTATTATTTCATATGCTTACATTAGAGGATGTGGGCAAAGATGTTGGAGCTGTTACTATCCTTGGAGGCAAATTATGCTTTAACACAAAACTGGCTAGAAGTCATCAGAGGTAAAAATGGTGATGTCAAATTTGGAAATTAGTTGTAATCTGGAAGAAGAGGATGAGCTTTAATACATACCTTCTCTTGGGCGCTATGCCAAGAAACCCTGATCACCCTTTAGGCCTGTTAGATTATTAGCAAAATATTTCATAGCACATTTGGTGTTAGTGCCGGAGGAAGAGCAAAAGATAGTTATAAAACTCAGTCCATGTGGAGTTATACTGGGGAAATAAATCACCTCCAGAACACCAGTTGGAGCAGTGGACAGAAGCTGCTACCCAGCTCCCATTACTCTTGATCTCAGGTTGCTGTAAGGTATGTTTAAATCTGTTACCTGTCCTGAATTTAACAACTAATGTTTCACCTGCTGAAATATTAAGAACAGGCTTTGGTGTTTTTAATTGTCATAGCATTCCCAGCCAGCTGTGCCTGCTGTCGGTGGCTCCAACCCTCCTATAATATAAAGTTTTATTTATTTTCTCCAAGATACACTAGGGGTTGGTCGAAGAACAAACATCAAGATCTTGGGGTCTGCTTCAGGGGATATCTGAGAGAAGTGTTTTTGACTATCCCAAACTGGCAGTTGTGCAAACCTGATGATCAGAGTTTTAGCTGATGGCCAGCAGAGACAAGCACTGTCCTCCAAAAACTTGAACCAGCAAGAAACTTATATTAACACAGGCTCCAATCCTACATTTGAAAGAGTGACTTGTCAGGAACTTTGGAAAATAAAGGAAAGTAACTACAACTTACTAAGTTCCATGAGATGAGGTAGGTTTCATTTATATTCAAAACATTTCTATTAAAGATGGCTATATTTAACCTTGAACATTTATTTGCACCAGATAGTCAAACATGCTGCACTATAGAGGGTTTACATAAATTCTATATTGTGGACTAAAAGCCAGTCTCAGAGTGTCAGAGTCGAGATGAATTTGGTTTTCGAACATCTGCATTTTTGTGAGTTTCTGGGAAAATGGTCAACAATGAGATATGGCAAGGTCTTAATTCTCTGTGTCTAGTTTCATGCTGCCAAACCACAATGCAGAGGGCTCTTCTATTTTGATGTGGCAGCTGAAGTTAATCAGGAGGTGTTAGGCAATATTGTGAACTGTTGGCAAGTACATCCATGTAGGTTTGAATAAGGTGAATTATAAAAAATGTAAGGATTACAAAGTTTTCAACTTTGGTGATAACATATGTATTGGCTTTGATAATTTCACATAGTAGCCCAAAAGCAAAAGTTACTATTCTTGACCTGATTAATACAGGAAACAAGCTGAACATTATGAAATTATGTTCTTTTGTGTCACAGACCAACAAAAATGTTTATGACCAGAATCATCGGCACTGCTACAAGTCCCTCAGTAATATTTGTGGCAAATCTGTGAGACACCAAGTGTCATACTGCAGGCCCTGGGCAGCCTGTTAGTCACTGTAAGACAAACAAGTGCAAATATTTGAGCTCTGCCAAACACAGTGCCTCAATAAGAATCTCAAATTCCTATGTTCTGGCATGGCAGTCACTCTCAAACTGTACAAGTCAAAAAAAAATAGTGGAAAAGAATCTTTTCTTCCAAGCTTTAAAGTATAGCATAGACAATTTAATAGGTATCATCTAGCATTTATACTACATTACTGTACTGTGGGGAGATTTAGGAAGAAGCTGTGGGAGACTTGCAACTATCTATTTTGTAAGGACTAAGCTAGAACTAGACTGGGATGTAAGTTATAACATTTTCACCTGTGAGAGAACTTGCCCAAATTAACTTGCCCATCAATACAGACAGTTCAACCACTTGTTTTCTTTTTCAGGAAATAAAGAAAATAATAAAGTAGACCTGAGCTGTGGGAGCTCACAGAGTCTCAGTTGAATAATTTGTCAGTTCCTATTGCAGAAATACTCACACAATTATTGAAGCACTGGTTGGGGTCAACATCTGGATGACAGTCATTCCATTCTTCTGTTTAAAAGAAGAATTATCATAATTCCTAGTTCATTGCATCTATCACCAGCTATCATTGACTTTAAGCGACAGTAGAGCAATGGGTTTGTTTAGTTGAATATTGAAAAGCAGAAAAGTCCACCCTCTCTCTATGTAGCTTCTTTCAGTGTTGCACTTCCCTGTCTATGAAGAAATTAATCCTAATGTCTCATCTGAAAATTCAAAGTCAGAACACATGCCCCTAGTTAGGTTCCCTTCTACTGCCATGAGAAGCCTGTGTTATCCCTGTAATATCTGTAATATCAAATGTGTGGAGAACACAGAGGTAGCAAGGTGAGGGTTGGCGTCTTCTCCCAGGGAAAAACTGACAGGATGAGAGGACATAGTCTTAAGCTGCACCAGGAGGGGTTTAGGTTGCACATCAGGAAGCAATTCTTCAAAGAAAGTGTGCTTAGTTATTGGAATGGGTTTCCCAGGAAGGTGGTGGAGTCCCTGGAGGTTTTAAGGAAAGACTGGATGTAGCACTTAATGCCATGGTCTCATTAATATGGTGGTGTTAGGTCATAGGTTAGATTCAATGATTTTGGAGATCTTTTCCAATCTAATAAATTCAGTAATTTTGTGGTTCTCTGATCTCTGAGTAGTCATAGTCTGCTACTCAATTCTCCTTTAGCCTTTCCTTTGCCAGACAAAGAATTACAACTTCCTCAGGCTTTCCTCAAAGTTCATGTGATTTATGACCCTGTCCATCTTTGATAGACACTTGATAGACTGTCTCCAAATTTTAACATCTATCTTGAAGTGTATGTGGGCTCCCAAAAGCACACACAGTAACCACCTATGCCCTACTCTTCCAGCAACAGATGGAGCACAGAATAATCTCCCTTGATCTGCTGTTTCCTCTAAGGTAGCCCTTAGTGGTTCGCTTTGATCATGATAGGAGCACATGGTTGGCACGTGCTCAGCCTAGCATCAACTTTACTGATTGTTTAAAATATCTGAATGCTTACAATTGATCCTAAGCTCTTCTCCTGGTTTGCAATGTAAAAGATCTCTCCTGAATGGATTGGACCCTAGGTGAATAATGCTAAGAGAAGAAGGTGACATGTAAAGTCACCAGATGGTTTCCGCCCACATGGTATTTTTTCAGAAAGGACTGTCCTGTGCTGCTTTCTTTCTTACAAGCTGATCTACTTTAGCTGCTCAGAAAACAGCTGCGGTAGTTCTTAAGAACTGTTTACTGATTGAAATCCAGTAATATTATTAGAAACATTTATAAGTATTGAAAACATAACAATGCTGAATGAGCTAGCATCTTCATGGAACAGCTGATATGCTGGTACCATTTTCTGAGATATGTTTTACAGCTGTAAATTGTGATTAAGAGTGGGGGAAAATGAGCACAACAGTGGGAACTGTTCCAAGGGCGGTGATAAAGATCTCCTTCCTTGTCTGGAATTGCCCTTTAAGCCCTAGACTCTTAATCAGCAGCAAAAGGAAGCAAAAGCTTCCTTCCCTGACTAGACTTGATTTCAACAAAGATGGGAGAGTATCTTTCAAAAAATGCTCCAGTCACAATCTGTGTAAGAGGTGCTTTAAAAATAAAAATTAAAATAGCTTGATCGTTCGCTTCCTTCAGTTGTTAGACTAAATAATAAGGGACCAGCACCCTTTCTGATGGTCACTTTCATGAATACAAAGCTGCCCCTGTTTCACTGAGATAAAGCATTTCAGCAGTGTTTGTTCTGCTTCTCCAGATGCAGTTTGTGAAAATAGTGAAACATAGCCATCTATATAGGGAAAAAAAGTATCTAAAGTTTGATGGGGGATGACTTTATTCTTCAAATCTTCCCATCAGTAGAGGTGTTCTCCTATTCCAGATCTGTCAGGGAATTAAGACTGTTGTCCTAAAGTGTATCTCACACCGTGTCACGTAGAGAGCAATAAATTTCTGTCTCACTTGCTCAAGACAGAGAAGGAACACAGGACAGACTGAAAAGCAGAGGCACATCTGTACCTCATGACTATGAAAGAGCCTCTGGCTTTTCCAATGCTAACATAGCCCAAAGACAGTGAAACATAATGGAATAATGGTGACTAGGCTGACAAATGATGACACCTTATGGAAATGGGTTTTATGAAAGGAGCAAAGGGAGACTGACTGGAACTGGCATCAGAAACAGCAGCAATAGGTAGTCAGATGCTGAGGCAGAATAACCTCTATGTTTTCAGTGTGTGGCTTGGCAGGTTGCTTGAATACTCTCCTTTGCTTGAACAGAGCAATGTGAAAATTGCTAAATGTTGGTATTTAAGTGTTTAAAGAGAATCCCTGCATCTATATTAAAGGGAACTTTTATTCCAGGCATAGATACGAATCTGGCCACTTTCAAAAATTCCCATTAATAAGTTTTGTAAGTCTTTAAGTGACAAGTGTGGTAGTAAATCACTGGAGAAAGTCTTCCATTGTATACTCCAAGAGGAAAGCTGTTGTGTTTTATACAGGATAATCATTATTCCAAATATAATGAGTCAGGCTGTAGATCTGTCATGGATAGCTTTGAAGTCATAGCAAAAAGCCATAATTCATGGCACTTACAATTTGGAATATTTATTTAGGATTGCATGTGGCCATGCCTTTATGGAGAATAGGAAATGTCACTAAATCTGCTTAGTTAAACTGACTGTATTGTAATTGTAAAAAATGGTATTGTAAAAGTTGCTCCCACATTTCCTTTCCCTTTTCCCAGCAGACTCTCAGCTCAGACCTAGAGGCCTGAATCTGCCTTTCCCTAAAGGAAAAACATCTTTTCCCTTTGTTTGCCTGTCCTTGTTACTTTTATGACCTCCGGCAGCTTCAGAAAACTGCCCCATAGAAGACAAAAGAGCTATAGTTTCTGGTGAGTGACTGATGAAGTAAGCATGTAGGCATTTCTGTAAGAGTTGGGGAATGGAGCTGTAACATACTTCAAGTGCTTCTATCTGGGGCACAGTTGAATATTATGCCAAATTAAGTTTGCTGACAAGTACCTCAGGCCAGTCTATGAAACCTCTTTTGCTGTTCAGGTTTGCTAGCTTTGATGTTCTTATCTGCAGTACTTTCAAAATGCAAAGGCTACGCAGAGAAGTTCAATATCTGAAGTTAAGTGTGAATTTAAACTAGTATAAATACCCCCTTTTTATTTTAATAGTTCCCATGGTCTTCAGTATAGTTATTTTGATCTTGCAAATATTGAAATTCATGGAATTGCACAGTCTGCATTTTTGTTCCAAATAAGTTGTCTTAGTTTTTAGGTGATATTCATGTTAAGTGCTGAAGAAATCACTTTACTTAAATATTAACTGGAGTGAGTCTGAAAAATATGTTTCAACCAAAAAAAAAAGCCAACAGTTTAAAATCCTGACCCAATTAAAACTTCTAAATTAAGCATGTTGGTCAGTGTAATGTGTTAATTTTCCTTGCAATGTTGTGTAAGATACTTTAAGCAGGCTGTGCTGTTCAGCCCAGGCAGAGCCATGCAGCTTCCAACTCCCAAATGACAGAAATGGGATGTTTGACAGGCATTAGGAGTTTGTCTGGAAAGAGCAGAGAAATAATGAGTGAGCCGGACTGTTTTCAGCTGGAAACTAGAAGCTGCAGGGTTTACAGGTGACTGTGGGATATCCTTTGTTGACTGGTCATGCAAATTGGATCAATAGGAAAGAGCTGATAGCAGGGCTCCAAAGGGCAATGGGTTTCGGTGAGTACAGGAACAGGGCTGACAGTGATGCTTCCCTACACAAGGGTGGTGTTGTTGCTGTGTGCTTTAATCTGAGTTAGATGCATGAATACAGATGTCACTAGGAAAGAATTTTAAATGTTCAGGTTGCCAGAGGTTGTGAAAGAAATTAACAAGGGGTGATAATGTGATTGGTCACATGTTTGTTCTCAAAGTGTTTTTTCCCAAGAAAGCATTAGCCTGGGTCATTCATGCTGCGCAGAGTAGAGGGTGCCCATGATGGTTTTGACTACCCAATGTTCAATATCATGCAGCGCTCAATTCAGAGTAATAATCATGAATTACGGGGTTTCTTTTCCATGTATCCAATTACCACTCATTAGATTTGGGTTTGGGAAGGGGTTTATATGAAAATAGAAGCATATACAAGTGAATGTGTGCCTGCAGGGTGCCACAGTTTGTCTTTGCCTTTTGAAATTATCAGGAAAAAAGTATAAAATTACCACTTTCTCCACAGAAGCTGATGCTTTGCACAGACATCACAGGGTGAAGGCCGAGCCAAGCTGCAGATATGGAAATGAAGAGGAGTGTTATCCTTCATTTCATTTTAAATGATTGGATTCCAAGCTAAATTGAGAGGGCCATGTTTATTATAGGCTGTTCTGACACTGTCAAAGAATGAGTTAACTGCTACAGACAGCTTGGTAGCTACAGTTTTATATAAGCTCCTATCTATCAAATGCTTTTATTTGTCAACTGCAATGAGATTGAACTTCCTTGGTATATTTGCCTAAGGAGAAGTGAGCTTTAAACATCAACTGAAACTCTGAAGTTGTTTCTATGACCAATACCGCAGAAAACAACCCAGTTCTGTCAACAGAAATTCAGTATATTGGAGAAGAAAAGAGGATAGTATGGAATATCAACAGTGATCAGAGAGGGGAGAGAGAACAGTAAAGAAAGGGACAAGGAGTGGTGAGGATGTGGACAGACAGCAACAGAAAATGTCTACAGAAATAGAATAAAAGAAAGTAGGCAGCAGGGACTGTGAAGAACTAGAAGGGATTGGTTTCAGCCATATGAAAAGGCTCAGCAAAATTCACCTGTGTCTCCTCCAGTGATCTGCCTGAGCAGAGAGGAGCAGTCTACTGTGATTGCTGTTGCCTCAAATGGTAGAGGTCTGTGCTATGGTATTAAAAATTGTGCTCTATTGATAGGCATTGCAAGAATTGTCTAAGATGTGGGAAAGGGCATGAAAATTATTGCCTGTGAGAATACTAAGACTTGACTCTCATCAACCATGACAGAAATAGTTACCTGTACTGTTTGATTATCTGTAACTTGCATTATCATACTTTCTAAATAGAGCACACTATGACTCTTTCACCCCTGTCTTCATGGTCTTGGGTCACATTATGTCACCTTTTATGACTCTCAGGGGTTTGTTCAATATATTGAGAAGCATTAATAATACATTTTGGAGGCACTGCAAGTATTTTTAGAGGACTACTCATTTCTTAAACTGCAACAAAAATCTGAACCAAATTTCTTTACTGAATAATATCTTGAATTGAACCACAAGAAGACATTATATGATTGAAATAAACTGGAATTGCTGTGTTTTTCTAAGAGGATTCAGCTTTTAAAAGGTGAAGTCATTCATAAGAAAAGTAAATGACTCTCAAAAGTAAATCAGATGTTTTTAAACTACCATGTTCTGCAGGCATATCAAAAGATCTAGAGAGCTTGTAGGGATTTAGTAAAGTACCAGCTTAAGAACAAGCTCAAGAATGCTTAATGTCTCCGCTTTCTCACTGATTAATGTGTATTTTTAGTGGCTCCCTGTCTTTTCAACTAATTAAAACAATGTATTAAAGCTGTGTATGGTTGACACACACCAAATGACATGTGTAACATATTAAAGTTAATAAAAGATTAATTTCTGATTAACAGTTTATAAATGACAAAAGAATACTGCTCTCAGTTATGCAAATTATTCTTTAACTTGAAGGTTGCTAATGTTGCTAATACAGCCCATTGTTGAATGCCTGCTACAAAGTTTTTAGTACCTCTGACTTTTATTAGCACAAAATCCTTGAATAGCTCTTATTCATGTTGCCAATTTTTAAGCAGCTTTGAGACACCAAGAGAAATTACTCCTTTTAAATCCAGTAAGTCCTAAGTTCTTAACCTATCCCTCCTTAGATACAACCAGTGAGTAATGTTTAATGGCTGTGCATGCAAGTTCTAAATTCAAATTCAACATCCCTACAGAGAATGGTTTCAACCCCCACCATCAGTCTCACCCCCATCATCACTACCCCAGAGGTACACAATTTCAACAAGGGTAAATATGTGAAAATTAGAAATCTTTTAAATTGAACCTAAAGTGAGTAAATCTTTGCAAGAAGAGAAGGTTATTGTAGAGCTGTATACTGAAACCCAGCAATGCACCACCTGTTTAGAAGGCTTGAATAAGGGTGAAAAGGAATCAAGCATGTCTAATCAAAACAATAAGTACATTAGAATAAGAAGACATCTTTCAAAAAGATGGAATTGTATCCAAACAAGGAAAAGACGAAGGATTTTAAACTCTGGCAGATTAATTGTATAAATGCAATAGTGCATGTCAAAATAGAGCTCAAGGAACAATGAGCTAAAAGGATCCAATGAATATTAAATTTTCTTGCAAACATATGAAGAGCAGGAAGCATACTAGAGACACCGCAGAGCCAAATGGTGCTTGTGGCGTTGAAGGGGCACTGACAGGGCAAGAACATTGCTGAGAAACCAAATACATTCTATACTTAAGCTTTCAGTGTAAACTAAATTGGAGATCCATGTTAGATCCCTTTCAAGAGAGATGTTCCACAGAGAGTATGTCTGACTCAAGTGGATAGAGAGGCCAAGTAAAAATTGTTGATGGAAATGTTAACTAAAGATGGACATGTTTATACCTGGGCTTTAAGAGAAGTCAAGGATGAAATTGTTGAATTGATAATGGTAGTGTGTAGCCACTTCGATTAAAACTATTTGGGTACATGATGACTGGAATGATGGCAGATATACCGGTCTCTACAACAGTTTCCAGGGAGAAGGAAGGAAATCACATGTCTGTAGCACAAGATTTAAACCAAACAAGTTAGTAAAACTCTGAGAAATAATTTATTTGATGGACGTGTGAATATATGTGATTTGTGTGGGAAAATGGCTGGTTCATAATTAGTCGTCAGTATCCTTCAAAAGCTTTTGGGAATCCAAAGAGCTTATCCATGCAGTAAGACACGGGTCACTTATGAGATGGGATGCAAGGGATGAAGGCAAATGTTAATTACAGCCTTTCAGAAAAGTCACCAAAGTCTGTGGGTATCTGTGCTCAAATCCATGCTACCTAAGTGACAGGGGAAGGAGAAGACAAGGAAGACACTGAGAAGGAAGTGAAAGGATTTACAGAGGATTTTTGTTCTTTCTGTTAGTAAAGATGAAGACAACAATGAAGAAAAGAGGAACTTTCTGAAACTAGTCCCTGGACAATATAATGTTAGATGAAATTCACTGCAGGTAAAGGTAAGGTGGAAGAATTCCTTTTCGCATAAATAATGATTCTGCACTGGCCAGTGACTGAAGCCTTTGGAGTATGAACAGCAATTCAATGGAAAATGTCCATTCAATGTCTATTCAATAGAGTTGAAAAAAAAGGCAAAGTAAAAGGCATGATTTAGAAAGAAATGAAAGGAAATCAATAACTTTATTTTGCATGCATAAATGCATTGTTCACCCTCAGCATTAATACTGCATGCAGTTCTGCCTCCCTTATCATATACAAATAAACACACACAAAACCAAACAAATGAAAATAATAAAACAAACAAAGCACCTAAAATCATAGAATGTGCTGAGTTGGAAGGGACTCATCAGGATAATCAAGTCCAACTCCTGGCTCTGAGAAGGACACTCTAAGAGTCACACTGTGTGCCTGAGATTGTTGTCCAAACATTTCTTCAACTCTGTCAGGCTTGGTGCTGTGAACACTTTCCTGGGGAGTCTGTTCCAGTGCCCAAACACCCTCTGGGTGAAAAACCTCCTCCTAATGTCTAGCCTAATTGTCCCTTTACTCAGCTTCATTCTTTTTCCTCAAGTCTGTCACCGGTCATGCGAGTGGAGAAATTGATGCCTGCCCCTTCTTTTCCCCACAAAAGGAATTTGCAGACAGCAATGAGATGCGCTCTCAATACACTCCAGGCTGAGCAGACCAAATGACCTCAGCCATTCCTCATATGGCTTCCCCTTAAGGCCCTCCTTTGGACACTCTCTCAACAGCTTAATGTCTTTTTTATATTGTGTACCGTATTCATACTGTACTCAAGGTAGGTTGCAAAAAAAAAAAAAGTTTGACTAAAACTGGAAAATCTATTCAAAGAAGATAAACAAGGATGATTGAGTACATGCCAGAACCATAGCTAGTGTAGGGTTTCCTAATTTGAAAAACAAAAGGTTTATAAGGCAATGTGATAGAGATGTTCAGAATCATGCATTGTGTAGACATAACAGTAAATACTGAGAGCTTGCTGTATTTTGCAGTGTATGACAGGCTTCTAGTAGGAGCTGAATCTAAAGCAAAGGGAACAAGGCGGGTTTTGGTAGATGGTAGACTTGAAGAACTCCTTTCTAGAGAATGTTATGGATACTTAAATTTTGTGTGCATTGAAAACAATAACTTGGAAAAAGAATCTATTTAGGGTTTTTAAGTGGAAAAATCATGTTACGCCTAGACGATGTCAATCTGAAAATATGTGGTGGTTAGGAGAGTATTTGAGATAAGTCTTGTGCCCTGTACTTATTTTTCATCGGCATCTGATTATTGCCATTGTTGAAGAGAGATTATGAAAAAGGAAATTGGTCTGTATTGGATTCTCAATAAGTATGTCTCACTATAGGCTTTCCACTGGGATTAATCTAGGAGGATAAAATATATCATTGCGATAAACCTCATTTGCTGGGAGACTTGAATGAATGATCTGTGCTGAAACAAATTTAATCTGTGGTTTATTAAGGATAGTCTTAAAACTAGAGAATTATTCAGGCAATATACTTTATTGTGGTCAAGGCTGCCTAGGGTTTGAAAGAGTTAGATGTGCTTAGTGGTCCAAAATAGAAATGGCACTCATTATTTAACCCTTGCACAATGCTTACCATTGCCAAAATCACCATCATTCTCCAATTACAGGTGAAATTGGATCAACTACATGGTGACAGACAGCTCTATTTGATTCGGGATTTGATTAAGAACATAAGGAGAAACAGCATTGATTCATACTAGGAGTCCGTCTAATATCTTGCCTATGACAGAAGTCAACAGAGAAAGAAAATAATAAGACATAAGGGATATTGTCCTTAAATATCAAGATCTGCCCTTAGGCAACTTCCTATATGGAAACTGTTCCATGTGTTTTCCTTTCTCTGCATCTCTTTCAGTTCTCCTGCATATCTTTTGAATGATAATGGATCTGTAGGAAGTATTTTACGTGTAGGGGTACATTCAGCAGGAGTATTTAAACACAGGATTTTATATAGTGGCGTCGTATCTTCTGCCTTGTTCTCCATTCCTTACTTAGAATTTCCTAAGATGTGGCTAGTTTTGTGTTTGCTATTGGACACAGAGCCAATGCTTTTGGGAAGGTATAACTCCTAGATCTTGTTCCTGCATGGGAACATTGATTTCAGATCTTAAAGTAATGGGTGTATAAATTTAGAATTGCTCTAAATTTATCTGAATTTCATCTGCTATTTTATGACCTAGTAAACCTTGTAACATCTTTAGCTAGACATTTCTCTTCATTGTTCTCAACAAATTGGCTTATAATGCAATTTTCTTGTCTTATCCTTTGTGTGTCCTTTCACAGTAACCTGCAATGAAAGATACCTCCAAAGAGAATTCATGTATACAGTCCTGCTTTATTTAATTTATCCCTGACTCTGCTGTTAATCCCATGCTTTCATAGTGGACTCTGTTAGAGGTATTTCCTCTCTGGACATTATGCTATGAAACAACAAGCACACATGTAATGTAGAACAATTCCATTTATCATTGGTTTCATGCCATGCTTTTCTTCAGCAGATCAGCAAATGCTCCGAAATAGTTTCTTTGTGGGAACTCAAGGGCTATGTTACTTAAGAGTTACTAAGATTGTGACTGCTGTATTAAGGAAGGAAAAGATTCAATGAAAGCCTGAGGCATTTTCTACAAAAGTTAAATACATTTTATAACAGCATTGTTGGCCAAACCCCTTTAGGATCACAATACAATCACAATGAACTGCTTCATACTGTGTTTCTCACTGCATGATAACATGCCAATGTAGTGAACTATAAGAAAATAGAAGTTAACATATTTGTTACTCTCCTCCATAAGCTTTTATGATAAATGGCATTTGACATCTTTGGAGGAAAATAAATGCTGGTGCAAAGCAAAACCCAGCACAGAACCAAATGGAGACCCCTATACAGTTGAAATACTGTCCCATATGGTTGGCATATTAGCCACAGCCTCAAGGCAGCCCAAATTTATTGAAATGAGCTACAAGCCCCTACAATCCCCCCCACTGACAACATTGATTAGGTGAATTCTTGTAAAAGGGATCTAGGGTATGAAACCTGCAGAATACCAACCTGGTAAAAAAGTTCAAAATTTCTTATCTTTTCACAACAGACTTTCTTACTGCCAGACCAAACTGGCATAAGTTTGTGCAGGAAGGGGGCTGGGAACATGTGGCTGAAGAAAAAGGGGGCATCCATACCAGCTGATATTCTGTAAGTTCTCTCTCTCTCTCTCTATATATATATATATATGTATATACATGCTGCTTCTTTTCTCAACATATTCTTGACATAATCTGCATGATCACAGAAGTGTTCTTACTTTGGTAATTCTTTTTGAAATCAGTGAGATCATTTCTTATCTTGTGGATAGATAACAGCACCAATTCTACTAATTTTTCTGACAAAGCCGTTTCTGAAATTTTTGTATAAACAAGGGGCAAATACTGCACTTTTTCACTTGTAAAAGTTAAAGAACTTCATTAGCCTTGCTGTATCTTCCTTTTTGCTACTCACTTTTTCTAAGAAACATAATATTCATTTCAGAGAATTGTCATTACCAGCAGCCTCATTTTGGTGGTTCTGCATTGCAGAGGCATCACTTCCAAGTAATGGGAGAGAAATTTCACTTGTGAAACTGCATTCTCAGACCAGTGATGATGATAAGAAATAAAAGAACAGGTCTGCCATGGTTAAAAGCTCAGTTTAACTGTAGCCAGAGCTGAAACACAATGCCATCTGGTTTTTTTTATTCTTCCTATGTTGAACTTTTTGAATTTGTCATAAATAACTGCAAAGAGCATAAGGCAAAAGTTAATTTAGATGATTCATTAAACCTCTTTTTTTTTCCAACCCTATAGAACTTTGCTTCTCTGTATCTTCACAGGCACTGCGAAACTGTAAAGCAAAAGATTTTCATTAAAGGTGACTGTTTAACTGTTGTGTCATGAGCAATTCGGCTACCCAGTAATAAGACTTGTCAGAAATTCTGATAGCAAGCACAGTAAAGACTGGCTTCTTTCATCAATCCATGGAAGATAAATGTAATCCCTGTTAAAAAAAATAAATTATAGGCTTGACATCAAAAAGGAAAACTAAAGAAAGTATAGTTTCAGTCATTGAGGGAATTGGAATTTATCTGCTATTTCTGCCAATATTTTTTTGGTATCACATTGGATCAATGGCTCACTTTAGGGAGAAGTTATACATAGTAGTGGGACAATGATAGAATCATCAAATATTTTGTGTTGGTCAAGACCCCAAAGATCACTTAGTTACAACCCCATACCAAATCATTCAGAGCCCCATCCAGCCTGGATAGTCTCATCTCTTTCTTTACACTCATTCTTTTCACTTGTTGCTCCATTTCCCTCTCCTTTATGTTCATCTTATTAAGTCCTGGAATGGATTTGCTGATGAACAAAATATACCTGAGGTAAATTGTGTTTCACTAACCCAAGTTTTCCATAGAGAGCAATCATTTCTAAAGGAGTCCCATGTTCCCTACATCTCACTGGTAACAAATCCTGGTTTTCTGGCCAGAGAACTCTACAGTGCACCAGGCAGGATGTGCTGTGGCCAGCCTGGAGCTATTAGCTGCTCTCCTGCTTGCAGCTGTCCAGCTGGCAGGAGAATCAGCCTCAGCTTCTCTCCTTGGGGACCCTATTTCCAATCAGTTGCAAAGCTTGAGGAAAGAAAGCATTAATAGAAGTCTGTCCACATATAATATTCAAAAAATTTATTTTTTAGAAGTGGTAAATTTTCCCTCTTAAAACTCACATATAAAAAAGTACTTAAAAAAATGCATTTTGTTTGTCTTTTGCTATATGAGAGTGAATAAGTCTTGGGACTTAGTACCCATATAATTCTAGAAGAAATTAAGGATTTTATTTTTGTTCATCTAAAGGATGGTTGATTTTCTACATCATAGGAATGGTGCTATTTACATAGTATACCGTAGGGCTACCACTGCACCAGATGTTTTGAACAGAGGCCCCTTTTCAGAACTGCTGCCCATCTGATAGGTGCAAAATGAAATGATGGAAATTCTCTCTCCCCTAAACAGTCTGTGTAGCCTCCTGACTTAGTATCTGAAAATTTCACCTTTGTCATATGTAGTTTTAAAGAGGAGGATGTAAGGAATGGGAGGAGACTCAAGCAGGCCTGTATGGATTAAAACTGGTAAGCAAGACTGGATTTTGCCTAGTCAGGATTTCCTGCTTTCTATATAATCTGTTTAGCAGAGGCCATGCAACTTTCTCACCAAGAAATTTCCATCCAGCATGGTAATTTATGTAAACTGTAGCATACTGTAAAACATTGCATTCTGAAAGGAAAACAATCACTCTGTGTAAACGGTATAAACAGCCAAACTCACTTTAAAGCTTGTACCTAATTTGTGGTGTGGACTTCACCTCTGTGAACTTCATCTCTGGCCACTGAACCTTGAAAGTCCTTTCTTTTGTGAACTCTGTATCAAATCCTCATCACAGCATTTGTGACTCTTAACCTTGCTGCAAATAAGCAAACGCAGAGCTCACCTTTTTTATCCCTTTGGCCTCTACTTGTTTGTTTGACCCCTCTTTTTTTACCCTTAGCAGCTTCTTCCAGTGCTTATGATTTTTGTGTTGTTCATCTTAATTTAGCTGATAAATTCCAACTAGGAGTTTTTTTACCTGTTGCCATGTATTAACACTGTTGCCTAAGGTTAAATTTTCACTATTAGAATAAATTGTGTTGCATAACCCAACAATAATTCTAACACCAGTGTTCTGTTATTAGCCTAAGTAAATATTCTGAGTGGTTTTTTCAAGATTGCCACAACAGTTTAGCCCTATTTTTTTTTTTTAGCAGTAGTCTTATCTGATTTTTAGTACAGGTCTTTTCTAAGGACTTTCATAATGCTAAATTAAATATGTATATGAACTTTACCTCCAAACCTGAATTCAGTGAGCTCGAGGAAGACATTTATTTACATAATACCCAGGAAGTAAAAGCAGAACCAGTGCTTCCCTATAGTTGTCCCTGTATGACATGGTCCTTTTCAACACTGATAAATCATATTTGCTCAAGTTTCATATTGTAACTAATAATGATGGCAATTTTTTTAGTTTTTCCAGGGAAGCCTTTTAGAGGTCAAAGTGCATCATCACCTGAGGGTGAAAGAAGTGTGTTCTTAACCATGTATTTTGTAAAATGTGAATGCTGGTGAGAGTCAAGGAAAAAAACAGTTTGAGTTTTCCCAAGCTATTCAAAGAAAAACAGAAAGAAAAAAATTAACAAAGTTTAACACCTAGTGTTGCAGACAGGAGGAGCACGTGAAGAACGTAATGTTTTAGTAAAAGGATGTTTACGAGACGTATTGCCTTCCTTGGACCAATGAGCTTCATTCTATCCTTGGTTCTGCAAACCAGTCTATAAAAACGTATCTACTTCTGTAATAAATCACTTCTTCTGCTTTCCAGCTGAAACCTGTGTTGTCGTATTCTTTCACCTAACCCTAATAGCAACAGTAAAATGGTAAAATTCTGTGAAGTTCCTCTGAAATGTAGTTTGTGATTGCATTAGGAAATTAAGGTTAAAATTACTCAGTAGAGCACTTGTTTCAATAAAACTGAAAAGAAGTGTTTTAGATATGGCATTACTTTTGACAATGCTAACAGCAGAATATACTCCAGCGTTTTTTTTTCACCTAGTTATTGGATAGAGATCCTATAAATCATTAACCAACTCTTGATAGCATAGGTGAGTTTTCTTTTTGATAGGAAAGTTTACTCAAATATCATTTATATCAGAGAATTATTGGGGAGACCATAAGATACTAACTCCAGATGCTGAGCATGTGCCTACCTCTAGGTCTGTAAATGGTTATGAGTGCTTTGTTCCTCCAGTCCTGCTCATGTAATCAGGGCTCCTTTGTGGCAGGCTGCCTATGTTGAGGGCTCCTTTGTGGCAGGCTGTCTATGTTGAAGCCACTTCTGAGGAGACAGTATAATGTAGACCTGACTGAACTACCTATAAACTGGTTAGTATGGCATGTGAACAGCACAGAAGTGACGGACTGCTCTAGGCAGAAAATGCATTAGTTGTTCCATTACTTGCATAGCTTTTCAAGTGTGTGTTTCAACACAGGTCACATCTTCCAGCTCCTCTTGGCCAGGCTAGCATAGGAGGTTCCAGCAATATTCCCAGTAAAGATATCCTCTTTGATTTTTGATTTGAGGAATTCCAAGTCTAAGACTGTTGTGTGTCAAGTCCACTGGTACTGAACACAGGGCCAATGCCATCATCACACACTGAAGTATGGTGTAAGGAGCCATAAGAAAGCTTGGGCAGACTGATGTATCCACACAATGCACTGAAGCAGCTGTGGCAGCAGAGTGACTCCTCTGGAGTGGCACTGACAAGAAGCAAGGCAAGCCTGTCTCTTGAACATGGAGCCTCTCAGACCTCAAGCACAGAAATGCTCTGACCCATAAGCACTGCTTCCTTTTCTGGAGACTGCTTCTAGGATATGCATGCTCAACTCCATCATGCACTTCCATGCCCTAGGAGAGCTTTTGTACAAAATTCCAGTTCCCTCAATCCATGCCTTGCATTAGCTTAAAGGCATAAAAATCACAAATATCAATTTCCTGCAGATCCTTGTCAAATATAATAGAAGAACATCTTGTCAGACCTTTCCCAGAGTAAAGGAAATCAGATACAATATGAACCTCTTATCTACCTTCTGCAAAACTTCATTATAAACATTTTTTGTCATGTTGCTCTAATAGTCTTAAATAGTCTTAACATTCATTCCTTGAAATGTTTTTAAGCCTTCCAGCTGTGTAACATTATTTTTGAGAGAGGATGAGGACCAGGTGAGGAGTTTAAGGAGAGTTGTGTTTCTCTGGCTCTATTGCCCTGTCCCTTGTCCATCTGACTGCTGTCCAAACAGCTTTGCACCGCTGGTCTGTCATCACAGACTGTCATCATGGTGTCCTTGAAGCACAAGTGGCAGCCAGCTACCCTTCCTGCCATGATTTACAAAGCAGCAGGCAGGAGTCTCGCTGTGGAAGCTGCATGGGATAGGGACATGGGCAGCCTCCTGCCCTGCAGGACAGAGATAGCTGGGTTTCAGCTTGAACACTAGAGGGGGAAGGCTCTTGTTTCCCAAAACTAGCTCAGGAGCTGTTTTCTGAAGAAAGTGGGGCTGTGGTGGTATAAGAGAGCAAAATATGCTCTATGAAGTGCTGGAATGATTATTCTTGTGTATCTCGCCCTTGCAGAACCCACAAGGCAGGTGTGGTTACTGTAAACTTTGCCTACCAGTCAGTACTAAAATTCATTTCTCAGCTTGTTGTCCATTCACTTACTGATGCCATCCAAAATCTTCTCGCATCTCTTTTTGTGACTTTCACATTACCAGGAAAGTGTTGCTATCCTTTCCTTCTTTTCACCTCTCTGTTCACACAGTGGTACTAAGCATTGGAGTAGACTGCCTAGGGAAATTTTGGAGTCACCATCCCTGAAGGCATTTAAAAGATGTGTAGATGTGGCACTTGGGGACATGGTTTCGTGGTGGGCTTGGCAGTGCTGGGTTAACAGTTGCACTGGCTGGTCTTAAAGGCTCTTTCCAAACTAAATGATTGTTTGATTAATGACAGAGCTCTACAGCAAAATGGCCACATACAGGAATCAGAAACGGGGCCAGGCTACAAAAGAGGGCTTTAGAAATATTGTCCAGACATGCAGAGGTGGTGTTGAGAAAGCCAAAGCTCAGCTTGAACTGGCAAGGCATCAAGGGCAAGACAAAGAGCTTCAGCCTCTGTATGAGCAAAAAAAGGCCAAATGAGATGTGGGCTCACTGCTAAGCAGGGTTCTTGATTTCATGGCTGCAAAGATGGAAAATTAACAAATTGCTTCTATGTCCTGAATTATAAAAACAAATCTTTACCCATTAAATCTCAGTAATATGCATAGATGAAGAAGTCGTTTAGGACTGTATGTTCACTTGCTGGCATATGGCACACATTTTTAGCACATGACTTTCCTGACTGAAACTTAGATTCTTAAGGTCACACAGCTTACAGTACTAACATTTGGTAAATCCTGTTTTATCATCAAGGATAGGCAAAGTGATAGGTGTTTTTTTGAAGACAACACTAAAAATGAAAGAATACAATGTATTTTAAAATAAACTATTGCATGTCTTTTTTTCTACAGAAAAAAAACTTGAAAACTTAAAAAAATATGTGACGAATAGGAGGCTAAAAGAAAAAAGAGTCCAAATTATTACTCAGTTCATGAAAGATAAGCTCATCACCTGGATTTTGAGGATCAAATAAATATTTTTGATTAATAGTTTGAATTGCCCTGATGCAAAGCTGGATTATATCAATGGACAAGCTCTCATCAGTTGTTGCGACATCTGCTGCAAAAGGGAAATTACAAAGTAAAAGTATCTTTGCTAAGGCACCATTAAGAACTGTTCTGTTGAAATGTTTTCTGATTCCCTTTTGGTATTGGGCAACATGTCTTGTTTGTGGTTATGACTTCAACATAATGAAGTACAAAATATCTGCATGTACTGCAACAGAAAGCATAACTTTTTCCCCTCATAGTGAGGTAGAACTGACCATTAGTGTGAGATGCATGGCAGCTTTAGTTCCTTTTAAATACAAAATAACTGTTTCATGGCACAAGGCAAGGTCAGGCATTACTTCAACAGTGTTACAGGGAGTAAAAGATAGACCACTGAACACCTAGTTCTGCATCATAAACACAGTAATCCCTTCTGGGTTGCTTAAAAAAAATATAGGAGAGTGCTTTGACATTTAGAAAGCTAATGTTAGAAGAGTGGATGATCTAAAAAAAGCTATCAGTGATTTATTGCCACAGTTCTGTGAAATGATGAATTTGTAACGTGTCGGTTAATGAGAAAGATGGACTTAACCATCCCCCCATCCCCAGCCAGTGTTGCAGGAGGTTACACCCCCCCATTCTTTGATGGTTTACAGCAGCAGTTGATGCAGAATTGAGTGACCAACAGTATGGAGCCGATTCAGACTCAATGGACATGATGCGTATTTCCTTCAACCTCAGCAGCTCTTTGCCAGTAGACTTCAATTATGATTTGCATCATCACTGCAAGTCCTGTCTGTCATGTTTCCTGAACAAAAACAGTCATTGTTTGACACGTGTACAAAGGGCTGGAAACAAGTCCCTTAACATTATTTTTAATACTGTTCTGTTGAGAATGAGAGTAGCCTTGTTTATACAGTAAGAGATTTAATTAGCAAAACAAGACTGGAACCTTTTTCTGACTCACCTGTTTTGTACCGCGTGTCTGCCATCTTAAGTGTTTCCTTTCTGTTTCCTTTATAAATACCATCTGTTCTAAATAAAAAGTAAGTCAGGATGCTGTGTTTATATTCAAGTTCTTTAGTGCATGTAGATACTACCATATGGTTTTATTTATTTTCTGAAAGGAAATTCCTTCAAGGTCCACCTGTGCAGCAGCTGAATAGGAAACCTGCAGAGCTATTACACTTCCCAAATAAGTAACTTCCTGCCCAGATTTCCACATCGAAGTCTTCCAAACCTGCAGAGAGGGAGTGCTTTTGCTCAGTAGCTGATTTTTCACTGTCTCACAGTTTATCCACTTAAAAAAACCAAAAAAAATCTCACCAAACCCCAAAACTTAAATGATGTCATAAGTTTCAGAAGATGTATATGAGGGAGGAAATTCTTCAGGCTGGGACCTTCTTTTTCATGGCATCATTGGCTAGGACAGCAGGATTGTACCTGACATCAGAACTCATGGGAATTACTCATGGGAATTACTCCTATACAAATGCAGAGGTGGCAAAGAAAAAGAGTATCAAGTTAAATGTATAGTTTAAATATTATCTGTACAGTTTCTTCTGCAGATGCAGAAGATTTGAGCCCTTCTGCAGATGCAGAAAAGAATGTATAAAGGTTTGAAATGATTTATAGTAATCTCAGTGCAGGAAAAGATTTTAAGCTAACTTTGTGTTTGCCCAGGTTCAGAGGCCTGGGAGCCAGATGAGCTTTTGGTGTTACTCCATATAGCCAAGGGGTTAGAACTGGGTGGGAATGTTTTACCTATACCATACTAATTTGTGTGTTAAAAACTGTTTCAAATCCACCAAGATGATGGAGGAAGTTGTCTCAGAATAGCTAATGTGCTTGAGTGATCCTCTAGGCCACTTAGGGTAACTACTTATTCCAGTGTCTCCATTTATACCAGAGTATGTTACCCCTGCAGGGTGACTGTTCATGGAAAGAGTGGATTAGACAGGATTGTTCTATTTCTCCCTTTGAAGATTTTCTGCATTAATCATTAAATATTTTGGAAAGCCCAGCTATGAGGTCTGTAATTTGGGACAGAGGAAGCTAAGGTTCAGGTCCTTGCTCCACAGAACATGATGAATGCCATGAGAAGGGGACCATTCAAACAGCAAAGAGTGGGAAGCCTGCTCAACATTCACCTGTAGTCTGGTGTCTGTGTTGTGGAACTGAATCAGACCAAAGAGTAATTTAAACCTTAGCTGTCTTATTGACTAATTTAATGTATATAATTTGAATCAAAATTCTCCCCAAATGAAATTTCCATTGATATTAACACATCTCCATAACCTTTTCTTAAATCCTTGGTATCTTCTGTCAGTTTGGTTGGAGAATTCCCCATCATCTATACTGGGTGTTAACAATGATGTAGTATAAAAATAGCCAAAGACTCATAAGACCAGATGAGAATAAGAAGAAAGAGATGTGTTAGTCCTGGACCTGCTGACAGGGAGAATTAGCAGAGGATCACATCAGTAGCTTTCCATCTTTTACCATACCACTTTTCTGTGAGGTGTACCAGCACAAGGAATTACAGGAAATAGCACAGAAGAGAAGAATATGATGGTATGGAGATCAGAAGAGGATAATAACTCTGTCCATAAATAAGCCACACCTGATGATTAGCTACACTACTGGGTTAGGCTGGATTCTTCAATGAAAAAGGTGCGGGTTATAATCGTGAAATTACTGTAATTGTAGGAAGGCTGTGTTCAGAATAAATTCACTTATGTCAAAAGATAATAAAATGTCTAGAAAGCCACTGCCAAAGAAAACTGAGAAACAGAGGTTTTCCAGAGGGAGAAGTCAGAGCTAGTTTAATTATTAATCTATTCATAAACTACTTTATGCAAGACAGAATAATCAATATCATCAGTGATGTTTATTTACCTTATCAGAATAAAAATATTTTGTGTAGCTCAGATTAGTTTTACATTATTAATAACAAAGTAAAAGAAAGAATACTTTCCTAGACTTTGCTAAGCTATATTTTGACCTGCTGCAGCCTTCAAATCTTTGAAAATCGGACTCTGAATTTATATAAGAAAACCTTTCCTATTTTATAGAATGGGTTTGCTACTTGTTTTTTAAAATAATATTCTAGTTTTTGAGTGAACTTTCTGTTCACTCAACTGCTACACTTACATGTGCATCCTTGCTGTAAATATTATTTTAAATCTCTCACAATATATAATTTCTTATTAATATTTATTTACCTGGCATGTGCATATTTGAAAATTCAACTTTAACAGGGCAGGCTGAATACCTAATCCAAGTAGAAATGTTCTCTGACTAAGGCATGAGTCCAGGATGTCTGGATTACATGTCCCTTTTTGCCAAATTACTAAACCTCATTGTGTGTCACTGTTTCCTTAAAGTGGAAATAGCATGTGGAGTGTTAAAGCACATTTAATATTAGAAAGGACCTTGAGAGCTTTGCATAAAAGATACCTCAGAAAATTATAAACATTAGGCTCCATGGGTTCTTATCCATGAGGACTTTATTTCCAATATTGCTATAAAGTTCCAGTTAACTGTGCATATGAATGGGTTTCATTATGTTCTACAAACTGAAAATAAAAATTCTAAATCTCCTTGAATACATGGGGTCTAGCCAAGCTTATGACAAACTTCGTTTTGAATTAAAAGGGTTTTGAATTAAAATTATTTTGAATTAAGGGGAAATTTTCTTTCAAGCTATATGGCTGGAGATGTTGAGATAAGTGAACTGATGTTAAGCACCGGGAAGCCGATGTAAATTAGCCCAGACAAAGAGCCCCAGGGATGAGCTCACACAGTTTCCCACAGCTCAGAGTGCATTCTTGCAGGTTGCACAGGCAGGTATTTAGCGAGCTGCTCACAGAGGTGATCTCGCTGGGTCACCACTGGCATTTAATTCCTGGTGTTGCCAGCGGGGCTTGTGGAAATGGGGATGAGTGCGGGCTCTTTCAATTCCTGCCTTCAAGCCTTTGTGTTACACTTAATTTAAAATCCTAGCTGATTTTAGGGAGGATTTGTAGCAAAGCTGCTCTGAAAAATGCTGAGATATGTATATCATACCACTGAAAATCACCTTATTTTTACAAGCAGTACTCCAGCATGTTAGTTGCAAACCAATAAAAGTGCCTCATATTACCATTAAGCTTTAATTTAAATTTGGACAAGCCTTTAGGAAATGTAAGAGGTATGAAAACAACAACAAGCAACTGTAACACCAAGGATAATGGAGATTGTAAAATGTTGGTGACTTCAATTGCTGACCTAGAGAACAAGCTCAAATCAAGAAGCTGCAAGAGTAGGGGAGATGGAAGCTCTGTCAATACCTTTTATCAAAATACATAAAAGATATCATGCATAAAATATCTAAATTATTGCTACAGTTTTATTTCCCCATGGGCCAAATCCTGTTGCTATTTTCACAATAAAGAAAGAAAAAAGTGTGTTTACCTGAATGGGAAGAGTAGGATTACTGCATTCTCATGGGGAAATGAGAAAAATGCAGAAACACAAATGCTGGTTATGCATATGGATGTAAATTTGATGGTGAGCATAACTCACTTTCCCATGTTCTTCTTTGCCATTTGGTATCTGGTGAATATTATTCAAGCACTTATAACCCTAGAAAAATGTAGGCAGAATTATTAATTGTTAGGAAATAATCTCTCATGATTTTGAATTGATCTATTTCCAAGCAGGTCAAGTCCAGAATTGGTTAGCTAATATAAATGTAGATTATTCCCACCAAAACAGCTTTTTTCCTGGAGTTTTTTACTAAAATTATGCACTATAAATATTCAGAGCATTTGCAAGAACACAAAATGAATTTTGACCTCCCAAGAGTGAATTTAAATTTGCTCCTGGCATGAATAAGAAAGCAATTAAATTAATAACAAGAAAATCACATTCCCTGATTTCAAGTGGGATCTGGACTTTATTATCCCACACAGCAGATGAGCTGCCTTAACCACCAAACTGTTCATTCTTCTGGCATGCCTTCCTCATTTCCAACAACACTTTACTCTGGATTGAAAATATAATTAAATACCTCACACTTTTTTTTCTTTAGAGAATATCTTAGAAAAAACAAATTTGCTTCTTGCAAGTTTCTAATCTGCTGAACAGAACTACTGAAGTGAATTTTAAACCTATTGATTACAACATGCCTTGGCTGTGCCTTTGTTTTTCACAGTGCCATAGGAGGAGGTCCCCTGCTGCTCACCAGTGCCTGAGAAAAGAGCTGTGGGGGAAGGTGGCGAGTAGAAGATGTTCATCTTCCCCCAACTTCATCCTGCTCCTGGACATGGCTTGAGTCAGCTGCATCCAACACTCTGCATGTTCCTGAGCAGAGCTCAGAAGTAGGGTAGCTGAGCTTTCTGGTGACTTTGGGTACAATCTGATGGCTCCTTGATTTTTTGTGTTTAATGGCAATGCTCTAGCACTTCGTTCCTCATAACAGGAAGTACTAGAAGTACTGTCAGGAGACCAAAGCCTGGGGAGGAAAGATGGTCTATGGGTACCTGCAACAGCCCCACTCCTGAGACTGTAGGGCAGGAGAAACACTATCAGCAGTGCCAGACCCACCCTAAGGAAACTTAACAAGAAAAGAGGCTTTTTCCACTCCCTTCCCATCTTAAAACAGTCTCTCATGTCAGCCCATAGCATAATACCAAGGGAGGAAATGCAGAAGCAGAGAGTTGAAGAATACCTTTGTCCTCCCTGTGTTACCAGCACCACAAAACTGCAGCCCCTGTTCTGTTGCTTTTATTACATGGATGGAATATCTTTGGACTGGATTGATATTTTCAGCTGACTTTAAAATCCATACTAAAATTCTTATTTCAAAAAACCAAGATTATATGTGACCTTGGGTACAAAAGCCTTTGGATCCTGTTGAAATGGAAGAAAAAATAAGAAAAAGGTATTATGGGAAAAAAATAAGAAAAAGGGATTGTTATTAATACTTTTCAAACTCTGATTAATAACTTGATTTTCGTTTTGAGGCTAGAGTGCTAAATTTTAAGATCTGTTGCAAGAGATAAGTGACACCAGAAGGAACATGAGGGATTATTAATGGATGTCCATGATCTGCTTGCCTTCTTTTTCAGAGGAAGCTTCCAGATGTTGCAGTAGCTGCACATTAGCCTGCAAGGTTCTTAAATTAATTTCATGCTGATTTCTTATTACTTCATCTTTTCATTTGTGCTTATTACTGTTGCTTGTGTACTTTTATACTTCCTTTGTATAGAGGATACCCTAGACTCATTTTTCAAAAGCAATCCTTTTGCTGGATTCAGCAGTAATAGACCACACCCTCCATCCACCATTTATAGATAAATACTGATTTCTGCTTTAGAACTTTGGTTCACCTATAACTGAAAAATTGTGAATCTGACACATGCAGAGCCCTTGTATCCACAAATAAATAATAAGGTGTTTGATTATTCAGTCAGCATGAAGTAAATGCTGCAATTTTAACAGTATGGATATTCTGGTTTTTAACTCTGTACCATCTGCTGCAATTTCATGTGGAAGTATTTGCAGTGGATAAATTAATAGCCAGTTGGATCTTTCCAACCTAATATTTCATCAATGTTAATGCAGATATTCTTCAATTGTCCTAGAAGCTCTTCTTAGTCTGATTACTAGCTCCACTAGCTAGAGAGGATAGGATTATTATTTATGGTTTTAGTACAAGAGGAAACCCCAGTTGCCAGTCTCCTCAACACAAAATCCTAGAAAAGCTAATCCAGTGGGGGTGGGGATAACAATCTTACTGCATTTCCATCTGGGGTCTCTCTATAAAATTACAAAATCAGCAACTGTGTTTGCTATAAACAGCCACTATATAAGCAGTGTAACAGTTACTGTTCCTCTTTTTCCTTCACATTTTTGAGAGTTCCAGGGAAAGCTTCTCCCAAAAGAGATTCCATAAGAAATTTGATTTCTGAAAATGTTTTATATTGAAAAATATTTTATGGTGTATTGAAAATAAATGTTTAATATAATGCTTTTTTTTACCGTTTATGTAAATAAAAGTTTGTTTGAAAAAAAAAATTAATGGCTAGGAAACCTTGGGAAACAAAGCTTGGTAGTGATTCAAATTGAACTTCTAGCAACATATCTGCTTTTAGATGTACTGAAGAATTGGATAAACTCTCATCAGCATCCCAGAGGTATCATTTCTATGTAAGATGGACTTTACATGCAATTTTTTGTACTTCCTTTCCCTCAGTTTTCTCCACTTTTTGCACAAGAGAAAACTGAATATATATATAGGCACTGCAGGGTTTTTGTTTGCTCTGAAAGATTAGCAAATTTCCATGTGAGTTTTGCCTATTTTTTGGCACAGACCACCTACATACCTTAAACATGGTGGCTGCTGGTGCTGCTCTAAACATCTGGCAGAGAAGTCTGCCCAAGGAGAATTGTTACTGTGTGATGACGAAATTAAAGCCTGCACAAATGGAGAAAATTAAGGTTGCCGAGGTTACCTTCAGGCATTTCCTGTCTGCTCTGTGCCTTGCCCTGCAGGATGGCTGTTTGTTCATTTTGATATGGCATCTGTATGGATGTAAGCTGCAGGACTTTAAAACTGCAAACAGAACCATGTCCTAAAGTGAAAGGTCCCAAATATAATTCTCCTGCACTTTTTCCATGCAGCAGTTGAACAGCTGTTCTCAGCACGGATGAGGGGCCTGTGCTGCAGAGAACAGCTGCCTGGGGAAACTTGGTCTGTCATGATGATTCAGTAAAGGATTAGGGCCTGTTGGTAAAGGAAGTTGTTTTTCTCTGCCTTTTGTTGCTTAGAATGAGTTGAAGGAAAAGAGTACCTGCTAAAATTTTAGGTCCTACAGGTTTGTCAGAGACACCTTTGCAAACAAAATAATCTTTCCTTTGAGGATCCAAATATGGACAGTAATTTCAAGTGTATAAGGCACACCTTTTTGACTGAAGTTTTGATCCAAACCCGGAAGCGTGCTTTATATGCTGGTGTGCCTTATATAAGGACAAAGTTTGGAAATTTGCCAACCCAGAATTGCAAGCCCGCAGCAGCCCTGACCCGAGCCGAGCCCGCCTGGCCCCGAGCGGGGCTGGGGTCGCCCTCCGCGGCAGCCCTGGGCGGGGCTGGGGGCTGAGCGGGGTTGGCATAGCCGGGGGCCGCCTGGGGCCAGGCCAGGCCGGGCTGGTGGGGATGGGTGCCACCTGGGATGGGGGCCACCCGTGGGGCTGGGCCAGGCCAACAGGGACGGGGGCCACCCAGAGCCGGCAGGGCTGAGGGTGGGAGGGAGTGCTGGGGCCCACAGCACAGGGAGGGTGCTTGGGGCTGCATTTAAAGGCTACGCTGATCAGTGAAAACTGTTTGCAAATTGAGCACCTGACAGTAATCTGTTACTAATTTGGTACTTTGTTGCACACAGACTCTGGCTTCAAAAAGAGGTGCACCTTATATGCCGATGCGCCTTATATGTGGAGAAAGTATGGGGACTTGCCGGCCACCCAGAAGTGCGCCTTATACTCTGTTGCACCTTATAGGCATGAAATTGCTGTAAATGAATGCAAGGACACAGCATTGCAGGCCTAATCCTTCCACAAGTTTACTAAGTCCCCTGGGAGTCAAGTGTGCCTGGCAATGGGCCAGCAGACCTTTTTAGTGAGTTGCCCAAGGTCAAGAGGAAAATCACTGACCAACTCCCATGAGGAATTCAGGTGTACATATCCCACATCACATAGGCGTGTTTCATTTTAGCACTGTAGACACACTGTTAGGGTTAGGCAGTTCAGAAAGCACATTAGGTCTCCACTGATAAAACTGAATGTATTATGCTCAATTAGATGTGTTGTAAATTATATTAGAACAAAGTGTAACTTTCAACATGGGCACAAATCCCTGCAGTGTCATAGCAAACTGAAGATTATAGCTGCACACAATGAACAACTTAAATTGCTTTCAATACAAAATGTTATGATGACATGAAGATCATTTTTGCTATTCATGTATATTTTAGACATCTTTGCAGTTCTTGAAATCAGTAAGTTAGAGGAAGGCTTACAGATTATTCTCCTGACACACATATTTTTAAAAATTACCATAATTTGCATTTAGTGCAGTGTCCTGGCACACTGGCCACTCTCAAGGAGGTTTGCCATGTCTATGCCAGTGCATGATCCTTTTTGACAGATGCAGTTTCCACATTTTTTCCCAACATTTTTCTCTTGAAGTAATAGGATTAGCATTGTATTAAAGAAAAGATAAAGCCCCTATAACAACCATTTTGGTAGGAGTTTTTTAGTGCATTTTCTGGTTTGATTTTAGGTGACTTCTTTAAAAATAAGTCTCATTTTTGTATGGTAGACATCAACAAAGTCCTTTCAAAAAATTTGAATCTTAAAACTGTTGAATCTTAAAAAAAAAAAATTCTTCATTTTTTTCAAATGGTCTACAAAAATTGGACCACAATTCATTTTTAATTTTTCTATTGACATAAATGGGATTGTTCATGTTTACTCTGAAAAAAATCAAAGATTAAAAATTAATATGGCCTTTTTGTATTGATTTATTTTGCTCTGACCAATTACACCTCACTGGGACTAATAGACTCAAATTAGGTTGTGCCCTCCTGCCAGTTCATGTTCTGTCTTCTAAAAAATCATCTGCAGATAAGCTGATGGTGAAGAAGATGCAGTATCAGTATGGGGAAATGATCTAAGCTTTGTTAATCCACTTAGACAAGGTGATACATCCAACAAGCCATTTGTTTTATGGTTGTTTATAGTCTCCATAAGTGCTTACTATGAAAAGTGAAAATCAGGTAGATGTAGCTTCCATTTTAAAATGGAAGTCTGCAGGTTTTTTTTAATACTTTTCCACACCAGACTTCAAAATGCAGTCCTTCTAGTCTGCAGGGACTTTCCCCACTGCCTAATTACTGCTAATGACACCAAAACACAGCCAGTGTCATGAGCATTATTTCACTCTGTGAAATCCTGGACTTGCATGCACAGACTTTGATGATGTGCAGTGTCCCTGCACTAATTACAAGGGAATTTCAAGAACAATTTTAATTTGGTCCTTGGCTATGATCACACACAGCTGTCATATTTCTGCACCTGTACAATCTGCTTTCTAGTGCCAAATTCTGCAAGTCCTGGCTTTTTTGCAGCTCTGAATTCTGGGTTTTATTTGCTAGCTATTAGGTTTATTTAACCCTTGCTAGTTTTTAGATTTACTTAACCTTCCCAATATCACCAGATCTGCAAGATCTTCTCAGAAAGCTTCAATACTTAAACTGTGAGCACTGGGGAAGATAAGGTGAGGAGCAGATCGTGCAGGTGTAAATTATGAAAATTTACATAACTGTGTAAAATTATGTGGTATTTTTATTTCAGTAAAGTGTGGGCAGGCATTAGGTGACACAACTGAGTCCCAGGGACAAGAGCTTGGTACACTGAACTATGAAACCATTTGGGAGGCTGGCAGTGTGGGTCGTGGAGTCCTGGTGACTCACAGCACCTGGCTGCACTACTAGTACAATGGCTGGGGCCATTGAGGGGTTCTTCCTCTGGTTTCCAGGTCCCCTGACTTTACTATTAAATATCTTTTCATTCAGGGTTAGAACTGGAATGAACCACGTGTTCATTTGTCAAACACAAGCGACTGAGCTGTGGACAGACTGGATGTGAATGTCATAGCCATAATGCAGGTGACCTGCAAGACTGATGTACAATTCCCTTCTGTACTGTGCCATGCAGTAAAAACTGGACATGAAAATGCACAGTGAGTCATCAAAAAGGCTACAATTATGGATGCCATGGTTTGCCTGCCCCTCTAAAGAAGGTGGAAATCCTTTCTCCCTGGGCTGTGGTGACCCAGGTGGCACAGACTGACAGTGCATCCCAAGATACACCATTTTTCCACCAGGAGGTGAGCACAGACCCTTTGACTGATGGATTAAGCCCTTTCACTGGCCTGTAGACTTGTGTGTATCATGAATTGTCCCGTATTTGCATTTGCTGACTTTTCTGCAGAGAAAAGTCCTGTGTTAATGCAAAGTAGAATAGACAGAGATTAGGACTCATGAGCCTTAAAATCACAGCTGAGACAGTGACTGTAGCTGCCACCCAAGGCAACATGCCCATGGGTGTGAAGAGTCACAAAAATGGGACTGATGGGAATGATGAAGCAGGAGGAGTTTAGAGAAGTGATTCTAGGCAAGGAGGTGTACATGCACCAGTATTTCCTCATGTAGAGTTTGTACGCAAAATTGCAAATAAGATGAAGTTACAGATCTGAATTTCCATTGGGATTTTAGTGACTCAGGCTTCTCTCTTTCAGTTTACGACATTACGTGAATTTTTTGAAAGAATTGCAATCTGGAAATTCACAACTGGTTGTAATTCATGCATTATATAAATTTGTCAAGGGCTTTCAATGATACCATAAACAATGATAACATAAATTTAATATTTAAAGTAAAAATCTTTATATTGCTTATAATTGGACAAGGTACTGGCATCCATTAATCTTAATAATATATGAGGAAGATGAAAACTTGTATTTAGATGTTGGATGCACATGCAAACATCCATGCCCAGTGTATTCCTTTGTAGCGAGTATCTTTCAGAAAGACTATTTGTGCTAGAAAAGACAATCTTAATTTTTTTTTCAGATCTATATCTATGTCTGTTCATTCCATTGCATATATTGTTGCACCTCATTTGTGCACCATGAGATTCTAAACCATGACATATGTATTCCAGCAAACTAGAATATTTATATACAACAAACATAAAGCTAGCTGTCATCTAGTAATAAGGAAAAGTGCCAAGTATCTGATCTGGGAATGGGTCAGTGGGTATTTCATTGTCCTTCAGACAGATCAATAATATCTTGTTTGCTGTATCTTGTCATCTTCCCTGTACTCGGTGGTATGCTTTATTGACCTTAATAACTACTATAATACATCCAGAATAAATGAAAAAAAACAAAAACCTCTTCTCTGTAATGAAAATCTGATAGCTTATCTGTCAAGCTGTCCTATGCAAAAAGCTATGTCCCTTCTGTCCCATCCCCTAGGAAATTGCCATTAAATATGTCACAAGATTATGAACTGCTAAATTATGGAATTTTATATGAGGTTCATCTTGCAACTTGCCTATGCAGTGGTATTTCTCCCAATCTCAGCTTTATCTTCAATAAATTGAATCCTGTTTCTTTTTGTATTTTATTTTTATGACTTCTTTAACTGAAGGACTTTTTCATCAGGGGAAAGGAGAGTAAGTAAAAGAAAACCAGGCCCATAACATACCTCATCACCATTCTGTTTAAATAAAATTAGATTATTATATGTATTCAGAGACCAAATCCCCCTTTCTCATTGCATAACTTTCAGCCCAGAAAGCAGTTCTGAAGTGCAGATTTTCCATCACAGTATAATTAAAGTTCCTGAAACTGCTGATTTTTGAAGATATTTCAAAACATAGTCTACCATCAGAATTATTTAAACTCCAAACCATTAGGTAAGAGTATAGTGTTACCAGTTTTGAGATGTGAATGTTTAAGAGCTGTTTCAGAATTCCCATATTGGCAGTATTTTTTTCATTTCACTCCACTTCTGCAGAGAGACTGCTGGTTTTATACAAAGTCTTCTTGCAGACTTTAAAGTCTGATGTTATTCGACTGTCACTAATTGGGTGACCTATTCTTGCCTGCAGACTTTACTCTCATTGCCATCCCTGTGGGCTGTGATGGTTCTGACCAAGCACAGCTTTAGTACAGCTAAAGAGACACTAGTTGTTCCACAAGCTACCTATGTGCTTATGTGCTGCTATCAGGAATATTCAGTACTGGTGCTGACCCTTCGTGGCAGGCTTCCAGGCAAAAACAGGATTATATTTAGAAGCTGGATTGCACCTGGTTAACTGAAAAAGCTTCATAAATACTTTTATTTTGAAAGATTTCAAAAGCTGGAGGCTGCCAGCAGTTGAGTCAAGAAAACGTTCGCTGATTTTTATTTGTCCATTGCATAGCATCCAAGTTTGAGTGAGGGAAATCAGACATAATGTGCCCTTTTTGGCTGCTGTTCTATCATGGTGGGCATAAAGACTGACCACAAAAGATGTTATAAGATTACTGTACCAGGAGCACTGATGCTGTTCTGTCAGCATTTCAAATTTTGCTACTGAGAAACATATAGATAAGTCTCAAGAAGAGGTCAAAGCAATTTGACAATAAACTTCTACAAAATGAAGACAATATTCTCTTTGTTGCCCTGTTTCTCTAGATGGGAATGCTTCAGTATCCATTCAGTTTCCTGCTGGCATTATTTTTTGGAATCTCAATTCTGCCTTTGTGAATTTTTTAGGAATAGTGTAAGACTGGAAGAAGAAAACCTCATGAATGGATCTGATGTATTTTGGACAAAAGATATTGGGGGAGGACTACAGAGCAAGAAGTGGTCACTGTGACTGTCCTGATCACGCCACCCATTGTATAGTCTGGGTAAAGTAAGGTCACTCAGAAAAAAATCTCTCACTCCCCCAAAGCCAAAAAAACCCCCATTTTGACTGACAGTTTTAAAGAAGTAGAGACATCTTAATTAGGAACCATCTTGATGTGCATGAACTGGGAAGTCTCATATCAAATTTGTGCTCTTACAGACTGACCCAATCCCTTGCCGTGCAAACACTGCATCACGTTTTGCAGTAGCACTGCACTGCCAAATTGTGCAGGTGAGGCACAGCTCCCAGAGCTCAGGCAAGTGAAGAAGAACACCAGAACACCCACAGGACCCCAGGGTGCAGCACAAAGCCTTCCTCTTCAAGGGTTAGAGTTTGCAGCACAGAGTTCTGGCATGGCTTAGCCACAGTGGAAAACTTACAGATTTCTCCTGTCCATGCATGTGGCAATAGGCAGCTGCAGATTGAGACCTAGGCACCATTGTTCCACTGAAACTGGAGCTGCTTTCCCACTGCATCACTGCTCAGAGTGCAGTCCAACTACATGAATGTTATTTGCCTGTAAATCACAGCACATTTCCAATAGACCATGGGAGTAACTTCCAATTAGATAAAAATAACATTGGGTGTGTTTCACAGACATTGTTATCAACTTTAAATGTTTAAAACAGGAAGGATTTGAAAATTAACATTTAAAATAGCTTGCACATCACTTCATGCTCCCAGGTTTTATTGCTGAACAGTAGGCGTGTGTTTTAAGGACCACTTTACAAAGTGTCCCTCAGTGCAGTTCAGTGACAGCTGAAGCACAAGCTCATCTTCAGGCAGATGAGAAATCACAGCAACCCTAACATGTAACATGAAGGGAATCTGTGAGCCACAGACTGCTGCCACTCATGCACAGGACTCTGTGTCTTAGCCAGAGCTCCAGGCAGTTCCAAAAGCCCACTCACATGGCAATAATTTGGAAACAAAAGGTACCTGGCAGCAACAGAAACAAACAGGCAGAATAAGAGAGGAAAGAGAAGAAAACCCTAGGAGTGCCTCAGCAGGTTCCCAGCTTTGTGAGCATCTTGAGGGCATCTTTTCACTGCATGCATAACTAACTTTCTCAACAGGACCCTGCCCAGACTTTTCCTATTGCATTAGCATTTTACATCTAAGTACTGAAACCTAGTTGGTTTTAAAATTTCATCAGCTTAGGTGCTTCCATAAAACACACAGATTACTACTAAAAACAATTAACTGTAAAATTAAAATTACATATTTTCTGTAGGAATAGTTATGGATTGCTACCTTGCTGCAGTTAGGCAAAACGTTACTGCGATTCTGCAATTTTGACTGAAAGATATTGACAATGATAATCCTTTATCATCTTGCCACTGGGAAGGTCCATTTCTTACATGCCATGTGCTTAATGCAGCATGAAGGCAAAACAGACCCTTAAAATTGCTAGTCCCTTCAACAGTGCCAGCATCCCAGAGTAGAGACATCACAACAATTATGAATGCTAGAAGGTCCTGGTAAACATCTAATACAGTGGTAGAAGAAGGTGATTTCCAGTATGATGTTTGAATTATTTATCTCCTTTCCCTAAAAGCAGATGTTTTCCACAGCAGTAATTCTGACACCTGAATAATAGGAAGAGTTAAATTTCTAATCAGGCTAAAACACCTAAGTATAAATACAGTGCTTAGTCAAATGTGCCGCCCTTTAATCTGTCCCTTCCTAAGAACAACAGAAAAACAACTGAAAGTGTGTTAGAGTTGTGCAAAGAGAAGCCACAGGAATTTTCATCAGGGAGAGACTCTGAAGGCAACCAAAATGGATGAGAACAAATCAACCTGGCTGGCTCCTTTAATTCTCCTCCTCAGACCACAGTTGCGGTCTGTCTGTGTCCATAGCTGGCAAAGCCCTCCTTACTGGGATAGGATGAATGGGTGTCTTGCAAAACCAATCACTGGTCTGACTGACTGGAAAAAGAACAGTACTCAAAGGCTGATGAAATCCTGATTGTTCCCTGTTAGAAAACCTCACCAGTAACCGGATAACCTCACAAGATGATAACTTGTTCCATTTTAGAGAGCCCTACTTAAGTGCTTTGCTGCCCCTATTTCTTGGGGCTGAAGCACATGACAATTGAATCTGGAAGCTTCCTTACAATAAGAGAAGGGAAGAGCTTCCCTAGTTCTAGGATGAGTGGCTCAGGATGGGTCCCAAGCCACAAGCTCTTCCGTCATTCAGTGAGTCAGTATCCTCTGAGGATGCCATTAATAAAAAGCAAAACATACAACCCTAATTTAGCACACATTTGGTTCTTAACAAAACTCAGCTCCATCTTTTGATGTTTATTTTTTAATGTTGATTTTTTTTCCCTGAGAAGAGATTCACCTATTTTTCTGAAGAGGAAAGCTTCTCCCAGTGCTTCTAGGCAAAAGTTGATTCACTAAATGTACCTACAAAGTTGATCTACTTGTCTCTTTCAACTAATAAAGCTTATTCAGGTCAGTCAGTAGCAAAGGCTGCCCTGAATGCAGCCAGGAATTTTTATTTTTAGTCAAGACAAAATATCCTTCAGATTTACTGCCACCAAAAAATTTAGTCAAAACTGGAATTTAAAGATTCTCTCTCCAGCCTAGGCAGAGTCCTTCTGCCACATTAGTCTTCAGTAGATGAACACTGACTTCAGAGTTTTACCTGTGCACAGAGCAAGAGCTTGATCTTCTTCAGTTTTTACACTGATAACCATGACTGGGAAGAACGGCACTATTCTGTTCACCCTCCAGATGATTTCCCTCCATCTGATTTGATTCTTCTGGGATAGTCTCACAAATAAATTGTTCTTGGCTTCCTCTCTGAAGAGATTTCCATTTGCTTGTGAAGACTAAATTTGAAGGAGACTTTGAGCTAGATGCAGAAGGGGTTAGCTGTGTTGCAGGGCTTCTAAAAAGGCTGAGAAGCATTTGAACAAAAAAAAACCTCTAGCAAAGATTCATTCGTTTTCCAACGGAAAAAATTGCCAACATAACTGAAGGGCACACTGCTGTACTCAAACTTCTGCCTACAAATACAAAGAGAAGAAATCTTTCCAATTGTGGAATTCTGAACCAATTGTGGTGGGAGGCAGGGAGGAAAGGGCTGATTGATCAATATATTCCACTGTATCATATTTGGCAGAAAAGGCAAAAAGGAACAAAGTTCTGGTAGTGCACACACACAGGTGTTTGCTGTTTCAAGAAAGAATTTGCAAAGATCTAAATGCAAGTTATTTTCCAGTTTCCAGTTGAAAGTCCCTTGGAACTAGAAGGCTTGATAATGTCAGGCTGTTGAAAAATACCATGTTTGCTACCATGTTTGTTACGCAAATGTTAACAACATTTATGGAAATGTTTTCTACTTTATTTTTTTGTTTACAGCTTGCTGCTGCATCCTGTGCAAATCCTGTAATTCATTGACTAAGAAAAGAATTGTATTGCTATAGTTTTATGGGTGTTAGGGGACTGGTAAATGGTAAAACAGTTGGGATAAGAATCAAGGGAAACAGAAGATGAAATCTTATATATCCTTTAACCAGGCTGGTACTAAACATAACTACCATGTCTTTCCAGTCTACAAATTCTCATATGTGGCAAGTAAACAGAAACACCAAATACTGCTACAGACAGACTGCATGCCAAGAATGTAGCGAGCATTGGGCTTGCTAACCCCCAACTTCCTCTAACATCTCACACTGGAGTGCTCAGTGTCTGTGTACACAAAACAAAGGTTTTCCTATTTCTAAACAGGGACCTAAGGTATCTCAGGAGCCTTTGATTCTATTCTGGGACAACACACTAAAGCAAGCCAGGAACTTTGCTTTTGTTTATAACAAAGAAATGGCATGTTTATTCACTTGAATGCATTCAGTAAATAGGCAAACCTACATAGTTATAGTCTGTCTGAGACCAAAACACATCCTAAAATTATGCACAATCATATACTAAAGCAAAACAAGTGTATTTGGGCAGCAATTTAGCTACCAAAATTGAACCTCACACATTAGTGCAATAGCAGAGAAGATTTGAGGTAATTTCAGACAAGATTCATTAAGTTGTTAATGAGATTATGAAAAGATGCAATCACCACATTTCATTTTTGCATTACTAAATACTGTTTTTAACAAACCATCTCCTGTAGCTTCTAAGTATTCTGAGCATCTCACTAAGACTGTGTGGTTGTCATTTAAGCCCTCACAGACTTTGCGGAAAGCTCTGTCTCCTTTGAAATTAATATTTAGCTCTCCTGTGCTATGATGGGATTTCTTGATTTCAAATACAGGAAGGAATCTAGGGGCAAAGGGGAAGAATATTTCTTACCATAGCAGACACATGGAAAGAAACTTTTAACAGAAGAGCATTGATGGAAAGTATCAATTATCCCTGAGGCTAATAAAGCCTTAAATATGCGAAATGAATAAACTTTCTCCAAAGCACAAGAGACTGTGAACGTTGTTCCTCCTGTCTCTTTGAAGCTGTGACCTGGCCCAAGGAACAAATGCTAGCAGCAATGCAGAGCACCCTTGTTCCTGTACTTCTTCATGTTGCAATAATATTTGTTTGCAAGGTATTTATATGAACTACTTAGGTGATTGATAAGAATCACATTTTTTTCTGACAAGTTTTTGTTTTAGGAAAACAAACACAAAACCAGAACTCAAACCAAAAGAAAAGTTTGGATTAGTTGTTCCATCTCCCATTTTGTGCATCAATCCACAGAGATAAGGAGTGCGGGAAAATAAGAGCACATCTGTAGAGTGAAATATCGTGCTGGGGGCCCACTGCCCATCCCAGGTGCACTTCAGAGGCTGCATTTCAGATAAGCACTAATCCTGATCCTTATTTACCAAGACTGTTTCTGAAGCATATATTTTACCTTAATTTTCCACAGAGGGCATGCACTTTGCATACTCTGAAACTGCTGCCCAACAGGAATTCAAGCATGAGAAGAGGGAGATACCTGGAAAACAATTTGTAAGGTGCCACGCTACAGCACTCGGGTAGGCTTCACATGTCACAGCTGAGGAAGTAATAAATGGTGGGGAGAGAGAATGGGCATTGTTTAAACTGGCCTGACATCACAAGTGGGCAAGCAGCCTTTGATTTATATTTGCTGGCTGAACAGTGCCAATTTCTTAAGGTATGACTGGCCCTTGCTGGGCTTTGATGCCCTGAAGATTCTTCCTTCCATAGCACAGTGGCAAGGAAAGTGTGGATGCTGCTTGTTTGCCTCAGCAGAACAAGGATGACCTAGTTTAAACTGCTAGGGGAAGTGTTTTGAACTAACCTGGCTTACGTGGCACTGAGGCAGCAAAAGGTGCCCATGTGGGCTCCCCTCTGGGCCCTGCTCTGTGAGCTGTGACCTTCAGAGAGGTGCTGAGATGTTTTGCTCAGGTCTGACTCCTGAATAAATGAACATGCCATAAACCGTGACTTCAGGGTTTGCAACTACAAGTTGCCTTCAGACACTCGTCTTCACACAGACTTCCTGGGTGAAGGCAAGGAAAATGTGTCCACAATCTTATTCAGAAGATGAGAAAAGCTTTCATTTATTTTTATGGTTTTTTCTTATGTTTTACTACTGTCTTTATTCTTTAACTGATTCTAGACTTCTTCATAGTTTTGTCTGTCACTTCGCTGTTTTTCTTTCAGTGGGTACCTTTATGTGATACCATATTTTTGAGACTATAAGGCACACTAAAAATCCTAAAATTTGATCAAAAACCAGCAGTGCACCTTATAATCCTGTGTGCCTTATATATGAACCTTGAGTATTGAAGGGATCTCAAAACAATTTCTGCTTCACATTGCACAGCAAGAAACGTGAAGCTCGCAATGGAATGACCGCGAGCAGGCACACACATGTCCGTCGGGTCCGTCCCTCCTGATTTTATGATAAAAGTTGTGAAAGTTGCATGCGGATCAACGTTGCAAAAAAACCTGTGCCTTATAATCCGGTGCGCCTTATATATGGAAATAGTTTGAAATTTTCCAGTTAACTGATACTGTGCCTTATAATCCAGTGCGCCTTATAGTCGTGAAAATACAGTAATGCTCTTGTACAATACAGCTCTCTTTTTGTTGGCATCTTCTGTAAAAACTATATTCCAATCTGATAAACAGAATTTAAATGAATAGGTTGCAAGTAAGACTCTAAGAGAAGACCAACTGGATTAAAAGATGCTGGTGACAACTAAGTGCAGCAGCAATCTAAAATCAGATGAAGGGTCAGTGAAGCTCAGAACCTCAGGACTGAGCTGCACACAGGGAATAGGCTGCCACCACGAGCAGTGGTGCTGCCTGAGGGGCCCAGGAAGGAAGCTGGCCACTTCATGATAATGAAGGATGGAGGGAAGAGGCAGACAAAGGGTTGTAAGCACTGAAGAGAAAGATTCGGCAAAGGTGCTGAGTAGAATTCAAGAAATGGGTAAAAACTTACAGAGTTAGACAGCTGCCTATGTTCATACGTGTGTTGCCAAATGTTGAATGAGAAGGTGGCTCTGTGACATTGGGGAAAAAATCTGGAGTCTGTGAAATCACATATTGAAATCTTGTAACAGAGAACAATTTCTTATGTGGAAATTAAAACTTAGCATCTCCCAGGTGGAGGTTCTGCTCAGAAACTGAGCATAACCACACATACTTAATGGCCTTCACCAGACCCACAGCTGGTAGTGCTAAATGTGCTGTCATACGGCAATCCAGCTCCATGGTAGCAGTTTTGGATCTGCACATCCCAAATAAGACATGGGCATTCCTCAAAACTGGCATGGTAGAAAATTGCGGTCTGTGCCAGCAGTCTGCCTGTACACTGTCACCCATTACAGAAACCCTTGTCAATGCCCACCATCTACAAAAAGTTGGTTAGCAAAAACCTGACAGGAGCTGACAAGTGCAATAGCAGCCCTGGCGTGGGAGTAAAACTCCTCTTTTGGAGTAAATTTAAAGAAACAGAAATTCTCATCAGAAATATAGACCATAAGCAAGCCCATTAAAAATTGATGTGTGCTGTGGACAGACACCAAGGGGAACAATCTGAGAGCAGCTTTTACAGATGATTCTGGATGAAATGAGGCCTTGAGCTGTGAACGAAGAAACACACTGCCTCATATTGTTGAGTAGAGATTGTTAATTTAGGATCCTTTAAATCAATAAGATTGAATTAACTGAATATATCATTTAATTCTTTGAATGTCCCTTTTACAGAAGGGACAGTAGTGCTGTGGGTAAGACAGATAACCTACTTCAGTGCCATCAGTAGGGAAAAGAAAACTCCTTCAGACATTGAAAAAAGCTTTCGTGCAATAAACCTGTCAGGTATGCAAAAGCTAAAATCACTCAGTTCAATGACACCACTGTGGAAAAATGGCAACTAAAAATAAGATAAGCTAAGAAAAAGCAAAGCGTCATATACATGCAATGAAAATTCATCAGCTTTTCAAAAATACAATATTGAATATAAAGCTTTTAGCATAGAGATGCCTCTCACAGATCTTGTGTTAAGGCTTGGGCAACAGAACAAGTCTTAACTCATTGAAAAGAGAGCAGAATTTGTGAAATGCATAGAAACCATCACCATGGACAATCAGATGCAGTGAAGACAAAGACTTGCTGCAGCTCAATCTGTTTGGTTTCAAACACACTTACTTTTACAACTCTGAGGACTCTGCCAGTCCTGACCACCCCTGCCCACTCCCAAGGGCTCCCCCCGTCTCCCAGGGCCCACTGTCCTTGGCTGGGCTTGGTGGGATGCCAGGCTGAGTGCCAGGTTCTGCCACCACCCACCCAGGGTGCCCCCAACTCTCCCAGCCCTGGGACCCACCAAACCACATGTGGCCCTGATGGTTTTCGTAGATGAAAATTAGGAGAAAGTACTTTTAAAAAGGGGCATCTAGAATCTGATCAAGTGTGCTCAAAGTACTGAATGAGTTAATGGTTTGTTGGGATGCAATCACATCTACAAACTTTGTAATATATGCAATAAATCTTTTTAAAAGGCCCTACAATCCGATCTGTGGAAATTCCCTGTGAAGAAACACAGCTCAGGTGAAGCATATGATTTATAGATAACTGGGCTTTAGTCAGTAAGTTGGTTTTGCCTCTGGAGCAGAAATAGAAATCTGCATGCAATGGAATAGAGTTGTTGATAGAGACAGGAGTAATTTAAATCAGTTTTAAAAGTCCAGGGTCTTACAAAAGCTTCAGGTGTTAAGAATGCTTTGGGATCTAAGAAAGGAAGAGATGTCTGCTTTTGTCCAACACTTTGGTCAGATACAGACTTTAGCAACTACTGGGGGAGGGTAAAAAGGTCAGAAAGACCGGGTGAAGATGTGCCCTGGCCCATGTAATACAGCAAATGTAACTGAGGGACACTAAAATAGCCTAACAGACCAGCTGAGAGCAAAGCCAATCTAACAAATGCCAAAGCTGTGCTGCATGGAGCAAGAGAGAGGCTGGAGCCAGGAAAGGGGCCCAAGGACCAGACACCTCAGCAACGACCACCCGCACAAGGGGGTAAGATCTTCACAGCCTGTGAGGTGTCTCATCAGGGAGCTGGAACCGAGCTTTTGGTCCATTCCTGGTCCTCACCCGAGCTGAAAGCTGAGCCTGCATGCATGTGAGCAGCTTCAAAAGGAAGTAAATTACCTTAGGCATACAATCAGTGAAGGAATTTCTAACGATTAAAACGATTGGAGATGTGCAGAACTGGCCAAGTCTCCAGATGTTCATGGAGCTTTGTACACTGTGTCTGTGGGGTTTTCCAAATTCCGAAACAATTGCATAAAATGACTAAGAGACTAGTTTGAGGTAATTTTCAGAGTGGGAAAAGGAAACACCATGTTTCAAACCCCCTTTCCTATGAAACACAGATGCTAGTGCTTACAAACTGTGAGCATTACTGACACAAAAAGACATAGAAGGAGAAAAGGAAGGAGGTTGTTGGAGCGACTGTTCCCCTCTGCTCCCAAAACCCCTCTTCTGCAATCCTTCCTGCAACTTTTCAGTCATTATAAATCTTAAAAAAGTCTTATGAGTTTAACAACTCTTTTGCAACGCATCCCCACCACAAGAGAATGCTCATTCTTTCTGCAATGTATTTTTAGGCTGTATAAAGCTGGTCCTATTCTACTGGTAATGTTTTCTTGTAATTTATTGAAATTCTCCTTTAAAAAAACACAGGCAGCTTTTATTGGTTCAAAGTTTTCATGAATTCCTATGCCTTGTGTTTCACAGACTGGAGTACAATGCAGTAGCCAGACATGCGTGCTACATTCCAATAACATGGTGTCAAACAAAGTATTCAATCAGAAGTCAAAATAATTTAACAAATACCTCCAATCTGACTCAGCCCTTGCCAAACTAGGGCTTGTATGAGAGGGGAAGCTTTCTGGCACAGTGATTATGGAAAGAAAACCCTGTTTCCCTATAGTAAATTTGGAAGTGCAGTAGTGTGGGATAGAGTTACAAGCTCCCACACTGGAATCTATATCTTAGAATCTACAGCAAAATAATGATTTAGGATAACTTCTATGTGAGCTGATACCACGTAGACAGGTGAATTCAGGTGAAATCCTTTGCAAACCTTGAGTTTCAGAGCAACCATTGGAAGGTACAGTCTGTTTACCTAGGAGCGAGATTAGAGGCGTGACAAGTGAAGTGATCCCCCAGCAACCCCCAGGACGCTGCAGGGTGTCCAGCAAGACAGGGTGTCCAGCAGCTGGGCTTGGCAAGCTGCAACAGGGATGCTGCTCAAGGGCCTCTGTGCTGTGCTACCAGCAAGCTGGGAAGTGTTTCTGCTTTTTCTGCCAGAAGCCACTGTCACTGGCCATGGATGAAGGTGAGCTGGAGAGAGCTGCTGGTCTCTAGGACCTGGCCATGTCCAAGGTAGTTGCTTTCTGCCCGAAAACTTCCTCCCACCTTGTTTCTGTGTGATGGTACAGGCAGCCACAGCCCCCATGCAGGCTCTAAAATATACTTGTTCGGCAGAAAGTCCCTCTTATGTCAGTTTGTCCCAGTGCTAACCTTGATGGCACATAAGTTTCCATGCATGTCACTGAACGAATCTCCAAGACCAGCACAACTCCATTTTGGACATGACCTATCTCAAAGCCAAACATCTTTTACCTGCTCTCCTCCTTATTCAGATATTTTTTTTAGACAAAGGTGAAACGAGAAAGTTTTTCCTTGAGAGTGGATGTATTCTTAAATTTGCTTTTAGTGGTGCTGTATGAGTTGCAGACTCATGGTTATTTCTACTATCTCTACTCACACGCTCAAGCTCCCAAACCATTATCAGGGTTCTGCCTGTGACAAAAAAGTAGAATAATGTATTTTTTTTCTTTATGGCTGTGACTTATTTTTTGGTACATTTCTTTCTGCAATATGAAAGAAATAGGCCATTATCTGCAAGATTTTTTCCTTTGCTGCATTTCTTGGGCTGTTAGTTACTACAGGGATCAGCACAAAATTCTGAGCAAGATATGTCTCCAAAACCTGACCACTTTAAATGTGCTTTGCAGAAATGTAAAAGACTGAAAAACTATATAAAGGAGAGCTATTTTCATTTGCAGTGATGTCTCAGTGAGTGGTTGCTACAAGACGTGTTTAGCAAAGGAACACGGATAAGGCTGAGGAGAGCTCGTGCACAAGTTTGTTACACATTTACCTAAGGGCTGCCTGTCCGCAGCAGAACCCCTGCAGGTACGTATTCTTCAACCACCTCGGGCAGCAGCTCTCGCCGGATGGCGGAGCTTTGCACGGCTGTGCGCTGCCAGGCACGGGAGCCGAGCCGCCCCCAGGCCGGGGCGCGCCTCCGCTCCCCTTCCAGCGCCCGCGCTGCCTCCACTCCGCATTCCAGCGCGGGCTTCCGCGCCCCGAGCAGCCCGACACGCGTCCCCAGGGCCCCCGGGCCGACGCACCGGGGGCAGCAGCGGCACGGGACGGGACGGGACGGGACGGGACGGGAGGGGAGCGGAGCAGGGGGCGCTGCCCGCAGTCCGGCCAGGGCGGGGCGGGGCGGGGGCGCGGCGGAGCGCGGCGCAGGGAGCGGCGAGCCCCGGCTCCGCCTCTGCTCCTGCCCCGCCTGGACGGGACGGGGCGGCCCCGGGCAGGAGCGTGCGGCGGCGGCGGGAGCTTTCCTTGTCCTCCTGCTGGGCTCAGCCCGCGGCGGCTATGCGCTGCCGGGACCGCCCGGCCGAGCGGCGCTGAGGGGCGGGCGGACAAAGGCTGCGGGCTGGTGCCGGCGCTGGGGCGCGATGGAGCGGCGCGGCGGCTGAGGCGGCTCGGTGGGGCGAGCCGAGCCGGGCCGGGCCGGGCCGGACGAGAGCGGCACATGGTGCGCGGCTGGTGCCCGGCGCTGCGCACCCGCGGGCGGGCCCAGAGGCCACCATGGACAACTTCTTGGCGGAGGTGAGCGCGGGCCGGTGGGATCCTCCTCCTACTTCTGCAGCGTGGGGTGGCTTTTGTGGGGCAGGATACCGGCAGCAGAGCGGCGGGAGGCTCGCGGAAAGTGTTGGTTCCCTCGAATAGTTCGGTTTGTCCGGTGTTCACCGGAGCAGTGTCCGGGGAGCGGGATGCAGGCGGAGAGAGAGGGAGGGAGGGAGCTGCGCCCCCCAAATTCCCGGCCTCTGCGACTGTGGCCGGGGCGGAACTCGGAGCCGCCGGGCTGGAGCGGTGCTGCCGGGGCTGCCCGTAGCCGGGCGGGCGCTCGGCGCTGGCTGGGGCTCATCAGAGTGGCGGGGGATGGAGGCTCCGGTGCCGCGGCTCTGCCCCCGGCCCTGCGGCCACCGGCGGCACCGATCCCGCCGCGGGGACCCGCGGGACGCGGGCAGCGGGGGCATGTGTGCACCCTGCCGGGGGCGCGACAGCCTCTGAAACCCTGCCTAAGTGGGAGTGGGGAGTCCCTCCTCGGGGTTCCCTGTGCGAAAGCCGGGGAGCGCGCTTTGTCCGCCTTGCAGGGGCATGAGAGGCTTCAAACGATGGATCTTTCAGAGGCAGGGCTGCCGTTGGGCACTCTTTTTTAAAGGTTTGTTTATTGAGTGCATGTTATTAAGAAGAAATGAAGAAATCTTTTATACAAAATGCAAAGGAGGGAGGCTGAAGTCCTGAAAGTCGTTTGAGCTTTACCGCGGTCCTGCGGATCTTGACAACTTCAGTATGTCGGGTGAGGAAGCCAAATCAAAGGTGCTTTGCTACAGACTCGGGATATTTGATAAAACTCAGAAGAACCTGGGTCCTCTTCTGGTCCAAGCTATCTGAGTTTTGTCGAACAATATTTTACTGGATCAGTTTATCCCGCCTGGTGTCGACACAGCCTTGTGAACATAAAGTGTGCAGGATCAATGTCTGCTCTGTGTGTATGTTGTGCCTGTAGTTTGCTGGGAAAGCCCGTGACTGGGTTGTGACTTCTGCTGCCTGCCTGCACACTTGCTTTAATTGCACCTCTTGCTGAAGCAGTTACTGTCAGGGCTGTAAATACAAGCCAGGCATCTGTTTTACAGGGCTGTGATTAATCTGCAAAACTGTCCTTTGCCCTCATGAAACAACGTCTCTCGTGTTCCTGGTGCTGCTGTTGATGCTTCCACAAGAAAAATAGGTGATCTGTTTACCGAAATAGTAATTAGTCAAATAAAAGAAGGTCATACACTTTATTGCTTGTTGGCTTTTCATTTGTCAGACAACAAAAGTTCTGTCAAGTGCAATAAGAAGGAAGAAATGCAGGATGAGCTTTGATGAAGTCTGAGTTAAGTAGTAATGCTGCTTTTTTTTTTTCTTTAGAGGATGTAGTCCTCACCTTTCAAAAGCTTGTAAGCCATGAGCAATATGGTAGTATTAACCTAGCCTTGCAAAATCAGTCTGAAGAGTCATCCGCCCCAACACAAAGTACTGCAGTGTGCCCTACATAAAGGTGAAGAAGAGTGTTCTTGGTTTTGACTCCCCTATTAGGCAAAATTACTTGCTCCAGGGAAAATACAAGTAAATTTTGCCAGTCTGTGTTAGCATTTCAGCATATATTTATGTTAATCTGTGGTTGCTTCATATGGACTTTGATCTTTCTTAAGAACTTTGACTCCCTTTCAACATGTTGATATTACTTTAAAAGATCAGTAAATATAGCACCTTGACTTTAATCTGCATCCAAAGTCCCACCCACAAGTATAAACATTTTCCTTCCCTCACTCTGGAGCAGAGCATATGTAAATGGAAAATAGGGAGCATGAGGCACAATAGCAGAAATGCACTGAGTTTGACCCAGCTACCACAGAAGAATGTCTGTTGAAGGCACTGGATTGAGCCACTAGGTAATTTAATTTGTGCGAGGCAGACATCCTGCAGCTGCTCTTTACAAAAATATTTGCTGACTTATCTAAGGGAATTACTGTACTGTTAAAATAAGTTATAGTGTGAGGAAGAAGAAGGAAGCTGGATGAAAGGCACAGGTGAAAAGCCCAATCTGCTCTGCTCTTCTTTGTCAGTGATGTAAGCATGCTGATACGGTTATATTTTGGGAGAAAAGCTGATAGTGGGAAGGATAAATATTGGCATTTAAGAGGGGTCGTTCCTCAGAATTACCAAGAAGCTCCTGTTCTCCACACTGGAGGCAGAAGTGTCTTTAGTCTGGCTGTTGCAGAAAATACTATATAAATTAAAGGTGTTAATAGGAAAAAAACCTCAAACCCTGCATTATTATTTCTCCCATACTTTTCCATAGCTCAATCTTAAATATAACATTTAGCCTCAATACAGGGTGGTGCTTACTGGAAAAAAATGAGGCAACTGAGTGAGACACCTCCAGAGAGCAGGAGGTGCATCACACAAGAGGTATTCCTGTTGGGACTTGCTGCCTTAAGTGAGGTGTGGGATAATGCCAGGCTCTTGCCAATCATCTGACACTGCCATCATTTGTGACTTAGCAGCTCTTTGACTTCTCCATCTTGCTGCCCAGTTTCCTTTCTTTACTCTTTCTTAGTATTCTTAGCTTTCATTGTTAAAGGACAACAAGCGGTTGTACTTGTCTCTAGGGAAGCCTGGATTTCCATCCCTGTCCTAATTTTCTTGCTCAACCAATTAAAAAAAACCCCATGTCTCTACGTAAAAATTAGGCTAGAAAAGTTTGTCCTGTAGCTTACTCCCCAACATGCTTTAATTACTGTAAGGTATTAACTTAACAACAAAGCTGCATTCTTAATACAGAGAAAAAGTGTTTTCTGATGCTTTTTTATGGGCTGTTGATTGGTCTATGCTATCTTACAGTCTTTGAAGAAAAGTTGGAGGTAGAATTTTAAGGTTTTTTGTTTGTTTGTTTCTGTAGTCATATTTGCTTATCTAAAGCATTAAAACCTGTAGAAATCCCGTATGAGTATGTGCAATAGAACCGTTTGGCTGTGTTGCTTAAAACAGCCTGAAAAAAATTGTTCCCATATGTTTTACCAACAGCCAGAGTGCTCTCAAGGGAACAGGCTCCTGTGGTAGCTGAGGTCAGACTTCTTTCCAGGGAGAACGCATCCCTGCTAAAAGGGAATGCATGCCATGAGCGAAGGAAGAAAGTAATTTCCAGATGAGGCAGAAGACAAGGAGAGGGGAGCCTAAACTGCTCCTTCAGCATCTGAAGTTTCCAAGCAGGGCTTATCAGGACAGCAGGGGAAGAGGATGCAAGAGTCAGGTTTATCTCCTTCCTCTTATACAGCAGTAACTTTGACCGATATGTATGGGATGTTGCACTGAACTGTGGATGCTCTCCTTGTCCCAGAAGAAGTGTGGCATTGGCTGACCCAGCAGAGGTCAGAAAGGGCTTGAGGTTGGGAGAAACTTCTGTAGGTCATTTGTCCAAACCTGCCCTCAAAGGTGGTGCTCAGCTCCTTGGGAACTAACTTGCAGTACAGTGTACACAGTGGTGGCTCCAGGGATTATTTGGATTTAGCTGTTGCCAACCTTAGAGGATTCCCCCCTACCCTTGCAACTGTGGAGATTGAGGAGTAGGGAAAAGAGCAACTGTGTGTCCTGCCTTCTGTGTAGCATGTAGATGATGGGTAGATGATGTTGAAGGAGATCACTATAAAAGCATCACCATCATAGAGGTCCTGCTAATGTTTCTCCAACACTTCACGGCAGTTTATTTGGAACTGCAGGGTACCTTCCTCATGTCCTTTGAGGCACAGCAGATACTCTGTGTCTACCATGCTTTTATTTGTAGCATTACCACTGGTACCTCTGGCTCAGAATGGTTTCCTTCATTTCTGCGCTCCACAGTTGCACATACATTCCTGTGTACCCTGTTTTAAGGAGAGGGTTCCCAGCATATATTCTGAGGCAGCAAGTGTTGAACCTCCCTCTGTGGGAAGAGTAATCAAAGATTTAGCCTTCAGGAAGCTGTCAGAGGAGGTATCTGCTTGAACCTGGAAGCTCTTAATTTAGTTACATAGCTTGCAGCAAGTTTTTCCTTGCTGCTCCCTTGTTGCAACATTTGGCAGATCACAGCCTCACAGCACTGAGTGCTTTGAGGGATTCATTACCTGCAGACAGGTGGCCTTAGCATCATCATGGTTATTGACCTCAAGAGAAAACCTGATGATGCAAATAAATACCTGCATTGATATATGTGGATTCTGGCTGTGCTGTGCAGCACAGTGTATGCATTTGGGGTGACCTTTGAAGTCTCCCCAGTTCAAATTTACAAGTGTTTTGATGATAACACAAGCATGGGTCTGATGTTCCAGCTTTTGGTATTGGCTTTGCTGTGTAAAGCACAGCAAAGTTGCCCTTTAGACTGGTGGGGCAAAACCATCATCCTGTGGGTGGTGGCATAAAGGTGTTTCTGGAGAGCTTCTGAGTGCCAAAGCCATGCCAAGCAGAAACAGTGGCTCTTTCGGCCTTTGACATTGGCTGTGTTCTCTGAATTTTTTGAGCTGTGACATCTCATATTTAGGTGTTTTTGAAAGCTGATGGTTGTTTTGTCTACAGTTATTCTTAGGTTAATTAGAGAGTACTGTGTTTTGAAGAGAGGATGTTTTAAGGGCACTTAGCACTACCTTATCAAGTCAGAAAGATAAAGTGTTTTTCGGGTTTGTTTCTCCAAGTTGGAAATCACATTCAGCTCATCAGTATCATGTAATGGTTACTGCCCACCACTGATACTTCACATGTGCCTTTCTTAAGACAAATTTGTGCAACTGAAACATTGTCGTCTCTGGGCTAGAGCCTAGCAACCCTGCTGGCAGTGCAGGTATTGTAAAATGGCACAAGAAATCTCTTAAAGCAAAATATGTAAGTTTTGAAGTTGGCAATAGAGGCTGTACATTCTGCAGGGTCTGCTTGTGGTTTTTTTTTGCTATGTTCAGTCAGTCTCCAACCAAAGAAAAGCTGTGAAACCCACCATTACAGAAGACTTGGCTGCTTCTCAGTCTGGGCTTTTTTTTTTTTTTTTTTAACGTTCTGGTGACACCTCACTGAAATGTTAACTTTTCTTTTTTTTTGTCTTTTCCTTAATTGTATGTTTGTGTTAGCACTTTGTGTGTAAGCTATTTTGCTCTAACAAGATGTTCTTCTTTATACATGTTTTCATTCAGTGAGTACAGTATATGGGTTATATTGATGGTTGTGAAACACTTCAGGTTTTTTTTTTTGTTTCAGAGCTGTCACACAGCCTGCTGGCTGGTAAAAGGGAATAGTGTTTTGAAAGCATGGCTAGTCCCAACTTATCTTTGAGGCCAAGTGGCATGGGCTTTTATCAGAAATGTTCCACATTTTTTTCCATGATTCTATGATGGCCAGAGAAGACCACTTTGGGGGAGAGAGGGAAACAAAAAGGAAGGGTAGCTTGAGCGTTCAGTGTCCTGTGTAAAGTTTAGTGCACTGATCCAATAATTAACCTGAGAAACCTTGCAACCTTTCAGTGCTCTTGTTGCCCTAGTGCCTCAAAAGGTAGAAGGAAAAGTTTGAGGTCCAGTAATTATGTGTGGTTGTACCGCAATAGGTACAAAGGCTCTGGTGATTTCAGCTGAATCTTTATTTTCAGCATGGTAAGACCAATATAGTCTCATTAATCAGTTTTTTGACGTTAGAAAATAGCTGAAGAAAAGCTGTAGGTCCCTGTCTCTGTGTGCTGGAGCATATGTGTGAATATCTATATACAGCGTCACTGTGCTAACTAACCCCTATCGAGTGAATAATGTGCCTCCTCCTTTTTTTCTTTCAATACGGATTGTTGGTTAATATTGGCAGTACTTTTAAAAAACTTTCTCTTGGACTGGTGCAGACCCAGTGGAAGGTGTAGCAGTCTCCGGCCAAGAGCAGGAGCAGCAGCTCCACCCCTGGAGCATCTGGCATGTTGACTGCAGTGCAGTGGCAGATCTGAAGGGAAGCGTGTCCTCTGGGTAGTTTGATCTCACCAACCTTTTTGGCTGCAAGGCCAGTATTTTTCCTTAGTGAATCACCATCTCCAGACGTGGTCAGAGCCAGGAACATAGTTTTGGGTGGAGTATGGGTAGAAGGGCAGGAGGTAAAAGTCACTCTGAATTAAAACTTTTGCTGAGAGGGTAAAAAAAAAAAAATTAACAGTCTTAAGTCACTAATTGGGACAACTTTAGAAATTTTGTGATAAGGCCTCAAAACTTGCTAGATTGATTATGACTTCAGGCTTGTATCAGAGGGTCATGGCTTAGGCGTTCTTTTTCCTCTTGTTTTTTTCCTGATATTTATCATTATGTGACATTTTAAACCACTATTGAGACATAAATGAGGATGATTTGGGGTTGGGACCATAGATAATGGTAAATTACTGGGTTTAGATATTATTGGTTCGAATTTTGCATGGTGACTTTTTTCTTCTCTAATTATTTAGGATTTTCTAAGGTGTTGTATGTCTGAAATATGAGCATTATCCACTGGTCATATTTACTGTAATGCAACTTTGTTCTGGACAGCCTCCTGATTAAGAAAGGTTAGTGGATTATCTTTTTCTTAAGAAATCTGTTAAATAGCTCAAACACTCCATTCTTATAAAGGCAGAACTTTTCAAAGTTTGGATTCAGAATGGGAACTGATACTGACTATGCTCCAGATCTGCCTTTGTGAAATAAACTATATCCATGCTAAAGAACAAATTACAGCTTTGCTGTGTGGAAAATATGAGTATTATATTGGGAAAATATTCTGGGAAAGATGCATTAGGAGAGAAGGAAATGAGTAAAGATTGCTTGTATTTCTAAATGTTCCTGTAAGAAGAAGGGGATGTTGAGGGAGAATATACTGTCCACTTCTAGACTCATTTCTGCAAAGCCAGTGATTAATACTGTCATCTCAGATAGGTTCAAATATCGTTTGTGCTTGAGCCAGGACAGCCAATGCAGGGATGTCTGGCAGCTTTTCTGCAAGGTCTTGTTCTGTGAGCATTGTGACTGGATGGACACTTTTCATTGCAGACCGGTGACTGACCGGGGAAGGCTGCTGAGTTGATTCAGCTGTAAATGCGTCATACTCGTGCTTGTTTTATTCATAAATGTAAATACTTGCTCTGTATTTAGCTGCTGTTTTCCTTTGGACCAAGTGACCTTTTTTCAGTCCAGCCTGTGAAAGCCTTTTTATTTGATATAAAGCTTAGGGGGTTGGTTTTGGTTTTGTTTTTTTTTCATTGAAATCGCAAATATGAGTGATGTTGGAGTACCTTAATGGTACTATATGGGTTTGGTTTTTTTGTTGAATAGGTTACTAGGAGCAGACACAATTTCGGTTCACATTGAAAGCATGGTAGAAATTGGGGTGTGTTTGGTTTTGCTGGCCAAAGTTAACATTTCTATTTTCTGAAGGTAGAGGGGTTTACCATAAAATTTCCATATGACAACTTGTAGTTTTTCCTAGTGTGCAGTTGTGCTTAGGTATTTTTTCACCGAGGGGTAGCCACAGGCAGTAACTGGAAAAAAAAAAGGCAAACTTCAGCCCTTTTAAGGCTTTGAGGAAAACTCTGTAATTTACCCTGGTGTATGGAAGTCTTCAAAAGTGGAAGGTACTGGTCACTTGTAGGGTTTGCTAAACTTGCATTGAAAATTCAGATGCAATACCCTTTAAGCTTGATTTCTTACGTGTTTCAATGATCCCCAGTGGGTAAATGTAAGCATGTAAGAGCCTAGATATGGGAGTCAGTGTAATATTTTTTACTCCTTCTACAATTAGTGGCATACTGCAGGAAAACTTTCTAGAGGATAAACTTTACTCCTGTACAATCCAGTGTTCTGCCAGACTTTAGAGTTGAATAGGCTTCCTGTATTTGTATGTTAATACATTATAGCAGATATATACATTGTTTCAGTGGGGCATGTTGCCTGGTTTATGGGATCAGACCTTGTTTTCTTTGAGTGTATGTTGTCTTTATCTTGCAGCAAGCCTCGCTAGGCTTTTGACTTAATGTTAAGCTAATGTGAATGTTCAAGAAATCAATATTCTTTTTAATCCATCTCTTAGATGGATTAAATGTTTCTATGACATTTTTTTGTTTGTTCCAAATGAGGGAAGGAGGAAGAAAGAGAGTGTACCTCAGCAGCAGATTTCAGGGACCAAGCTGTGCCTTCACATGGGATCCTGGCTGGTGGTGTGCACAGGGTGAAGGGCTGTGTTGGAGGACTCATGAAATAAAAGATTAAATGCCCTTGGATGTATTAGTATTGCCTTTTCCTATATATACTTGGGAAACTATTGATAAACTTTTATTATAGGTCAGTGGAACAAGAGCGTGTTAATACAAGTCTCTTCTGTTTTGGACAATGCCCTTAAGGTCATTGCTGTATGGATGCCTTAGCAGAGGAAAATGTTTGGCTGTTGCATTTTCCCCTGGGGGGCAAAACTATATTTCCACTCTGAGCAGGTTTACCAGAGGGCATTTTATCGTGGCCCATCTAGCTCTATACTGGGGTTGTCATTAAAAGTATTGAGGGCCTTCTGGGTTGCGTTCTCTTTGTAACTTCTTGGCATGGTAATGCTGGCAAAGTGGCACCCTGCTGCCCAAGTCTGCTATCATGGTTTCAGAGTCAGGATTGATTGTGGTGCCTGTAGCACAACCTCAGGTGGGGAGAGACCCGAGGCTCAAGGGCTGCTGCGTACCAGCTGTCAGCTGGAATTGCAAAGCAGAGTATTACTGAAGGTTGTCATCAGAGTTAACACCTCAAGTCCCTTAGCCCTCTTTCTCTTACAGACTTTCAGAAGGCTTTAGAAAACTACTTTTGAGGAACTTTCCAGCATCTGGAGAAAACATTTCTGTAGTTCTTGAAATGATTATGAATTATGAAAGTGGTGCTACTGGCAAAGCCTTGTATGGTTTTGGTGTTGTATGCTGCATGTGCCTGTTGATCTTGCTGAGAGAAGTGCAGGATTTCTCTGAAATGTTCTCACGCCTTCTCTTCTGCATTCAGCCAAACTGGCCCTGGGTTTGGGAACAGGAGATAAGTGAAGTTTATTCCTTGTTTTAAAAAAGTATTGATGTTTATAGCATTATCGGAAATGGATTATTTGTTCTTATTTTAGTTGCTGTTGTTTAGAGTGACATTAAAATGTTTTCTCAGATTAAGTTAAATATATTTGTTAAGAGAATGGGTTTGTTTTTCTTATGAAGTTGTTTATCTTGAGGAGAAGTCAAATCCTTTTGTTTAATGTACGCATCTGATAGGGAGCCAGTGGACATCATTTCTATTTGACCATTTTAGTGGATCAAACCCAGCTTTGTGTCTTGGTTAGGTTATATTTTTGTTTCAGAAAGGAGCCAAGTTGGCGGGACACAAGTCACGTCGAGAGTCACGCTGGGGTTCATGTGAGGACAAGGAGTAGACGCTCATTCTGTAGGTCAGACTTGTTGCTTTGTTGGTTGTCTTCTTGGATCCTTCCCCCTTATTAAATATAGACTGGGTTTGTGATTAGGGTTTATCCCCTCATTACAGCTTTCTGGTGATGGGTACGATGAATAGGTTTGTTTGGTGTGTCCAATCAATTAGTATATTCCCCAGAAGAAAATAAGAGCAGCGTTTACAGCAGGGCTTTGAAGGGTGGCATTTCCTGCTGCCTTTCAGACAGTGTACCAGGAGGAGTGTCCCATGAAGTGAGCTCTTTGTTCTTGAAACTCCAGTGGGATTCTGCCGTGTGATACTTGATAAGCTATTTCAAGGAATAAACATACACAGCAAATCTATGCTAGAAAATGTAATTTGTGCAGCAGCCCCTTTTTTTCCTCCTTGCAATAACATTTTCTGATAATTTGCACACCAAATTTGAAAAGTTTTAACAGATGATAGATAGGATTTTGGTATTTTCACAGCACTTAAGGTAAAAGGCTGATTCTCTGTTTTACGTTAGTTTTAAGAGTTTCTACTCCCAGTTTCTGTTCCTGTCACACCATTTCTGCCACCATTTTGCCTTGGTGATCCAGTACCTTAAATGACTAGGACTCTGGTGCAGTAGTTAATACCCCAGATTTCTTTTGTAGAAGCCCATGCATAAACTTAATTACAATGTGATGAAATAGTTATATTAACTTTTACTGTGTAGTTACACCTTTGTACCTGGGGGAGGACAAAAAATGGCACAGAAATCTGTGCATTTTCTTACAAGCATCCACTGATCCTTTGCTGGTGGCTTGTTCTTAGCAAAGAGTCTGAAAAGGAAAACACTGAGTCGTGAAATCGTTCAGACAGGGATTCAGCAGTTAGTCTGTTCCAGGTGCTTCTGGACTCAGGCAAATAAAGGCTGTAATTCTGAATTTTGATTTCTTGAACTTGTGTGCCACTTACAGAAACCCTTCTTTATATTGCTTGGAAGCATTTGATTTGAAAAGTGCATAGTCGCTTTGTGCAGAGAGGCCACAAATGCTTTGCTGTTTTCCTGGGAGGTTTTTTCTTTTCCTGCTGGAAGGCATCAGAGGTTTTGGTATGCCATATGAGCTGTGACTACCCAAGAGCACAGGGATGTGGCTCCCACTCTGTGTGTAGAGATTAGGCAAGAAGAGTGGCTGCACATAAATCAATGGCTATATTGAAGGGACAAGAAAGGCTTAAGGCAGCAGAGGCCCAGCCACCTGCAGCAACAGATCATGGGTCACACTTCTCCTGGGATGGCCCCCGGGACTCCTGGGGAGCTGAAGGAAAGGAGCTAGCATCAGGCTCTGAGCAGGAGCAGATACTATATAGTTTTTTGCTTTATAGTTCCTTTCAAATTTATAGAATAATCTTCAGTTGCTGTCCTCTAACCAGCTGGAGGTTTCCTTGCTGTAGGTGTTGAGTGTATATTATCTGGTCGAGTCTTGGGTATTAGAGATTCATAGAATATCCTAAGTTGGCAGAGACCAGCAAGAATCATTGAAGTCCAACTCCTAGCCCTGCACAAGACACCCCAAGAAACACACACCGTGTGCCTGAGAGCATTGTCTAAATGCTTCTTGATCTGTGTCAGGCTTGGTGCTGTGACCACTTCCCTGGGGAGCCTGCTCCAGTGCCCAAACACCCTCTGTGTGAAAAAACCTCTTCCTGATATCCAACCTAGACCTCCCCTGACACAGTTCCACCTCATTCTCTTGGGGTGTGTCACTGCACACCAGAGAGCAGAGTCTGCCCCTCTGCTTTCCCTCAGAAGGAACTTGTAGATAGTGATGAGGTCTCTCCTTACTCTTCCCCAGGCTGAATAGACCAAGTTACCTCAGCTGCTCCTCATACAGCTTCCCCTCCAGATTCTTCACCATCTTTGTGGCCCTCCTTTAGATGCTCCTTAATGGCTTTATACCTTTCTTATACTGTGTCAGCCAAAACTGCACACAGGACTCGAGGTGAGGCTGCCCCACCTCAAAGCAGAGCAGGACAATCCCCTTCCTTGCCCAGCTGTGATGCTGTGCCTGATGAACCCCAGGACAGGGTTGGCCCTCCTGGCTCCAGGGCACTGCTGGCTCATGGTCAGTTTGCCAGGGACCAGGACCCCTGGGTCCCTTTTCAGAGTGCTGTTCTCAAGCCTCTGGTTCCCCAGCCTGTACACAAATTCACGGCTGCCCCATCCCAGGTGCAGAATCCAGCACTTTCCTTCGTTGAACTTCATCTGGTTGGTGATTTCCCAGCCCTCTGATTTGTCTAGGTCTCTCTGCAGAGCCTCTCTTCCTGTGAGGGAGTTAGCAGCTCCTTGCATTATAAATGCCAAAAGTTTTGCATTTTATAGTAGTCTTTTAAAATATCTTTTTTTTTTTTAATTGGTATTGAGCAATGATGTGCTTCTAGATAGTTTGGTTAGACATATTGGAGAAATCTGGGCTCTTTTCTCAAGAAATCTGCTGTAACATATGTTGAAAAAAATAGGACTTGGCGTTTGTTAGTAGTGCTTCATGGGTGGCAAAAATTATTTTAATAAAATCTTCCCTTTGCAGTTTTATGAAGTTCCTACTTTTTGTTACCGTGTGATCATCTTTTCCACTAATTTTGTTCCAGACACTCTACTAAAGGAACTAATAGTCAGCAAGTGGCTCTCTCTCTCCAGAAATCCAGTTGTGGTATTATCAATTGTTTTTCAGGAAAGAGCTGCATTTTTATCAGATCTTTGTAACTGTTAGAAAAGGGAGAAATTTCATGAGTTCTCTGTCACTTGGCAAATGATTTGTTGTTGAGGCTGCTGGAGGTAGTCTGTACATGAGACCATTGGGATGTTTGCTCTTTGCATCTTCACTTGTGGAAGGATCTGAGACCACTGGGAAGTAAGGATGCTCCTTGTGAGTGCTCTGGAAAAGAAAAGGTTGTGCCAGTAAGCTCAAAGGTATGACTCTGTAAGGTGCTGGTTCCTTTGTGGCTGTGTATATTTATTTAGCTTACTGATATTTTATTGTACTCCAGCCGCAGTGCTGTGCTGTTCCTTCCTTTCCCTGTGTACCAACGAAGAGGAAAGGTGTGGGGGAAGAGAATACCTTGTATTGTTTGCTGATGTAAATCTAAACAGGATATTTGTGCCTTCTCTTAACCTGTTGTTCCTTGCTAATGCTGATGTTACCTACGATTCTTGTATATTGCATGTATTTTTTATTATTTCTTAAATTTAAGTAAATTATTTGGCACAGCTGCTGTGTCTGCACAGGAGGAAATACATGTCAAGGGATTGCTACAAGGTTATTTAGAAGCAAAAAGGTTTTATTAATTTGTGTATCTTCTCCCACTTTCTGACCTTTGTAGTTGGAATTAACTGAAGCAGTTAAAAAAAAAATTGTGTTTGTTTGTATATTTTTCCCAGTGGCTTGGGAAGCTTGTTCACAGCTCAAAAGCCATACTGAGCAAGAATAACATAAATGTCTGAATTGCTGAAAGCTTAAATTCCCTGATGGAAAGGTGGTTTGTTGAGGGGAAAAAATAAGGTCAGAAGTAGTAGCCATTTGTGGCTATAAATAAAGTTACTCATTTAGGCCCTCAGACAGATAAAAGAGAGAAGTTGTTCCAGTTTTTCATCTTTTTACCATGTGGTAAAAAGTAAGGTATGTCATGCCCTGCTGTTTTTTAGATGGCGTTAAAAATAGCTCCACTTGCGCTGTTTTCTGCTCAAAGGAAAGTTTTCAAGTGTACTTGGATAAGTGACGAAAACTGTTTGGCCCCAGCCTGAAATAAATACATGAGTTTATGAATCATTTCACTTTTAGTAAGTTGTGTTCCCTGCAGGGCAATGTTTATTCTGTCAGTACATTTACCGTTCTGATAAAACTCTGAATTTTGTTTTTAACCCATATCTGTGATCATGTGAGCAAAATGGAAATGGTGTCAGGAGTAGCTAATGTGTGCCCATGGGTAAATTGGCCCTGTCTTTTGAAACGTAAAACATGGTTTGCAACCTCGTGAAGTAGCAGACTGATTTTCTTTCTTGGGAACAACAGCCATGGAAGTCAGGAGGATGCAACAAGCCAGCTTGAAGTAGCAATGCACTGAGACTGCTCTGGGGGCCCTGGCAGAGTCTGGAAGACTCCAGGGGCTCCCTGCTGAGTTTGGGAACCACTTCAGACAGACGGCTGGTTTTCCTAGGCTCCAGGTGTTGGGATTAACCTTATTCAGAAGGCACCAAGTGCAGCCTGGGTCTTTCCATGTCTTTATTGCACTGTGTACAGTGCTAAACCCACAAATTACACTTTCAGTTTAGAAGTCTTTGTTTAAGAAGCAACTCCCTTTTAATGCTTAGCTGTGTTTTGGCCTAATTAAGTGAAGGATTTTGGGGCTCGCCTGAATAGCTGAGTAATAATTAACCTCTCTTTGACTTAGTGGTGCAGAACTACAACGTTCATCTTCAGAGCTAGATTTCTTCTGCCTTGGTGTTGGCTGACCGAGCAGTGACACGTGTCATGTCCTCTTTCCCCTTTAACGCCAAGTGCATTTGTGAACATGTTACATTGGTCAGGCTTCTTTGGAAAGTAATAATAAAGGTGAAATGCTCGCGGGCTTAAGTCCAAAGCTTAGCACTGAGTGTCCTACTCGTGGCTCCTAGCTCCCTGTGTGCATTTTGCCCAGCAGCTCTTCCTGGCTGAGGGGACTGTTGTCAAAGGTCTCTCCTGAGCCGTGGGGGATGCAGGTGAGCAGACTGTTCCCAGTATGAGTTTTGCTTCGCTAATCAGCAGATGTTGGCAGTTCCCAAATAAGTGGCTGCAATAGTGGTTTCTGACTGGGCAGGAGCAGGAAGTTGCTGGGTAAGTATAGACTTGTGGGTGAGTAGGTTTAAAGGCACAGAAGAGTTTTGTGATCTATAGCTAAGCTATGTGATCATGTCTAAAGATAACAAACCCAAAACAAGCAGTGGGAGTTAGTGTTGAGACCTGAGTTTCTAAAATTTGGCACCATAGTACCAGGTCGTGTAAATTTTTCCATGGAAATTTAGCTCATGATGTTGCTCTACTTAAAATAAGTAAAGACATGGTAATCCCAGGATTGACTATGGGACACAGTTCCACCTGAGTAAGAGCAGAGTCATAATGTGTGTGTGAAAATTAAGCATTTTCTGAAATACCTGCTGTTTTTCATTTCTAGCTGAGTGCAAGTCACTTAGCTTCTTATACGTCACAATCCAAGCTTGCTGAGGGAGAATTAATGTACATTTGGGGAAAAATATCCCTTACTGTGACAGGAGAGGTTGAACTAGATGATCTTTAAAGGTTCCTTCCAACATAAACCAGTCTATGACTGAACACTGCATCTGTTGTGACTCGGGAAACTCCCGAGTCAATCCACTTAATAGTAACCAGGAAAAAACGATTAAAATCCAGGAGGTAACTGCAGTCTTGGTGCAGGTTATACTGAAGTAGCAGTGACCATGGTCCACGCACAGCTTCTGCAAGCTTGCTGTCACACTGACTGCAGTGCACACTGCAGGACCCCTCTGCATTGCTGCTGTGGCTCCCAGGTGGGCAGCAGTTGGTGGCACAGCCCGGCGTGGCCTCCACAGCCGTGTCCATCCTGTCAGGGACAAGGGCAGGAGGCCTCTGCCGCAATTATATCTCTGTGCTCTTCACACAGACGTGGCTTTGTTACCAGATGACTTGTCTAACTTGCCAGTGCTTTTTAACCCATCTCAGGATCATTGTTACATTTATTTATGCATTGACCTTAGAGCTGCCTCTATTGCAGACATGTTGGAAAAACAGAAATCAGGTTTTTATTTCCACTTAATTTCTTTTAATGAAGCCACCAAGCTGACTCCTTACCTATACAGAGCATGGCATGTATTCAGGGAAGAACATTTACTCCTAGTGCCTTTTGTAGGGAAGATGTTCAAAACTGGCCCACAAGATCCATAGAGGAGGTTGTTTTAGCTTTTTTTCTGAAACTGTCTTTAAGAGACTACTGTCTTTGAAAGACTACAAATACTGCTGCCATATTGGCACACAGAAGGCCAAATTCAATGATGTTTCCTTCAAATTATCAGAAAGGAGGCAGAGCAATGTAGGAAGTTGAGAGTAAAGGAGCAGGTGCCATGTAGTTCTTGCCTCTGCCAATGCAACAGAATTGCCTCAGGGCTGGATAGAGGTAATGACATGTCAGCCTTTGTCTTTCAGGCACCAGATGGTATCTTGAGAGCTGCTGTTAGGAGCAAAAAGCCCCAAGTTGGAAACACAGTGTAGAGAACAGGCTTAAGAATTGGACATTGCTCTTCCCTCCAGCTGAGCAGGAAGAAGTTTTGTGTGCCATTATTATTTACATTATTGTGTAAAGTAGTTACTGTGTTTTACAGGGCAAGCAGTGCTCCACACTTGTGGCAGTATAGTCGTGTACTCAGGCAGCTGCCTCTGGAACAGCAGGTGTGGATGTGAGTGCACTTGGGATGATCCATCACCAGCCCATGCTCTGTCTTGAGTATTCAAGAATCAACTTGCTGGAGAAAATATCTGCTGGCAGCTCTTTTTTTTCGCAAGAGAAGAACCACTGAATGACTCACATCTTTTATTTCTGTAAATGTGTCCATAAACATTTTTAGGCAAAAAAATAAATCTATATAGTTTTATCTGAGGGAAAGACTTGTACAGCATATTAGGCTAAAAAATCCCAAACACGCTTCATGCAAATTGGCTGAAGTTGTGTATTACTTCTCTGGAAGTTAGATATGATTGAGGTGGGTGCTAATGTGATCTAGAGGAATGAAAATGGAGTGAGTGTCTCTTCATGCTAGCTATGGGCTTAGATTCTGTAGTTCTCCTGAACAAATGGGATCTTGCTTATGTGAACATGAGGTGTGGCTTTAACTCCTGTGAGAAGAGAACATCATGAAACCATATGTATATCTGAAAATATACACAGAAGTTCCGAAGGTCACATTTGTCCATAAACAAATAGGCTCGTGTCTCTCTGAAGATGAAAGGCAGCTGAAAATGTGACCAAAACAATGTCATGTCAGCGCTCTCTTCAGAAGATCTGTGTTCAGTGATAAATGCCCTGCCAAAAGTGAGCTGTGCTCATCTTACGAGTAAGCAGCTAGAATTATGATGAAATTATAGTAATTCCTTCAAAATAAAAACAAGTTGGTGCTTGAAACAACAGTGAAATTGTAGGAGGAGTGGCTCGTGCGCATTGGGGGGAAGGTGATGTCATGTGAATGCTGTAGTGGGATTTGATTGATTTAAACTGCATTGCTGCACGTGCCAAAGTGCTGCAGCCTCAACAAAAAAACTTCACTCTGCTTTTGTCATGGTTGTCCAGTTACTACAGCATTTTCCCTCTCCAACATGTTTTTCCCTTTCCCTGGGTGGAGAGGTGTAGTGTATGAACAAGGCTGTTGCCCTCCCTGGGAGTTTGCACCCATGCAAATAAAACCAGATCTACTGCCTGTGCTAAGCAGGGTGCCAAGCTCTGGGTACCTTGCTTGGAGGAGGGCAGCAGGCACATAGTCCCTGTGGCTTGCAATATTTTCCACTGCACACATGAAAATGGTATGGAGCTCTGAGGACTCAGAATTAATGTCCTTAGAGCTGAGGAAATCTCTGTTCCTGCCTGCATAACGAAGTATTTCATATGCTGCAGCGTGGGTTAGAGGTAGTATGTGCGGTAAGCATAAAGTTATTGCTCCACTTTGAGATGATGACTTATGACTTCTTTGAGAAGAAAATTGGTTATTTTTGAGGCCAAGTCTTTTTGACCAGCCAAGTAAACCTGGGAGGAAGCAAATACAGAGCTGGCAGTGTAGGAGCACATTGCTACTGCAAAATTTATTTGGACTAAAGCCTAAGCGGCTTTTCATGTTTCCTACTTCCTAGAGTTCAGGAGTGCTGAAGAGCCACCAGCTGCAGCAAAACTGTCTTGTGAGGCTGGGTGTTTTGGTAATCATGAGCAAGATGCTTCTCAGTTGTTTTGCCCCTGACATTAGTGGTAACAGGCCATTTATTTTTTTTTTTTGAAGAGTAAAAAACCAATTCTGGCTAAATAATTAGTACTATGCTTGAAAACATTTTTTTTTTTTTTTTAATTATGTTTCTGAGAGTAATGCTGTACGGATGAGTACCCCTCTAGGTGACCAAGTTAAAGCATTTTTCCCAGAGGAGGTCTGGGCTGAAGAAACAATCATTCATTCTTCGGTTTCTGTCACATTCATATCAGCTGAAATCAAGCACAAGCTCTTTCTGACTAAGGAGACTTTCCTGAATCCTCTTCTGTTCTACACTAATTAGCTAAATATGCTTCTCTTTGCATAATTCCATGCTTTAGCATTTGTGAGAGAGTTCTTTTCAGCAGTGTTTAAGTCATTCTATTTTACCTAAGAATTCTTAAAAAATCCCAACAAAACAGGACAAAAATCCACCACCCAAACAGAACAAATAACTGCATTTTTTTGTTGGTTGGTTTGTAATTTTTAAATTTTTTAACAGCATAGTAATATGAGGAGTGGCTTTATTATTAGCGTGAAAAGTAGTAAAAGATACTGGCTGGGTATAGCAGAGGAAGGCATTTATATTTGTTTTATACTTGCATTCGTTTGTGCCATAAAATCTGATTATGAGCATGTACAATTAAATATGTTTTAATAGCACTGTGTGAAGCAGTCATGGAAAATTCCCAGTTTGAGCTTCTGCAGGCCTGCTATGAAGCCCATTTTCTTTGAGTTTTGTTTTGGTTATTACAGTAGTTTCACGATTATAAACCGCACCTGAATATAAGCCGTACTTCCG